>CM053577.1:132712241-132743887 GCA_028646485.1 Cryptoprocta ferox | reverse complement strand
TCTACTACAAAGCTGTCATCCTCAAGACAGTATGGTATTGGCACAAAAACGGACACACAGACCAATGGAATAGAATAGAGAACCCAGAACTGGACCCACAAATGTATGGCCAATGAATCTTTGACAAAGCAGGAAAAAGTATCCAATGGAAAAAAGATAGCCTCTTTAATAGGTGGTGCTGGGAAAACTGGACAGCAACATGCAGAAGAATGAAACTAGACCACTCTCTTACACCATACACAAAAATAAACTCAACATGGATGAAGGACCTGAACGTGAGACAGGACACCAACAAAACCCTAGAGGAGAAAGCAGGAAACAACCTCCTTGACCTCAACCGCAGCAATTTTTTACTCGACACATCCCCAAAGGCAAGGGAATCAAGAGCAAAAATGAACTATTGGGACCTCATCCAGATAAAAAGCTTCTGCACTGCAAAGACAACAATCAACAAAACTAATAGGCAACCGACGGAATGGGAAAAGATAGTTGCAAATGACGTATCAGATAAAGGGCTTGTATCCAAAATCTATAAGGAACTCACCAAACTCCACATCCGAAAAATGAATAATCCAGTGAAGAAATGGGCAGAAGACATGAATAGACACTTCCTCAAAGAGGACATCCTGATGGCCAACAGACACATGAAACGATGCTCAGCGTCACTCACCATCAGGGAAATACAAATCAAAACCACACTGAGATACCACCTCATGCCAGTCAGAGTGGCTAAAATGAACAAATCAGGAGACTCCAGATGCTGGCGAGGATGTGGAGAAATGGGCACCCTCCTACACTGCTGGTGGGAATGTAAACGGGTACAGCCACTCTGGAAAACAGTGTGGAGGTTCCTCAAAAAATTAACAATAGAACTCCCCTCTGACCCAGCAATTGCACTGCTGGGGATCTACCCAAGGGATAAAGAAGTGCTGATGCATGGGGGCACATGTACCCCAATGTTCATAGCAGCACCTTCAACAATAGCCAAATCATGGAAAGAGCCTAAATGTCCATCAACTGATGAATGGATCAAGAAGATGTGGTTTATCTATACAACGGAATACTACACGGCAATGAGAAAGAATGAAATCTGGCCGTTTGTAGCAATGTGGATGGACCTCGAGGGTGTCATGCTATGCGAAATAAGTCAGGTACAGAAGGACAGATACCATATGTTTGCACTCAAAGGTCTAAGAGGAGAAACTTAACAGAGGACCATGGGGAGGGGAAGGGGGGAAAAAAGAGTTAGGGAGGGGGAGGCAAATCATGAGAGACTCTTGAATACTGAAAACAAACTGAGGGGGAGGAGGAAACGGGAGGGGGGTGATGGTCATGGAGGAGGGCACTTGTGGGGAAGAGCGCTGGGTGTTACATGGAAACCAACTTGACAATAAACTATAAAAAAAGTTGTTTGTTTTCTTTTGATTTCAGCTGTCTTGGTATATTATTTCTTAAATTTTTGTGTTCTCTTTTTCCCCTGATGATCCAATCCATCTTAATTTTCCTAGAGTTTAATGTAGGATGTTAAAATCATATCTAAAACTCTGTTCTCGAGTTATTAAGAAGGAAACTCTCTTTTGCCAATCTACTGGAAAGATAAGAAGTTCACCATACATTTACTCCCAGCCAACAATGACTTCCATACCACAGACGGCTGACTTTTTGCTCATGATTTATTACTTATTTATATTAAGTATCTTTTCTTTCAAGAGTTATTTCTGACTTTTTTTTTTTTTTTTACTAATTCCCTCATTCTAATTATTTTACTAGTATCTGGACCTGGGGTATGGCCATAGAGATATGTACACTTGGGCCAGTTCACCATTCATTGGAATCATCTGAAAACTGGTAAGATTTTTTTCCTTTATGTTTAAAAAAATATTAGATAGATGAGGCCTTAGCTATATATATATATACACATATATATATGTATATATATACATTATGTATATATATATATATATATATATATATATATATACACACACACACACATATACATAAATTTCATCCACCAATGGGCCCACCAACTGGCAGATACAAAGTTTTCTACTCTCCCACAAAGTTACCTTCTATTACCTTCTTATTACTTTCCCGGTTCTTGAGGATTTGCTGTTTTACCCAAATCAGAACATCTTCATCTCGTGTTGGCCCAACTCATTTTCACATGTTTATCCTTTTCCTTTGACTATCAGGTAAATATCTCAGACTTTTCATCCTACTTCCTTAATTCAATGTGTTATGCAGTGTATAATCTATTTGCCACTTGCATTTCCGCTTTTGAAATAGCAATCACGCTTTACAGTTTTAACTATGATATCCTCATCTCACATTTTCCCTCCTTTATGTCTGTGTTCTAAATTTAAGTAGATATCCCTCCTGTTTGAAAACATAAAATGTTCTAAAGTCTCCAGTTTCTTGTGGTAGATCTATTTCAGCAAGAGGCACTCCTGTCATTCTGTGTGTTTATTTTTTTTTACAGCAGACCCCCCTCACTTTTTTTTTTAACAGAAATTTCTCTTTTGTGGATTTCTGCCTTTGTTCGTTAAAGAAAAAGCCAGCTCGTGACCTGGTATGATGCCTATTGAAGAAGCTTTCCACTGTCTGAATTCACTGGTACACCGTGTTTTGAAAAAGGTTTAGCAAGTTTGCTTCCTGTGGGCCTGTGATGGGTCTGTCTTCACACCTGCACATTGCAGAGCAGGGGCATACTGTAATTACATTGTCCCTCATCTGACATGCTTGCAGAAGCCCAGTGATCTCACAGGAAGAATGAGAATTCTCTAAATTACTGAAACATGCATTAAACTCTTTCTAGTTTTCATGTTGAAGTAGAAATTTTTACCCCCTTTTATATATACATACATATATATATATACACACACATATACACACATACACATATACATATATGCACACATATACACATATACACACATATGTGTGTGCATATGTGTATATATACGTATATGTCAGTTCCACTAGAAACTTGAGACAGGAATTTGATCACCAGTATGATCTTACCAAAATAACATTTTTTTTTAGTCCACAGATCATTTTATTTTTGTGTATGGGAAATACCAACAGGAATACATTATAACTATAATGAAAATAATTTGCTTCATTCAATCTCCAAATCCTTCCCTTGAGTGGGTAACAGTCTCATAGCAAAACCTGCATTATGGTTTGCCAAAAAGTTTAAGAAACTGCACAGCTGACCGCTGAACAATGGATGTTTAGGAGCACTGATTACCCCCACCCCCTGCAGTAAAAAAATCTACATATAACTTTTGACTCCCCTAGAACTTAACTACTAATAGCCTACTGTTGACCAGAAGCCTTACTAGTAACACAGTTCTATGAAAACATATTTTGTACATTATATGCATGCATTATATGTATTATATGCAGTATTCTTACAATAAAACTAGAGGAAAAAATTAAGAAAATCACACGGAAGAGAAAATACATTTACAGTACCAGACCGTAAAACTCCATGCATAGGTAGACCACACAGTTCAAAACCTGTGTCTTTCAAGGGTCAACTGTAGTTCACCTCTACAGAGTTAAACTCTTCATACATGATGTAAAAATTACTGATAGGATTTAATGAATTGAATTAGTATTCTTTTAATTTTCAAAGGGCTTTTACATCTTTTATCACATTGATTTTCACAACAGCATGACAACATCATCCAGTAGATAGGATACATAACAAGAAGCATGCTTTTAGATCAGAAGCCTATGGCCCAGAGATACTTACATAAGATTTCTACTGTCAAGCAATGGCAAAGCCAGGACAGAAATGAATCCTGTAATTAAGTGTGGTAAGACCCAGAGTATTTACTCAATTTTTAATGATTTTAAATAGTATAAATAAACTCCTCTTACTCCAAACGTGGTTACAGCTGCTCATTCAACTCATTCCTGTATCAGACACCTTATAAACATGTTTGATTCTTGATACACCGTTCCTACAAGATAAGGTTTACCTAAGATAGAGCATTTGAAAGAAAATACAACATGATCTATTTTTGAGTGAAAGATAAAACGGACCTTATTTTAGAGGACATTTGAATTTTGACTGCCCAGAAACCAAACTCATTATGGCAGATTAAAGATGGCAGCAAATTCCTTAATTCTCTTCCCATAAAAAAGCAAGCCCTTCTCTTTCAATCTGGGTAGTCTCTGTGCTTTGACTAAGAGAAACAACAACCCTCCTAAAGCCTTAAGAAACTGGTAGCTTCCACTTCCTGTCTTTTGGACCACTCATTCTAAGGACCCATGTAAGTATAAATGCCCTGAAACCACCAGGCTGGAGAGGCCACATATAGGTACACTGATCAACAGTCCCAGCTAAACCCAGTTTTCCAGCTATTTCCACCAGGACAGTGGGTACAAGATTCTTCAGACCGGACCAGGCACCTGCCCACAATGCCACTGTACACAGATTACATTCAAAATATGAAAAGTCTGACAAAAATCAAGTGCTGGAAAAGATATGAGCAAGTTGCTACTTTAAACACGTAATGGAAGAGAAAATTGTTATTCTCAACTTTAGAAGGATTTGGACAATGTCTAGTACAAAGTAAGATGCATTTACCCTAACACCCAACAATTCACTCCTTGTATATACCTTATAAAATTTCTTCATACATACATAAAAAAATAAGTAGAAATATATTTGTAGCAAGAAAATACAAATTATTCAAATACCAATCAAGAGAAAATGCATAAATTGTGAGATGTTAATATAACATTATTATGCAACACTATAAATGAATAAATGAGACCTATACAATGGAACACATGATTATCATAAATACAACACTGAATTAAAAAGCAGTTGCAGAGAAATATGTAGAGTATGGTACCGCTCATAAACATTTAAAAAAAAGCAAAACTGAACAACATGTATGTATAAATACAGTAAATCTGTTTTGGAGCAAGGAAAAATAAATAGCAAATTTCAGACAGCTATTACATAATGGAGCAGGATAAGTGATTTTTTTTCTATTAATGATCTATTAACATGGTATATGATGTTGATAGGTTTCCTAATAATAAATGACATAAGCATGCCATTATTTTCTTAAATAGTAGTATCGTCTTAATGTAATATTATATTCTGTTTGCTAACATTTAATTTTTGCATTATTCATTAGTGATTTTGGCTTATAAATGTCTTTATATGTGTGTATGTACTATATTAGATTTAGATACCAATGCTTTAAAAGAAGAATTTGGAAGTTTTTCATCAATTTTTATGACTGAAACAATTATCACATTGAGACTATGTGAGTTTAGTGAAACTATCTTAGTATTGCTATTTTATGTGAGGTCATCTCTTAATAACTTTATTTCTTGTAAGAAATTTGTCTCTCTAAACTGTCTGCTGAGTCTAATTTTGGTAAATTGTGTTATCCTCAAAAATCATCCGTCTAGTTTGTCATAAAAGTATGAAAAACAGCCTCAATAATTTTTAAAAATTTCTTCTATTTCAGTGTTTATTTTCCCCTTACCACCATTTTATCTGTGTACACATGTAGTCTTCCTCACATTCCCCTTGATTAAGTGAACTGATTTTTAAAATTTTTTGAAGAAAATGTTGATAAATTATTTAGAACTTAGATTTACTGTTTTTTAATACATCATTAATTTTGACTTTTATCTTTGTTAGTTCTTTTTTTTTTACTTTTTATTTACTTTGTTGGTTTTTTCCTAACTTTTTCAGCTAAGAATTTCATTTCATTTATTTTCACTATTTCACTTTTACTGATAAAAGTGTTTAGATCTATAAAGTTTCCCCTACTTTAAATGTATCCCATAAATTTTAATATATAATATTCTAAAGATCATTACTTCTTACAGATTTCATAATTTGTTTGTATTTTTCATTTCACCCAAGAGGTTTTATAGACGGTTTTATAATTTTCCGGTTTAAACTTGGTCCTTCTGTCTCCTCTACTCTGTTATGTACCTGGCTGGAGGGGGAGGGGGCAGGAATTGGGAAACTGCCGAGTGACCTAAAAGGCTTGTGGGAGGGGCTTAAATTGATCATTCTGCTGACCGTTGGTGTACAGTGAACCTCCCCTTATCTGTGGGCAATGTGTTCCAAGACCTCAGTAGATACGTGAAAACATGAGAGTACCAAACTCTGTATGTACTGGGTTTTTTCTATATATACATGCCTATGATAAAGTTTAATTTATAAATTAGACACAGAAAGAGATTAACAATAACTAAGAATAAAAAGAAAAATGGTAACCTATTCTGTAATCAAAGTTATATGAACATGGTCTATCTCTCTCTCAGAATAGCTTCTTATATGGTACTCACCTTTCTTATGATGATGTGAGATGACAAAATGCCTATGTGATGAGACGCAGTGCAGTGAACGATGTAGGTGTCGCAACAGAGCTGACCATCGGTATTGACCTCTGGCCATGTCTCACAGGGAAGATCATCTGCATCCCCACTGCCATTGACCAGAGACAACTGAAATCTGAGAAAGCAAAACCACAGACAAGGAGGCCGTCTCTATATTTCTCTACTTGAAAGTAATTTAAAGTTGGCAATGTTATTTTTCTTCTGGCTAGGCTGACATTATGGGTTAAGTGTGTTGCATCTGTTTCTCTTGTTTATCTGTACAGTTTCAAATTTAGTAGCAGCCATTTTCTATGGCTGCCTGGAAGTCTCCACCATCACTTTTCATTCCTTTGATCCAAAGTTTCATTCCTTCGATCCAAAATTTTAAATATTTAACAGTTAATTGATCTGAATATATTTAAAGTTTCTTATTTCTCCTTTTTCTTTTCCCTGGATACGAAATGTCATGTCCAAACTTACAGCTATCATAGGATCAAAGAAATTCATGAATTATCTCGTCCAGCCTAAAATTACTACAGGTATCATTTCTACAACTGATCCAAAAGAGGGTGGGGGGGGATAGCTATGAAAGCTCTGTTTTCTTATTTTTCAAAATTTCAAGACAACAAATACAATATTTAGAGAGAGGTGTATATTTTGGCTTCTTGTTTTAGAGGGTTTTTTTGTTTGTTTTTCTAGAGAGAGGGGGAGAGAGGGAGAGAGAAGGGGAGAAAGAGGGAGAGGGAGAGGGAGTATCTCAAGCAGACTCTATACTGAGATTGATCCCACAAACCTGGGATCTTGAGCTGAAATCAGAAGTCAGATGCTCAACTGACTGAGCCACTCAGGTGCCCCTTTAGAGGGTTTTTTGAGTGAAAAATATAGTCCTAGGAATTTCTGCCCACTGCTCTCATCTCAGCCTACAGTGCGAACACACAAGCATACTTGTGTGCTCCAGAGAACACAGATGGCACGGAATAAATGCTGTTCCCTGAAGATATGAAGGGAAGAAAGAAAAGCCATTATTTTGCATTATGCCAACACAACTTATATTATGAAGTAGAATGCAACATTTGGATAATATTTTGAAATGTGAGTTCTCCAAGAAATTTGACAAGTGTCATTAAGGACACATTAGTGGAAAATCTAAGGAGCACTTCTCATCCAGAGTAACAGAAATAAATCATGTCTCTTGTATAGAGAGATCATACATATGACCTCCATGTTTTCACGTCCCTGTGAATTTACTGCTCAGAATCAGCATTCTTATGTTCTCCGATTGTTCTCTATGTGACATAGTTTTCACAAGCTCAACTATCCCAGTCTATTTACTTTCTATCTACGCTAAAATGAAATTTCTAGAAGAGTTACAACACTCCAGGTATCACCAGATATTCTTACGTGACCTGAGCCTTATGTATTCTTTTATATGTGCAGTCTAACATTTAGTTAGGATTTAAAATTAAGAAACAGGCCTATGTTTGGTTCTTACTACATTTGGAACTTCTAGGTAGTTTTGATATGCATTACTCTGTGTGTAAATGTGTGTATAAATAAGTGTATCACATATTTTAAACAGATGTTACATATATACATAAAAATTCTTATGTAACTAATTTCTAATTAGTTATAATATTACATATCATATTTGTCCACTTATATTTTACCTTGTCAATTTCAGTTCCTTTTTCCAACTATTGAGATAATTTTGAATCTTGAATCTTAAAAGCCAGGGGTATAAAGGGGTATGGAGATAAGGGTGATTAGAGGAAAATGTACTTGCGTTTTTTCAGTATAAGGCCTAAGGCTACCCAAGATACTTATCAAAAAAATATATATTTCTTTAAACCAGCATTAGGGATTGCCCCTACAATGCAAATAAGTTTCCCAGAGGTTAGAAAAATTTGTTCTTTAAATACTGATTTAATTCTTATTTAAAAATATGGTGAAAAGACATGCCTGGATATAAACCCAGGGGCATTCAGCAAAAGACCCCGCCACCCCCCAGACATCCAGCTTTATGACAAAAGTATATATTCAGTTCCTGAGTTGTAAAAATCACCTCATTTTATTACTCTCTATCTCACATTACTCCATCTGGTCCATAAAAATATTCTAAAATACTTTGTTGAGGGGCACCTGGGTGGCTCAGTCGGTTAAGTGCCCAACTCCTGGTTTTAGCTCAGGTCATGATCTCATGGTTTGTGATTTCAGGCCCCACACAGGGCTCTGCACTGACAGCACAGAGCCTGTTTGGGATTCTGTCTCCCTCTATCTCTGCCCCTCCCCCTGTTTGTTTCTCTCTCTCTCTCCTCTCTCTCTAATAAATAAATAAATAAATACACATTAAAAAAAAAAACCACTTTGCTGACATGGTGTTTCTTTTTCGATTTGGTGGACTTCAATGGATGCTCAGAGAGAGGGAGATTGGGAGAGAAAAGAAAGGGAGGGAAGAGGGAGGGAGGGAAGAGGGAAGGAAGATGGAGGTTAAGGAGGGAAGGAAAGAAGAAGGGAGAGAGAGAAGAAAGGGAAAAAGGGAAAGAGGGGAGAGAGAGAAGGAAAGAAGAAAGGGAGAAAAGGGAGGAAGGGAGGAAGGAAGGAGAGAGAGAAAGTTGGGAAGGACAAAAGGAGGAAGATGAGACAGCCAGATGGAAAGAAGGGAAGGAAGGGAGGGAGGGAAGGAAGGAAGCAAGCAAGCAAGCTTCAACATAAATAAGTGAATGGTTTGAAGTTGGAATCTCAGAATAAAGTAATTGGTTTTAAATAGATGCCAGAAAGAATAGGAAAATTTCTTCCTAGTCAACAACTGTGAAAGATTCGGTCAAAGGAAAACTAATAATAACTTTCTTTTGGTCAAAAAATGATAGTGCTTGAAAAAAGGGTTTCATTGAATAATGTTAAAGGCAAATATATCACTGAGAAAAAATTTTAAAAAATGTTTAAAGAATTAAAATACAAAGAGCACCAAGAATCTAGTTATGTTATATAGAAAGTCATCATGAAAAATTTCTCCTGCCACCAAAACTGGGAAGAAGGCAGCAAGGAGAAACAAAGTACCAAAGAATAGATGGAAGAAATAACAAAATGATAGACTTAAACTCAACAATATTTGTATTATATATAAATGGACTAAACAGTCCAAGTAAAGACAGAGACTGTCAGACTGAATTGTAAACAATGACCCAACAACATTCTCTTTACAAAAGCCACATTATTAAATATATCACAGGCGTGAAACACAGGCTGACAGTTAATGAACAGAAAAGGTAATCAATAATCAATAATCATAAACTTTGGCTATATTATCGTCAGGCCAAGGAAGCGTCAAGAACATGAAATATTATCCAAAGTCAAAGTCAAGAGGACATAATAATCCAAGGTATGAATGCACCTACCACCATAATTTCAAAATACTGCTCAGAAACCAGTTTTCTGACACGGAATTTTCTGTTAGGGGATACAGAATACTCAGTGTAGGAATTTATCTCTCCAGCAAATTTTGAGTCTTACCATATATCTTAACATGAAATATCCCTGGGAAGGTACCTCATCCATCCTTCATATAATGATGATAATGACAGCAACAGTAATAACTTTCATTAGTATTTATATGCTCCCTATCTTCCAGGTACAACGCTAAGAAGCTTAGCTTCATTGTTCATGAAGATGTTATCTTTTGTTTCCATTTCAAAGATGAGGAAAATAAAGACTATAAAGAGGTGAAAGGATTTTTCAGTGGTCACTTTACTAGCACATGGCGAGGCTACAATTTGGAGGTCCTCACTGCTCCCATGGACACTGTAAAGTGAATTATTCTATTGAGCCAACAGGTTTTTATCTTTCTAATAACTACTTAAACGATTCAGACA
Organism: Cryptoprocta ferox; assembly: GCA_028646485.1. Classification (NCBI taxonomy): domain Eukaryota; kingdom Metazoa; phylum Chordata; class Mammalia; order Carnivora; family Eupleridae; genus Cryptoprocta; species Cryptoprocta ferox. The sequence goes on along the minus strand of CM053577.1, from coordinate 132,733,649 downwards.
ATTGATTTGAGATAGAGAAGAAAGTTAAGAATGGTAACTTTGGAAGGGAGCAGACCAAAAGAAGAGAATATTAGGGGGTATGATAGAAGTCCATACATTTGAGGGAATAAGGAGAACTGAATCATACTAGTGGCACAATGATGGGTAGGAATCACCCCACATTTAGATGGCAGCCAATACTGGTATGGTAGGAACATCTTTGGTCTGATTACTGCCGGAGACTTTCCTTAAGATATGTGTATTATTTTACAACCAAGGAGGGAGGGGAGGGGAGGGGAGGGGAGGGGAAGGGTGGTGAAGGGAGAGGAGAGGAGGGGAAGGGAGGAGAAGGAGAGAGAGAGAGAGAGAGAGAAGGAAAGAAAGAGAGAAAGAGAAAAAGAAAAAAGAAAAGGAAAAGAAAAGAAAAAAGAAAAGAAAAGGAAAAGAAAAGAAAAAAGAAAAGAAAAGGAAAAGAAAAGAAAAAAGAAAAGAAAAGGAAAAGAAAAGAAAAAAGAAAAAAGAAAAGAAAAGCTAACTCTCCTTTAACACTTACTTGTGGAGAGAATTATGGTTAGTTGAGTGTGTAGACTGCATTTATCACCACTTTCTCCCAAACCTCACTAAAATGACAAAAGTAAGATTTTTAAAACCCTCCTGGATAAAAAGAACTGGAAGGGGGCAACAACAAACTAGTCATGTCGGCTAATTTTGTGAAGGTAGAAAGAGAATAGATGAGTGATGTCCACTTAAATCAGAGCAAAGGAAGCACAAACCAGTGGGTCCCTAGAGGGTAGTACCAATGAGCAGCAAATCGGTTCATCCCTGAAGAAGCTAAAAAAGGTTCAGGAATTGGAAAATAAGGTATTACACAACATGAAGGTCAAATATGGAGGGGGGAAAGGGAAACTGACTTAACATACACATAAATGCAGTTAAAGTCTAAGTTTCTCTCTTCTGCCTTCCCTTCGAGGTAACTGTCTATTTCCTATTCTCGTAGGAGAATAAGGGTGTCTTTCCTAACTAAACAAACAGAAAGGTTCCACCTTGAAGACATCAGGCATGGCTGAAAGCAAGGATAAGATGCTAGATGGAAAAAAAAAAAAAAAGATGAAATCTGTTTACTGAAAGGTGACATAAGGCTTACCATCTCTTCCTCATCCCATTGCCAGAATGCCTACAGACTGGATCCTAGCCCCTCGGGCGTTGTGGTTGACAGGCTTCCAAGACGCTTCCACAGAATCCCTGTCTGCTGGCACTCACACCCTTAGGTAATAGCCTTCCCTTGTACGTGGGCTGGACCTAGTGACTCACTTCTAACAAATAAAATATGGAAAAAGTGATGGAAAGATTAGGTAATTGAAGACTGCCTCATCTCCTGACATTCTCCCTCTTGGCTTCTTGGCCTGCTTACTTTCACGAAGTAACAACTCATCATTGAAGAGGAGTTGGAGACACTCAAGTAGCAAAAAACAAGGCAGCTAACATACAGAAAGGAATGGAGGCGCTTGGTCCAACAGGCCGCGAGACATTGCATCCTGCCAACAACCTTATAATTGGGCTTGGCATCAGATCCTTCCCCAGTTGAGTCTCCTAACGACCAGAGCTCTAGCTGTGCCCACCCCGCCCCCACCCCCTTGAACCAGAGGCTAGCAAGCCATGCCCAGATCCTTTCCACAAAGAAATGGTGCGATATCAAATGCTGTTTGAAGCCACATTTGGGGATCACTTTTATGCTGAAATAGATAACTAATAAAGGCATTCTGGAATATCGTTCTATCAAACACTTGAGGGATCAAGATAAAATACCTATGGAAGTGGACAGTTGCTATGCTCTCAACAAAGACAACAAAAGCCACACCACTGTGCAGTAAAGTCCGCAAACCAGTAACTTCTGCCCAGCAATACAGATCTACCAAATAACTCTTCCCTAGGGACGGGCAGGCAAGGACCACCAGAAGCTGAAAGTTCCAACCTGGAAGGCAGGCTAAACCAAATCTACAAGAGGAACTCTAAGGAAATAGAAGCAATTCACCAAAAAAAAAAAAAAAACAACAGTTAAACTACAAATGAATTAAAATTACTATCCTCCAAAAGATACCACATCTAGGCAACAGAGAACATTCTAGAAGACAAGAAGAAGAAGGGAGAAGGGAGAGAAGGAAGACAGTGAAGTGGGAAGGGAAGGAAACAAAAAATGGTTCTTGGACATGTAAAACAACTGCTGAAATGCAAACTTCAATAGAACTAAAAAAAACTGAGGAAAAATCTCAAACTATAAAACAAAAGGGAAAGAAAAGAATGATAAGGTATAAAATGTAAAAAAAAAAAAAAAAAAAAAAAAAAAAGACAATCCAGGTAGTTTAGTATCTAATAGGAGCACCAAACAGAGCTATAAAAGGGATTCATTTAAAAAAAAGGTAATAAAAAATTAAACTTTTCCAGACTAGCAAACATGCTTTGCAGGTAGAAAGAGGCCCACAGAAAGCTCAGAAAAATGGTAATAAACCACAGGAAGATATATAGTCATGAAATTTCAGAACACCAGAGATATAACAAGGAACCTGAAAGCTTCCTGAGAGAATAGCTATAGATCATTTGCAAACAACTGGGAATAAGAACAGTATTGGATTTTTCAAAAACAACATCAGAAGCCAAAGGCACGAGAATCATGATGTCAAAGTTAGTGGGAAACTAATTCTTACCAAAAGTCAATTCTTAGCAAACTGGCCATGAGAGCACATTAGAAACTGATGGGCAAGGTCTAAAAAAGATGTGTAAACAAAGTACCTTTATACTGGAAGCTGTTGAAAGTGGTGAACCAAATAAAAGAAACAAAAAGCAGAAATGAACCCATCAATACAGAGAGCTGGTGCTTACCAGAGGGGTGGGAGGTGGGGAATGGGCAAAATGGGTGAAGGGGAGTGGGATACGCAAGCCTCCAGTTATGGAATGAGTAAGCCCCAGGAATAAAAGGCACAGCACAATCCAGGCAGCAATACTGTAATAGCCTTGCACGCTGCCGGAGGGTAGATACCCTTGTGGTGAACACAGCACAACTGTGGAATCACTATATTGTACACCTGAAACTGATGGAATATTGTGTGTCAACCGTACATCAGGAGAAAAACTTTTTTAAAGCAGTGCACCAACACCTGAGATGAATCCATAGAGAGAAAAGGTATGAAGAAGAAACTCAAGATGGAAAAAAGGAGAAGACAACCTCCAGAAGGAAAACAAATAAACAAAGTGCCAAGACAATACTGCCTTGCAAGTCTGGAAGGAATTGTGCCTGGGCTAGAAAAGTGGATTGAGGGCTCCCAAGAGGGAAAGCAGTCTCTAACAGTTCACCTGATAAGGGCATTGAACAGCTGGTGGAGATCTGAGAAAAGTTTGTGGGGTGTATGAGAAGAATTAGAATTAGTTGCATAGAAGTTCAGCAAATTGAAAGTTTGAGATCATTTTTAAGTGCAAAAAAAAAAGTTTTAGAAGAAGATGTTAACCACAGAATACTATATGACTCGGCAGTGAACAGTTCGTGAAATATGCTATTTCATAATCACAAAATGTACACTCTGAAAGTATTTTTTTTAATCAAGTTGAAATGTAATTCTGTTGGAAAGGACAGAGGTGTAAGAGAGATAAATCGTACATGCCATAAAAGGAATTTGGTATTATATCACTAAAAATGATGAACCAAGCAACGGTAGTAGGGGAAGGTCATCTATAGTGTGGGATGGAATAGTCCGTGAGATACAGAAAGTAACTGAAAGTGCTCTTCTCCAAGATGTGAAATAGGTGGAGGAAGTCCTGGTGCTCTTTATTATGAGTTTTTCCATGTGGGGGCGCCTGCACAGCACAGTCAGTTAAGCGTCTGACTCTTGATCTCACTCAGGGCTTGATGTCCGTTCCTGGTTCCAGCCCCACATTGGGCTCTGCACTGACAGGGGGGAGCCTGCTTGGATTCTGTCTCTCCTTCTCCCTGCCCCTCCCCTGCTGTGCATGCGAACTACCTCCCTCCCTCCCTCTCTCTCAAAATAAACAAAAAGATTTTAAAGTCCATTTGTGTATAACATGCATATATTTAATTTAAAACTGGTTTAAAAACAAAAAAATTACACAAATCTATTTCTCTCAAAGGATGTTCCTAATCTACAATTAAACCAAAAAAAAAAAAAAAAAGCCAAAATGCATCTGAAAGTATGTGGTAAACTTCCTAATTTTCACAGAATCAGAAAAAAATATACTTTATATGTGTGTAAACAAGAGAGTATAGACAATGTTGAAAAGTAGCCACATGTTGATTCTGATTTATTAGGGGGCAGTAGAGTTGGAGTGGGGGAAGAGATATTATTAATTTCCATGTAAAACGTTAACCTCTGACCTGTTAAAAATGATAAATTAAAAATTCAATCATTTGGATCCTACACGAGATAAGTTTTTTTTCCTCTCACTATAAAGGACATTAGTGGGACAGTTGGTGAAATTTGAATAAATTGAGTAGATTAAAGTACTATGTCAAGGTTAAATTCTCGATTTTGATAATTGTGCCATTGTGCTCTAAGAGAATGTTCTTGCTTTAAGAAATATTTTGGAATAAAGGGGTGCCTGGGTGGCCCAGTCAGTTAAGCAGCTGACTTCGGCTCGGGTCATGATCTCGCAGCTCGTGAGTTTGAGCCCCGTATCGAGCTCTTGACAGGTTGGAGCCTGGAGCCTGCTCCGGATTCTGTGTCTCCCTCTCTCTCTGCCCCTCCTCTGCTCATGCTTTTGTCTCTCAAAAATAAATAAACGTTAAAAAATAAGCTTTAAAGAAATATTTTGGAGTAAAATGGCCTGTATGCTTGCAACTTTCAATCAATTGAGATAAATATATGTGTATGTGTGCACACACAAATCAATTCAGAGACAAAACTAAAGCCAATGTAACACCTGAGAGGATCTGGATGAAGAGTTTAAGGGGATTCTTTGTACTACTTTTTCAATGTTTTAGTACATCTAAAGTCATTTTGAAAGAAAAGGGGGAAAGATAATTGAACCGCATGCAGACAAACTCATGCTGCTCCCAGTAATACATGCCTGAGAGTGAAACAAAAATACTGCCTTGTTGTCACGGTGTTACTAGGAAGGTCCCACCATCACAGACCATTACAGAAATCTTTTAGGAGCCAAGAGATGTTATGTCTGTGCTCTTCCCAAGACAGAAGGAAGTTAAAATGACAAATAATCTTCGCCACCCTGAAGTGGTTTCAAGAAAATGCACCATAATTGTTTTAGAAAGAATTATTTGGAAAGAAAATATTTTTTGCTCTGCCTCCCATATTGCATCTGTATCAGACAAGTTGATCTTATTAAAGATAATTGAAATGGAATCTTAAAGCAGACTTTTTTTAGGTGCTTCAAAGCCCTGAATAAATTGAAATGGAGCCAGTTTCCCTAGATACATACTTGGTGTAATTGTTTCTCAAACTTTATTGAAGGCATTTCTGAAGCAGGTCAGAGTTTTGTGTGGGTTAACATTTTCTAATATTTCATTCTTCTTCAAGGATATTGATTCTATTTTTTTTAATTTAAATTCAAGTTAATTAACACACAGTATAGTCTTGGCTTCAGGGGTAGAACCGAGTGATTCATCTCCTACACATGATACCCAGTGCTCATCCCAAAAAGTGCTCTCCTTAATGCCCATCACTCATTAGGTGCTGGATATTAGGATTAAATTTAATAAGGGAAAGCAAATAGTACTGGATGGCAAGCTCTGTCTAATTGCCCCTCAGATCTACCTGCTGAAAAGTCTTCATATTCGAAAGTTTCATCACCTATAAGCAAATACTCCATCACATCAACCTGCTTCTGCTTTATTTATATGTGCAATAAATGTGATGTGTGGGAAAGGCAATTACTTAGCTGGGTAATTTGGGTAAGTCAATTTGTTTCTGTGGGTGTCATTTTTCCTTATGATTAAAAAGAAAAGCATCAGATTACATATCTTCAAGTTCCTTCTCAGCTCTAAGAATATTTGTATGAGTCAGGGTTCCCCACAGAAACAGAACTAACAGGAGAGGGTGGGGAGAAGGGGAGAGAAAGAGATAGTGACTGATTTTTAAGAAATTAGCTCACACGATCATGGAAGTACATGTCTAAAATCTACAGTCAGTTGGCCAGCTGGGGACCCAAGAAAGAGTGGCAGCCTGAATCCAAAGGCAATCTGCTGGCAGAATCTCTCCTTGGTTGGAGTTGTTTAGTCTTACCTGCGTTGTATTTTTTTTTTCTTTTAAATAGACTCCATGCGCAACATGGGGCTGAAACTCACAACCTTGAGATCAAGAATCACAGGCTCTACCAACTGAGCCAGCCAGGCACCCCTCAGTCTAATTTCTATTAATGCCTTCAACTGATTACATGTGTCCCACCCACATTATGGAGGGTAATCTGCCTCCCTCAAAGGCCACCAACTTAAATGTTGATCTCATCCAAAAAAAAAAAAAAAAACCAAAACAAACAAACAAAAAAACGCCTTCATAGACACATTCAGAATAATGTTTGCCAAAAATCTGGCCATTATGGCCCAGCCAAGTTACACATAAAATTGACTATCACAATACTTTATAATTACTTGAAAAGTTTAAGTAAAAAAGCAGTGAGAAGCATTGTCACATTTTTCTCACAGAGAAGCTTAAGAAACTCTTCCACAACTCCTTGGAAAATACTGTAGTTTTTAAACAACTGAGATGCTCTTTATCGCTGTGATTGAGCCATGGCCTGGAGTGAAATTAGCATGTAAACAGCATTTTCAGGTACCAGCAGGGCATGGCATACGATGTCAAAATACAGTGACTTCAAGAAAAGATGGCTGAATCCAACAATGGAATCCACCTCTTATCTACTAAAGATGGTTCTTGCCTGAGTCTCAGAAGGCAGGTTTGAACAGAATTCAGAGGCCTATTATCTGTGTCCTTTCTTTATGGAATTGTGCACATCAGCTTCCTTAGTATGGATTCCAGCTCATCACTTCAGTGTTGCGGTACCATATCTGAAGTAACAGAACAGTCCCCCTGTCACGTTATAAGGAATATTTATCTCAGCAATAAAAATGCATTCACTAGTAATCACGGTATCACCTATTTAAAAATAAGGATACTTTTCAGGGCACCTGGGTGGCTCAGTCGGTTAAGTGTCTGACTTCAGCTCAGGTCATGATCTCACAGTCCATGAGTTGGAGCCTCGCATGGGGCTCTGTGCTAAGAACTCAGAGCCTGGAGCCTGCTTCAGATTCTGTGTCCCCTCTCTCTGCTCCTCTCCCACTTGCACTCTGTCTCTCAAAAATACACAAACATTTAAAAAGATTCCTAAAAAATAATAAAGATACTTTTGAAGTAAAAGAATAATAGCAATATTATAGTAATATTACCAAAAGAAAATACCTCTTTTATTTGCCTTTTGACTATTATTCTTCCAAGGATTCTAATATCTTGGGATGTGGGACCAACTTTAAAGGAAGCAACAGTCAGGGTACCAATGGTATTCTCTGGTTATCACAAAGTAACTCTGAACACATCTAATTTTATTCACCACAGTGCCCAGCAGGAAAATGTAAGTGAAATAAACCCCAATTTGAGAACATAGCACTCCCTGGTCTTTATAACACTTCCTAGTTTTTTGCTCACACACTCACCTAAGAACCTGGGTTGTAAAGGCAACGAAGAGCCCATGTGGTGGTCTAGTTCCAGGATTCCCAGCAAGAGTGACTTTCTTGTCACTGAAACGAGTGGAGAGGGGACCTCAGAAGGCTTGCCTGTACATCCTCGGATAAGTTTGAAAAAAGGGGGTATCTGCTGAGCTACCACTCATGTGCTATTTAGCAGAATTGACTCTCATTGTTGAACATGGAGTGGTAGTTTAAGAAAGGAAAAACCTAGTGGTCCTGATTAAAGAATATCCTCTAGCCCTCCTCCATGGCCTACATCCCCAAGCCCCCTTCCAGACTGAGTGAAAATAAGCCATTCTTTTAAGTCTGAAGTTCCCTGTTGAGCATTTTGGTAAGTCTATAGGTACCTTCTCAAGGTACAGCTTTTCTGTGAGTGTGTCCTTTCCAGGGGGCTTTTCCCATGAGGGGGCACAGCCTGGATGCTCCACACTGTTTTTTACTAAAGTCTCAGCTCTCTACAAACCAGATCTGATGATGAGTCATCAAGTTCAATGATATGAAATCTGCAATAATACATATACCAAACCATCTTGTTGTACACATTGGACTAATACGTTATTGTATCGATTGTATCTCAATACACTGGGGAAAAAGCAATCTGGCATCTGTAACCACACGTTAGGAAAGATTGTCTGTCTGTAGTTTCAAGGGCAAAAGAGACTATTATTGTCTTATGGCCAATGCTAACGGGAAATGACTTTCAAGGCATGGAAAGTTCCTCAAACTGACAAAAGTAGGTAATAACTGAGTGCAGTCATAAGCAAATAGGAAGAAAGTTGGCACCACCCCATAACTTTCACAAGGTATTAGCTGGAAGAAGGTGGTCGAGAGAATGAATCATTACCTCCATGTCCATGGAATGAAAGGAAAGTCCCAAATGAGCGGGTGCTCAAGGGCCCAGGTCAAAAAAACCCCTTGTAGCAGACCTCAAGCCAAAGCTATCTCAAGCAGGAGAGCACTGAGAAGGTGTTCTGGGCCTGCAGAGCCCAATGATTCCCTGAAATCTCCTCAAACCCCAGAAAATGCCTCTGCCATCCATTGGAGTCCCAGCTCCCCATTTGGGTCTCCTGACATGGGATCCTCAGCGAGACAGGAAGTTAAAAGTCTCTCGATAAGATAGGGGCTCTCTTTTAATCACTTCACAGAGACTTATGAAAGAATATGAAGTTATATATGTTTCTACATGTGGGTTTGGATTTGTCGTTGTAAAAGAAAATAAAGCTCCATGCATGTATGGGATTGTGACAGAGACACAGGACACATTGCCTTGTCCCTAGACGACATTCAGTCTGAAAAAGAGGAGCTTCCTTGGGAAGAAAACACACCTCAACAGCATGACGTACGCTCCACACCCATTCTGTTGAGGTTAGCGCTCAGCAACATTGACTTGGAAATTAATTTCAGAGAAGTAGATATGGGACTTCAAAATATATATTTGCACCAGTAAAAAAGCATTCAGATGGTAATTACTTCGCACAACCAAAGTGATTCTTAGTGAATAAAAACACCGATTAACAGTATTAGGTTTTTTCACACAAAATGGTCCAACAACATCCACTTCACATCAGAGGAAACAAATGTTTGTAAGTTTTATTCGGCCCTTGCTACTCCTGGAAATAAAAGTAATACACATAAGAATCAAACCCTTCGTGGTAGGTGGGGGTGTGCCTAGTGGCTCAGTCAGTTAAGTATCCGACTCTTAATTTCTGCTCAGGTCATGATCTTGGAGTTCATGAGATTGAGCCCCATATCAGGCTCTGGGCTGACAGCATGGAGCCTGCTTGGGATCCTCCCTCTGGTCCTCTCTCTGCTCCTCTACCACTTGTGTACATGCATGCTCACACTCTTTCTCTCAAAATAAATACATAAGCATTTAAAAAAAAGAATCAAACCCTTGAGAAATTGCTTATCAAAGCTAATGCAGTGTCACAAAATCGCTGCTCAAGGTACACAGATTTTTCTGTGATTTGTTACAATAATTATTAAGAGGGTACCTGACAAGGTGCTCAGCAGTCTATGAAACACGCACGCTCCCTGACAGGTTTACGGTCTATACGGATATATGTTCATCTAACTTCTCCAACATTACCAGTCCTTCCCCTCTTGCTCTGCCCTGTTACCTTCTCTGGGTCTCTACATCATCATTCATAAAAACAAACCCATCAACCTTCCACCCAGGAAGCACATGTGTCTCTGCCCTTCGCCCTCTCACAAAGCTTTGTCCTTTTCCTCTTGACATCTTCCCTCCTTTTCCAAGTCCCATCCTCTACCCCCTTTCTCCCCTCTCCCCTCCTCTGCAGCCAAAGTTCCAACTTTCCACAGCCATCTTTAATTATCTAATGTTTTTATGTAAACATGTGAAGGAAAAGAACATGCCAGAACATTCACTAGGAAAGAAAAAAAAAAGGAAAGAAAGAACTTCAAAAGTGGAAAGACCACATTACTTCCAGAAGAATCCAAGTGCCTCTTATGGAGTAAGACTAAACCTAGCACCCATGGCCCTGTTGTTCTCAGCCATGGATCCATGCAAGCGATTCCTCCCCTGCTGAGCTCTGACAGCCCGGGACCAGAAAGTTATGGAAAAGTTCTTCCGTGTGCAGTCAGAAATAGTTTAGAAGTCAGACACTCAAAGCACACAAAGTCATGTGCCAGAATGACGAAGGCCAGTCTGGCTAAATAAATAAATAAACAAATAAATAAAGCACAGGCGAGTTGGGGGGAAAATACAGTTTCATTAGAGAAGCCTTTCTGGGTAATCGAAAAGTAAAGAAATACTAGGAGAAATCAAGCCGAAGAAAATTAGGAGCCACAAAACTGGAGATAAAGTAGAATTAGAGGTAAAAGCGGCAAAGGCAAGATATAATCTGGAAGGTCAATTGATAAAATGTGTAGCAAGCACTGAACCAACACCAATCAATACAGCTCAGTATGAACCGAATCGCAGCCTAATAACCACATCACATCCATTTTATGGTACCATCTATCACGGGAACAGCAGGAGGCGGTGGTAATTCCACTTACAGCGCACTCCAGCGAACTGGCTTCCAAGCATCGTTTGCAAGGAGCCGAGCGGCAGTCTCTGTGATAAAGGGGGAGGCGGCCAACAGCTTGCAGAACAAACAGCCTGTGAGCTCCGTAGGCACAAATCCGGGGCAAGAGGGGGACAGAGGGACCAGAGACGGAAGGACTTGAAGCCTGCCTGCTCAGACTGCACATGGCACATGGAATTCACAAGTCCTGCTGGACTGCTGCTCCTCTGTGTCACGGAGAAGGGCATCGGGGGCAGGCAGAAGCAGAGGTGATGGGGACAGAGGCTGGAGGAAACCTGAATCATGCCTGGAATTATGGAGATGTAGTCAAGGTATCTAAACCAAGATAAATGGACACCGGCTTCCCCAGAAGTCGGAGTTTTATTGAGCCTGTACATTTTTTTTTTTTTTTTTGCTATCTTTACATCACTGTGGCATTTTGACTTCTCTCGGGAAGACAAAAAAAAAAAATCCTGAGACAAAACATATGAGACAAAACATACATGTTACATGTGTTCTTCAAGCAAAAGTCCGAGTGCATACCACCCACCCTGTTATCAAGGCTGTGTGCACCATTCCCCTTCCTCCCCGTCTTCCAAGAGCCTGCACTCTTCACCTGGGACACGGGAGGTGGGAACAGCCACCAAACCTTCCAGAATTGTATCAAATGCATATTCTCCAAATTTGTTTTAGAAGAACAATTTTTTAGAGGAAGTCAAAATATAGCCTTGTTTTCTTCACTATTCTCATGCTCTATCATTATCATTTGTCTTCGGTTTGTTAGGCTTTGACTTCCTTTGTTAACAGAGATGTCAATTTCGTTGTAAGTTCTGGGTAAAGATGCATGGCACCAGTACTTGGGAGAATTAAATCTGTCACAGTGTTAGCAGGCAGTCGCCTGAACTCTAAAAAAAGGACACAAATGGAAACCCTTTCCCAACAGTTGCTCTAATCACTCTCGGGAATATGCAAAGCATTTAAGTTGGTCAATCAAACCACACCCACCTTGTAAAGTAGATGTGTCATAGAGTACATTGACAATAAAAAATAATTTTCAAATGGTATACGGTTTGGTTTTAAGAACTTTCCACCATTTACCAGCCACATGAAACAAAACATGAAGAAACTACTTCAGCTAACCACACAGGAAAGGAATGTGATATTGCACATAAGAACTTAGTCAAGGTATTTTATGTAACCACAAGTCTTGACTGTTGGTATGCAGACATTTATCCACGTAAAGTTTAGTGCCCTCAATTTTTGGTAGGGACATGTGCAAAATACCCTAACTCAAATGCATTAATTGTTCTTGGAGGAATTTACATTTTTCGCTAAGCCATTTGGCTGCTGAGGTAGGAATATAACAAAATTCTCCTCCCCTCTCTCACTGCAGTGGGTGTAGTAGTGAGGAGAAGATAATAAAAGCATAGACTTTGCAAAACTGAGCCTTTCTAGAGACAAACCTGAAAGCCTTCAGTTTTGCCCCAAATTTAGAATCCAGAGTTTAAATCCAAATGCCTGAAACTGTTATCTTTTTGTTCTCCAAGATCCATCTTCAGCCTCTAAATCCAGAGAATGTTTTTCCTACAAATGACCTCTTAAAGATATTAGATTACAGGAGTGCCTGGGTGGTTTAGTTGGTTAAGCGGCCAACTTGGGCTCAGGTCATGACCTCATGGTTCATGGGTTCAAGCCCCACCATTGGGCTTTCTGCTGACAGTGCAGAGCCTGCTTTGGATCTTCTCTGGCCATATTGCATGCTCATGCTAACTTGCTCTCCGTCTCTCTCTGACAAAACTAAATAAACATTAAAAAACTTAACAAACATGTTAGATTACTTTCATGTTTCATTTTTTTGTCCAAATTACATCAAGTAGTTTTTTTTATTATTACTATTTTTTTTATTATAGAGAGTAAACAAGAGAGCATGAGCAAGGGAGGTTTCAGAGGGAAAAAGAGAGAGAACTTTAAGCAGGTTCCATGTTCAGCTTGGAGCCCACCGCAGGGCTCAATCCCATAACCCTGGGATCCTGACCTGAGCCAAAATCAATAGACGGGCGCCTAACTGACTGAGCCATCCAGGTGCCCGTACATCAGGCAATTTTTAAAATGAGACTCCATCTAGTGTTTCATCTAATAACAGAAATGTGTGATCCTATCATGACCCTAAAATTCTTAAAACTGTCTTTTTCCTACGTAAATATGATTCTTTTATCACAACATACCTTGTGCGTTGCCACATTTGAACAAAGGTAGGTGTTAGAACTAGACACTGAATGGGAAAAAGGCACATGCGTGTGTGAAAAGCCGTGGATGTGATGGTGGGAGCGTGTTGAGGGCAGGAATAAAGGGGAAAGGAGAAGAGTGAAGCCCTGAGGGTACACAAGGCATTTGGAAAGAGGCGCATCATGGCGGTTCCTTTCAGCACAAATTATGCCTTTACACTCAGGGCGGTGGAACAAATCTGGACGGGCAGAAAGAAAACACAAAAGAAGGAGGGAAATTAAAATGAGTACATCAGTAATTTTAAAAAGAAAAAAAAGGAAAGGAAAGGACTTCTAGAAGTAGGGCACTTTATTGCACTCTTATAATCTTCGAAAATAGCATAAGAAAGAAGCCTGGAGATAGACAAATGTTGTTCTTCCTCCAGTAAACTTTAAGATGGATTCTGGAAAATATGGACCTTGTTTTCTCAATGTTATCTCCTTGCAGAATGATTGTCAGTAAAACCCAAGAGGGGCACCTGAGTGGCTCAGTCGGTTAAGCGTCCGGCTTTGGCTCAGGTCATGATCTCACCGTTCATGGGTTCAAGCCCCACGTCGGGCTCTGTGCTGACGGCTAGCTCAGAACCTGGATCCTGCTTCGGATTCCGGATCTCCCTCTCTCTCTCTGACCCTCCCCTGCTTATGCTGTCTCTGTCTCTCAAAAAATAAATTTAAAAACATCAGTAAGATTTCATTTAGTTCTAGAAAATTAAATGCACTGGTTGGGAGGGGGGATTCTCATTTGGCCTACAGTTTGCCAAGATGGATTTATAATACACAAAACGGGGAGGGAGGGAGGGCCAGAAAGTCTGTGTCCTCGCCTTGGATGTGCTGGTGATGCTGACCAAGTCTGATTTCCTTGTTTCCTTGTTGGTAAGATGGGCATAACAACATCCACACTTCTTGCGTCAGGATTACTGTGGATATCCAATGAAATATATGAAAATATTTCATAAACTGTAAAACACCATGGAAAAGCCAAGGATAGTATCATCAATAGACATGAAAGAAGATTTTTAAAGCTGCAGTTGACCACCTGCTACGAGCGAGCCAACACCTGAGTGGCCTTAACACAAGAACAGTGAGCAAACAAATACTGTTTCCATCCTTACTGGTTAGGCTACACTGGTAAGAGATCTTAAAGGAAATGATTTCCATCTCCCTATATCTAAAAGACTAGCAATGAAGAAGGACCATCTGCCTTAGTCTTTGTCGAGAATGGAACTAAAATAGCCAAATAGAAATTACAAGAGTGAGATTTCAGTGGGTTAGAAATGGACTATAAATACCTATAGTAGTTTTCAAACCTGATTTCCTACAGTTCTAGATATGGGAAAAGAAAGAAAGAAGCGAGTAATTTGGAGAAGAATCCCCTGACAATTCTCTTTGTGAAAAGCAGACACTTGAGACGCAGAGTGTGTAACACGCACAACACGCACCAAGCAGGAATCGCCTCCCCACCGTGAGGAGGATGGGTTTTCACGTACAGAAATGTGTGAAGAGAACAGTTAAGAGTTACAAAGCCTGCCCCTTCAATGGCCATCCCGCAGGCCTGTGAAAGAACTCTTGCTTTCCTCCCTAACTTTCAAGAAACAATTTTTTAGAGTTGGGCACTTCCCGTTTCCCAAGAACCTCTTCTTGTTCTTTGAAGGTTGCTCCTCACCACAAATTTATCCTAAGTTCTGGGCTGTGAAGTGGGGCAGACAAAAGGCACCTCCAGCTAATCCCAACCACCTCAGCTTAGGAAACAGAGCTTAGGAACAGAGCAACGACCTCATTGTATCCAAGCATCCACATGTATTCAAAGACCTATGACTTTCTGCTAATTTCTGATTGTTTTGATTTTTTTAATGTTTTATTATTTTTGAGAGAGAGAGAGAGAGAGAGAGAGAGAGAGAGACAGTGTGAGCAGGGAAGGGTCAGAGAGAGAGGGAGACACAGACTCTGAAGACAGGCTCCAGGCTCTGAGTTAGCTGTCAGCACAGAGCCCGACGCGGGGCTTGAACCCACAAACTGTGAGATCATGACCTGAGCCGAAGCCGGACACTCAACCGACTGAGCCACCCAGGTGCCCCCTGATTGTTTTGAATAGAATATTGAAAACTGAGAAATGAGAGGCTGATAGTTGACTAAAAACTCAGCTATGATAGCTGATGGCTACGGGAAGACTCTGTCAGAAACAGAGAACAGTCCTCACATAGAACCCACTATGAGCATCCGTGATCTGTATTAAGCAAAAGCCAAAAACCTGGAAAGCAAGTGGGTTCCATGCTGAACTTTTTTTGCAGTGCGCCGACTTGACTGGAGACCAAGGTGTGGCCAAGGAGGCGCCTAAAGGGTGCTGCTTCCCCTGCAGGGCATCATGGGAGGACCCGCCAGAATTGCTCCAACTGACACCTGCCGGGCTCCTCATTACTGAGAAATTCTGGCAAGCTCTCATCTCACCATGGTGTGAAATGTGCAGGATTCACACATAGTCCTTTATCCAAGAAATCTGCAAGCATGTGCAACAAATATTTAAACTACCCAGAAGCTGAATTTATGCCTTCAATGATGTTACTTGTGTTCTGTTAGCTTTTCCTTGTAAAAAGAGTGTTATTTTAAAACCATATTAGAATAAGTAAATCCATAGAGTTCCTAGGCAGTCGGAGGGAGGGAAGAACCGGAAGGATTTGCTTAAGAGGCTCCGGGTTTCCTTTCGGGGTGATGAAAATTTGTGGACTTAGATAGAGGTGGTCGCACAACATTGTGAATGCACTAACTGCCACTGAATGTCCATATTAAAATGGTGAATATTATGTTGCATGAACTCCACTCAATTAAACAAGATAGCAGAATGGGTTTAAAGATTCAGAGAGGGAAGGGCCTGTGTTAATTAGAAAAATCAACCTCCCAGGTCATAAGAAAGCATGCCATTTCCTTCTCTGTGTTTCTCATGGAGAAACTCTGCCGTGGTCACACTCAGAAGGACATGAAATCATCCTTCCCAACCCAGAGAAGTTTTGGCCCTGCAATGAGTTAGTCAACAGTGACTGTTCCTCTGGGGCCTGGCACTTGGCATTTAACATCGTCCTTCCCTTTGAGGCCCAGAGAACAATGGAAACACTGTCTTCTGTTTTCATACGTGTCACAATTCTAACAAAAAGACTGTTATGAAGAGGTTCTTATCCAATGTACTGGTTGAAGTGTGTCCAATTATTATGGATATTGTACTTTTCCTCAGACTGCCTTATTAAATAATTCATATCTGTAGGATTCCTTAAACAGAACCTATTTGGAATTCATCTAATCTATCTTGGATAACAGCATCTAAGCCCAGATATTTCCCATAGAAAGAGATGCGCTTGAAAAACAAATTTAAAAAAAAGAGATCAGACTTGTGGTTACCAGAGATGGTGGGCAGGAGGAGGGGGGATTGGAGGAAGGTGGTCAAAAGTCACAAATTTCCACTTATAAGATAAACAAGCACTGAGGAGGTAAAGTACACCATGGTGACCATAGTTAACACTGCTACATGGTATGTAGCAAAATTGCTAAGGGAGTAAACCCTAAGAGTTCTCATCACAAGAAGAAAATTTCTTTTCTTTTCGTTGTATCTATAGAAGATGATTGATGTTAACTGGACCTACTGGGTAATCATTGCACAATATATGTAAATCAAACCATCCTACTGCACACCTTAATTTATACAGTGATGTTTGTCCATTATTTTCCAGTAAAACTGGGAGGTTTGAAAGATGTATTTGGTATCACCTGATGTATCAGCGAGGGTTCTCCAGAGAGATATATAAAGAAATTTATTGCATGAAATTGGCTCATATGATTATGGATGCTGAGAAGTCCCAAGACCTGCGGTTGGCAAGCTGGAGACCTCAAAAGCTGATGGTGTAGTTTCAGTCCAAAAGCCATCAGGCTGGAGACCCACGAAGAGCCAATGTTTCAGTTTTCAATTCAAATCCAAAGACAAGAAAGGACTGAAGTCCCAACTCAAAGCAGGTGGCAGACCTTCAACTGACTGGGTAATGTCCAACCACATTAGGGAGTGCAACTGACTTCATTCCATCTCCCAATTCCAGTGTTAATCTCATGCAGAAACACCCTTAGACACACCTGTGGCCCAGTCAAGTTGACACATCAAATTAACCATCACACCTGGTCACAGAACTTTGGACCAGATATCACGATCCTCAAAGCTCCCAACACAGGGTCTTACAAAAAAGTAGAAACTCAAATATTTGTTGACTGGAGAATGTAGTTTTTATTTTCTCCAAATTTGTTAATTAAGAAATGTATCCAGTAAAAATATTCTAGTAGTTCTCAAGCCAAATGAACCATTTAAAATAAACTATGTTTACTTTCTTAGCCTTTGGATGAAGGGTGTAACTTTATAAAATTGAAAATAAAAATAAGGAGAGGGTTTAGCATAGGCCACCTTCTTGATCCCTTTCAGACGTGTAGAAGTGTCCAGAAATTGGCAGGGAGAGACCCTAAGCAAGTGTGTTTCTGGAGAGAGCTGAACTAATGTGGACTCAGAAGTTTTGTTGTAATGTGTTAATGTAACTGGTATAATTGGAAGGAAATGTTCTCCACCAACAGAGAGAGTGTATATTAAATCATGCTCTTATTTAAATGGAATAGAGGTTTAGGGCATGGACGTAGGGGTGAAAGAGCCCAGCCAGGGAAAACCACCGGACCGTGCCCGTTGGTTCTAGGCAGGTTTTCAATCTGTTTCTTTCGTTGTCAGAAGGGGATGGTAGCACTTACCATACGGTGGCTGTGTCAATTAATTTGGATATTACTCAATGTAGTTCCATAAACATCAGCTATCTTGTAACTATGTGGACATTTGGGAAATTTATCACACACATGGCTAGAGTTGTCTTCCAAGACTGAAGGTTTCAGCACATCAGATGGACCACAGGAGAGCAGACAGAAGCCACAAACACAGCTCCACTGTATGATTAGATTAAGATCCCAATCCATCTACCCAAGGTTACGAACTTATTGCAGACAACATGGCCACACGGAGTAGAGGCAGGTGCAGCCTGTCTCCATGAACTCTGAGATCCCTATAAAGGAGTGGCATATGTCAGCATACTGTCCACACAAGAAAGGGATTTGCCAGGTCCAAGAGCCCCTTTCCTGCTGTGGATGAAGGGGGAAAACAGAGACAAGCATACCCCAACCATTTCTAGGTCATTAATGGAAATAATGAACATTCACCTAATTCCAGACCCTCAAGCCAAGGTCAGCAGTGGTCAGAGGAGTGGTTGAGTCCATTCCTATGGGGCTCTGAACTGTTTCTCGGCCTCTTTCACCAGCTTCCTAGGAGGCAGACTTCTTCACCAATGTCTACCTCCTGACTCTGCTTAATGCCTTTAGTGTTGTAAGTGTGGTCCAAGGACACGAGTCCATTGCCCTACGATGACCATCTTCAGTGTAAACAAAATGCTCCTTTTACTTCCAATGTCTTCCCATGTCTTCCCATCCCCTCCGGCTGGACCAGACCCATAGGCCAAATTCAAGGGGTACAATCCAGGCAAAGGGCATTAGAGATATTTGAAACCTGCTACTGCTGCCTTCCCTCAGTATTAATCTCCCCCACTCACCCACACTGCTCCCTGAAGGATCCCAGCTGAGACAATTACATAGAGAAAGATAGAATTTTGTTGCTACTGTTGCTAAAATGTAGATATTCTAGAGAAAAGAGATCCTCAAGCCTTGTGAATCATCTAGCATGACACAATTTGAGAGAAAACAAAGGGCAGGGTTTGTGAGCAGAGGAAGAGGAGGGTGGGAGAGAAAAAACACCAGACACTGGACAGCTAGGTTCAGGGCTCAGGAGCACCAAGAGAGACTGAGTATCTGACAGAGTGAAGATAAAAAGGCAAAAGGAAGATAGATCTGGAACTAGAGACAGGAGGACACCAAAGAAAAGACCCCTGTCTGCTAACGAGCAGCTCTTCCGTTCCTCTTTCATTCAGCAAAGGAGTCAGAACACAACCCATGGCTCACGAGAGACGGAGAATGTAATAATGTCCTACAAGGTTAGTTTATAAACAATCAAATGGTTTATGACAAGAGGGGAAGGGTGATAATGGCTCTTAATTGCCACATAAATTTTAAATGGTTCTTCAGCTTTAACCTTCACTGAAAAGCATGAGAGCACGTTATTGGCCTCATGCACATAGCTGGCCTCCCAACTCCACCTGCCTGGATATGTCTCTGCGTGCAACCTGAGTCAATCAGTCCCTAACGTCTCAGAGCCCACATTTTGCTGAGAGCCTATGCTGACTTGAGAAATGAGCAACCTAATATGTGTTGAAAATAATGCAACACCCTCTCTCCCCTACCACACATCCTCTGTTTTAGTGTTGGACTTAAACGCAAGGATCTGAGTTTCTGGTACATTTGGCCCTTGAGCAATGTGAGTTTGACCTCTGATGGTCCACTTATGTGTAGATTTACTTTTTCAGTTCGCCACAATACTGTAAATGGAGAAAGAGAGAGAGAGAGCGAGCACACGCCAGAGAGTGCCAGAGAGAAGGCATGAGCGACAAAGCGGCAGAGAGAGAGAGACAGAAGATTCAAAGCAGACTCTGTGCTCTCAACCCAATGTGGGGCTCAAACCCACAAACTGTGAGATCATGACCTAAGCCGAAGTTGGACACTTAACTGACTGAGCCATGCAGGCACCCCTTTTCCTTATACCCTTAAGAGCACTTTTCCTGTTGTTTACTTTATTGTAAGAATATATAATACATAGGATAAGCAAAAACTGTATGAATTGACTGTTCATGGTATTCCACAGCTTCTGGTCAAAATAGGCTGTCAGTCATTTGAGAAACTTAAAAGTTACACACAGACTTTTGACTGTGTGGGGGGTGGTCATACCAATAAATTTTGATTCAGGTAGCACCACATTAAACAGAACGCAGACTTTGAAAGGAACTTACAACAATCTCAGGGATTTCGAGATGTACATCTCAAACATGAATATGCACCCAAGTCATCTGGGTGTCTTGTTAAACTTCAGCTCCTGATTTGGTAGGTCTGACTTTCTAACATGCTCTGCAGTGATGCTGATGGGACACAGTCACACTCTGAGTAGCAAGAACAACATGTGAAGATAGTGTCAGTCTGCAGATGAAGTAAGACTGGTATTAATACAGCTTCAAAAAAAAAAGAAGGATCCCTAGTGACCATAAGCATGGATTCCTGAAATCATTCAAAAAGCCCACCTGTGGGGGAACCTGGGTGGCCAAGTTGGTTACTTTCTGTCCCTTGATTTCAGCTTAGGTCATGATTTTGCAGTTCTGTGAGATCAAACCCCACACATTGGGCTTTGTGCTGACAGGACAGAGTCTGCTTGGGATTCTGTCCCCTCTCTCTTGGCCCCTTGGCTGTTCTCGCTCTCTCAAAAATACATAAATAAACTTAAAAAAAAAAACAGACAAAAATTCACCTGTGGAGGAAGGAACCTTCTAATAACTTCTGATTCTTAGGTCAACTACAAGTGCTCTGAAATCCAAGATCCAAAATGTAAATTTGCACATGTAAAACTCCTTCCTGAAAGTTTCATCAAAACATTCAACTGTACGAATGTCATTCTTCACTAATAAAAGGAGATCGAAGCCTACATATTCTCATCTAGTTTCTCCCCTTTCAAGCTCTTTGGTGGAGATGGTGGGGATACAGATGCTTGGAGGAGGGACTTCTTATCATCTGGAGACTAGATTAAAAGAAGACAATCGAAATGATACTAATTTCACTCTCTTATTAGGGAAACTTCTCTCATGTTGATCTCTTCAGGGTCACACAGCTAGTTCACAGGTAATTACTAGAAAAAATGGGATAAAATCTTACCCATTCTTTCCTTTGCTTCTACAGTCTTTAGGAAAACTTTCCATGTGTAACCTCTGCTTTTGGATGAGTACTTCACAATCATAAAACTTGATGCAAAGAGGAAAGAAACACACTTTCGTGAAAATCTGGTATCTCGAATGGCTTACAAGCAAAAGGCAAGCCTGATGACCTCTCTACAGGGCCATCCAGCTACAATCAGCAGGAAAATAGTGTCGATTTATGCTTAAAGCACCAGCACTAGGAGCAAGAACTAGCTGCCGTATAAAAAACACTGTCGGAGAGAGAACAAGATGGCGGAGAAGCAGGGAGCTCTGTAATCCGCGCACGCCCGTATGGATTCAACTGAGAAGGACTGAAGGGATAAAACTGGGATTTGCAAGTGGGGGAAAGAAGAAACAGACGCCAGAAAGAAGACAACCTCAAAGATGCCTGAGTGAGTGACTGTGATCTGGGAAATTAGGGGACGGGCGCGTCCCGGTGGTAAAGGGGAAAGGAGCCCCCGAGCCCAACACAGGGAGAGCGCGCTGTGCCCCGGAGAGACCAGGGGAAGAGAAAGAGAGACGGAAAA
>CM053577.1:132688146-132711741 GCA_028646485.1 Cryptoprocta ferox | reverse complement strand
GGCGGAGAAGGACAGATACCATATGTTTGCACTCATAGGTCTAACAGGAGAAACCCAAGAGAGGACCATGGGGAGGGGAAGGAGGAAAAAGAGTTAGAGAGAGGGAGGGAGACAAAACACGAGAGACTCTTGAATACTGAAAACAAACTGAGGGGGGAAGGGGAAGGGGGAAAGGTAAACGGGGGTGATGGTCTTGGTGGAGGTCACTTGTGGGGAAGAGCACTGGGTGTTATATGGAAACCAACCTGACAATAAACTATAAAGTTTAAAAATAAATAAATTAATTAAATTAATTAAAAAAAAAAAAACACTGTCATCACAAGTCATCTGGGCTTATAGTAAATGTTCCAAAGAACTAAGTGAAGATGTACTTACAGGGCAAAGCCAAGCACCTAAGGAACTAGCTAAAGACAGGGATTATTTCAAAAACGAGGATCGTATTGTTGAACACCAAGGAAAACTGCTTAAGGATACTTCTTCCACACACAAACAATGTACTTGTATTTGTGTTACAGAGAATAGAGACTTCAGTTAGGTCCAAGACCAGGCAAGAAACGTGACATGAGACATTTCCTGTGGGAAAATGCATTAGAAATTGACACACTGGATAATTCTCTTTATGCTGAATTTACTGCATTTTAGGTCTTTGAAAGAAATAAATCTCTTAATTATTTTGGTCTTCTGCAGCATTGTCAAACATTTTCGTGCATGATCTTTTCAAATCCTTGAAATGTCTGCTTTGACTACATAAAAGTCCTGTTTTAAATGGCAAGCAGGGATATAGAGATTAAAAAACAATTCTTTACCCTTAATCAGCTCAAGGATCAGGTGGGGAGACAGATGTGTACACAAATAAAGCACAGAGAGGGAATGAGTAGGTGATCTTGGCTTGGTAGGAAATGATGTAGCCTCAGCTTCTAGAATAGAATGTGCATAGCGAAGTGGTTTTACAACATGGACTCAGACTGTGCTCAAATCCTGGCTGCTTCACTTACTATCTACAAATTACTTAACTTCTTTTACCTCAGTTTCCCCATTTGTAAAATCCTGTGAGAAAAGTACTACCTTCCTTATAGGGCTGAAGATTAAATGAATCAAGATATGTAAAGTCTTTGGAAGAATGTCACAGAGAAAGCTTTACCTAAGTGTAAGGTACTTCAGTTTTTACTTTGAAGAGTGACCTATTTGATTCCCAAGGACTTCATTTATCACAGAATCCTCCCAGACCCTACAGGGTAAGACAGCAAACTAAAATAATTTGGTTCTTAATTTGGTCACACAGTAGACTTACATGCCGGCTACCTCCCATGGTCTTGAGAACAGCAAAACAGTTCATCTCAAAATGTCATGAAAGCCTAAGAAAACCCTTTTTTTTTTTTTTTTGGCTAATATTTTCTCACTCGGTCATGTGTGGTACACCAACTGTGGTAAACTTACACAGTGTGTTTCCAAGCCCTGAAAACAGGCTCAGCCTGGTGGGCTTAATCTGTTACCCAAAACCTTGGCAAGGACTTTATGCTCAGAGCTGGGTTTATTTACAGTAGGGGGAAAAAATAGAAAGGAGAAATATTAAAATAAAGTGCAATCGTGTTTCTATTTAAAAGTGGTTACTGCCAACAGTATTGCAAAATAACGCTGGCCTGCAACCAGAAATCAGCACCTGCACAGATTCCAGCAGTAGAACCCAGGACCCCTCACTGTGATCGCTCAGTAACTCTTGTAGTTACCATCACTGGCAAAAATTTGGCAAACTTTATATGCCCACCAAAACACACATACATACTCCTACTCACTCATAGACCTGGTAGTTTACTTAGCCCTTATGTCCTTAAGACATTGTTTAGGATGGTCAATATGGTATTTTCCTTTTATTACTACTTTTAGAAAATATTTTTTTCTTTTCTTCTTTGAATTGAAATTATACATAGCTTCCTATCCAGCCATACTGAGCTCTCCTCAACCGGGTGTCATTGCTATTATGCATGCACCTTTATTTCTTCAATTTAACGTCCATTCAGCTCTAGAAGAAAGAGCTTATATACCTTTAGGAATAGCCATTAAAAAAATGGTTTGCAATTCCTCTAAGTAGTACCCTTTTCTGAGGAGTTCCTGGCGTAAAATGTAGCAATAATAATATTATCATAATGTTTAGCGAACTGGTGGCCAATTGGAGAGCTCATTTCAGTGTCCAGATTGGAAAAACAACGAGTCCTGGAGTAGGAAGACGAAGCGTTGAGTACCAGCCTCACTGCTCAGCAGCTGACTGGCCTGCTCACCTGCCCTCCAACAAGACATTCTCTGGAACTCAGTTTGCTCATCTGTACAACAGGAATTAAAGACTCTGTCCTGTCTAGTTCATCAGGTTTTCCATAAAAGATTTAATGGAACTATACATGAAGGGAGTTGTGGTTTACACCACTCAAGCTACTCAACAAAAACAAGAACTTATTTAAAACCCCATGATTGGGTGCCTGGGTGGTTCAGTCGGTTAAGTGTCCGATTTTGGCTCAGGTCATGATCTCGTGGTTCATGAGTTCAGGCCCCACATTGGGCTCTGTGCTGACAGCTCAGAGCCTGGAGCCTGCTTCGGATTCTGTTGCCTCCCTCTCTCTCTGAGCCTCCCCTGCTCACTCTCTGTCTCTCTCTCTCTCTCTCTCTCAAAAGTAGATAAACATTTAAAAAATGTTTATTTAATTTAAAACCCCATGTAGAACTCAAAGAAAAGCAATGTTCCATCCCTGTAGGAACCAATCTTGATTGCTTCAGAGATCAAGTATTTTCTCTTCCCAAGAAATATTCTCAAAATATTTGATCACATGATGGTGAAAGACAAGATATTAACAAAGGATTAAATTTTGTTCTTACAAATACATTCTGTTTAGTAACTTTGAGGTCTTTTACAAGTCAATGGCTGGCAGAGGAGAGGATGCAGGAAACACATATAGGGTCTCTAAGAGTCTCTGAATAAGACCAGAAGAGAGAAAAGCAAGCTTAAAAAGATAACCAAAAATAAATAAATGATAGAGAAATTGATTTCTATTTTCTATTTAGATTTCTCTAAATATTTCTTTTTCTAAAGCTCTACTGACAAATAAGATGAACCATTTCAAAGTATTGTACTTATGTCTTTTTTAAATATTTAATCCTCAGAAAAGAGGAGCCATGTGAATGACTAATTTTAATAAGATGCGGTAAGTGCACAGACAGAAAAGCACAAAGGAGAGATACTTAACACTGCTCTCAGAGATCAGGAAAAGGTTCTTATGAAGGAAATTCCTAACTGAGCCCTCAGGGAAGTGGCAATCCTGAAGAAACAACACACATTCCAGCTGGAACCAACCCCTACTTTCTCCAATAAGCTTTGTAACCGTATCGTCCATGTTTCACATAGAACTTTTTTCATGCCCAGCGCCAAAGGAGAGGCCTGAGGGGCCTCCATCCTGCTTGCTATGGCAGAAAATGTATGTAAATGATCCACAATAGCATGGAGGAAAGCCACTTAAAACTGGTGAGTGTATACCTTGTGCCTCGAGCAGAAACCAGAAAGGTTCTGAAATACGTAGTGTTTGGCTTCTAGTCTTAAGTCAGATAACGACTACAACCATGTTCAGGTTTATTTAAATCTCGGGGCTTCCATTTACTCTAGAGCAGATTTCTCTTAGTAATCTCTACATATGGGATTGGTCTCAGATTTTTTTTGTTTTAATTCCAGTATAGTTAATATACACTGCTATATTATATTCAGTTGTATAATATAGTGAATCAATAACTCTATACATTACTTAGAATCATGATAAGCTCACTCTTAATCACTTTCACCTATTTCACCCATTCCTCAACCTACCTCCCTCTGGGAACCATCAGTTTGTTCTCTACAGAGTCTGGTTTTGGTCTCTTTTCTCACTTTATTCATTTATTTTGCTCCTTAAATTCCACATTAGAGTGAAATGATGTATTTGTCTTTTTCTGACTGATTTCACTTGGCATTATAATCCTCTAAATCCATCCATGTTGTTGCAAATGGCAAGATTTCATTCTTTCTTATGGCTGAGTAATATTCCATTGTGTATATATACGTCTTCTTTATCCATTCATCTGTCAATGGCCACATGGGCTGCTTCCATAATATGGCTATTGTAAATAACGCTGTGATACACATAGGGGTGCATATATTCCTTTGAATTAATGTTTTTGTAGTCTTTGGGTAAATACCCAGTAATGCAATTACTGGATTATAGTGTACTTCTATTTCTAAATTTTTTGAGGAACCTCTTCTGTTTTCCATAGTGGCTGCACCAGTTTGCATTCCCACCAACAGTGCACAAGGGTTCCTTTTTCTCCACATCCTTGCCAACATTTGCTTCTTGTGTTTTTGATTTTAGCCATTCTGACAGATGTGAGGTGATACCTCATTGTGGTTTTTATTTGTATTTCCCTGATCATGGGTAATGTTGAACGTATTTTCATGTGTCTGTTGGCCATCTGTCTTCTTTGGAGAAATGTCTGTTCATGACATCTGCCCATTTCTTAGTTGAACTATTTGGGTGTTTTTTGGTGTTGAGCTGTAGAATTTCTTTATATATTTTGGGTACTAACCCTTTATTAGATTCGTCATTTGCAATTATCTTCCCCCATTCAGCAGGTTGTCTCTTCCTTTTGTTGATGGTTTCCTTTGCTGTGCAGAGGATTTTTTTTTAAGCCCCCACCATGCGGCTGGAACTCACGACTGAGATCAAGAGTCACACACTCTCCTGACTGAACCAGCCAGGCACCCCAGAAGCTTTTTATTTTGATGTATTCCCAATACTGTATTTTTGCTTTTGATTGCCTTGCTCAGGAGACATATCTAGAAAAATGTTGCTAAGACCAAATGTCAGAGAGATTACTGCCTGTCCTCTCTTCTAGGATTTTTATGGTTTCAGGTCTCACATTTAGGTCTTTCATCCATTTTGAGTTTATTTTTGTATGTGGTGGAAAAAGTGGTCCAGTTTCATTCTTTTGCGTGTAACTGTCCAGTTTTCCCAATACCAGTTGTTGAAGACACTATTTTTTCGCATTGTATATCCTTGCCTCCTTTGTCAAAGATTAATTGAACATATAACTGTGGGTTTATTTTTGGGCTCTGTATTCTGTTCCATTGATCTATGTGTCTATTTTTGTATCAGTATCATAGCGTTTTGATTACTACAAGTTGGTAATACATCTTGATATCTGGGATTGTGAAACCTCTAGTTTTGTTCTTCTTCTTCAAGATCACTCTGGCTATTCAGGCTCTTCCATGGTTCCACACAAATTTTAGGATTATTTGTTTAAGTTCTGTGAAAAATGCTACTGATATTTTGATAGAGATTGCATTAAATCTGTGCTTTGAATAATATAGACATTTTCACTATTGGCTTTTCCAATCCATGAACATTGAATATCTATTTATGTTGCCTTTAATTTCTTTCATTAATGTTTTATGTATTTCAGAGTACAGGTCTTTCACATCTTTGGCTGAGTTTATTCCTAGATATTTTATTATTTTTGGTACATTTTTACACAGGATTGTTTTCTTAATTTCTCTGTCTGCTACTTTATTATTATTATAGAAATGTATAGAAATACAATGGTTTTCTGTATATTGATTTTGTATCCTGTGAACTTACTGAATTCATTTATCAGTTTCAGTTGTTTTTTTTTTTTTGGTGAAATCTTCAGAGTTTGCTATATATAATATGTCATCTGCAAACACTGAAAGTTTTTTGTTTCTTTACTGATTTGGCTGTCTTTTCTTTTTCTTGTCTAAGTGCTGTGGCCAGAACTTCCAATAGTATTCTGTTATGAATAAAAGTGGTAGGAATGGACATCCTTGTCTTATTCTTGATCTTAGTGGAAAAGCTCTGTTTTTCCCCACTGAGTACAATGTTAGCTGTGGGTGTTTCATATATGGAACAGAGAGACAGGGAGACACAGAATCCAGGGCAGGCTCCAGGCTCTGAGCTGTCAGCACAGAGGCCAATGTGGGGCCCAAACCCCAAGATCATGACCTTAACCGCAGTCAGATGCTTAACCAACTGAGCCACCCAGGTGCTCCTAATTTATCATAATATTCTTATAAGCATTTGTATTTCTGTGTTGTCATTATTTCTCCTCTTTAATTCTGATTTTGAGTCCTGTTTTGTTTTTATGAATCTGGCTAAAGATTTATCGATTTTGTTGATCTTTTCAAAAAACCAGCTGCTGGTTTCATTGATGTGTTTTTTTTTTTCTATTTCATTTATTTCTGCTCTAATCTTTATTATATCCTTTCTTCTACTCGTTTGGGGTTTTGTCTTCTTTTCCTAGCTCTTTTAGGTATAAGGTCAGGTTGTTTGAGATTTTTCCCACTTCTTAAAGTACTGTTACAAACTTCCCTCTTAGAACAGATTTTGCTGCATCCCAAAGATTTTGGACCATTGTGTTTTCATTTTCATTCCTCTCCATGTATTTTTTATTTTCTCTTTGATTTCTTGGTTGACTTACTCTTGTTTATAGCATGCTATATGTGCTCTTTCCAGATTTTTTTGTGGTTGACTTATAGTTTCATAGTGTTGTGGTTGGAAAAGATGGATGGTATGACTTCAATCATTCTGAATTTGTTGAGACTTGTTTTGCCTAAAATGTGATCTATTCTGGAGAAATGTTCCATGTGTACTCGAAAAGAATGTGTATTCTGCTGTTTTAGGATGAAATGTTCTGAATATATCTGTTAGATTCATCTGGTCCAATATGTCATTCAAAGCCAATGTTTCCTTTTTGATTTTCTCTTTGGATAATCTATCCATTGATGTGAATGAAGTGTTGAAGTCTCACTATTACTGTTTCACTATTGATCAGTTTTTTATGCTTTTTATTAACTATTTCATGTATTTGGGTACATGTTGGATGAGTAAGTATTCACAACTGTTATATCTTCTTGTTGAATTGCCCCCTTTATTACCATATATTATCCTTCTTTGTCCCTTGGGACAGTCTTTGTTTTAAAGTCTATTTTGTCCAAGTTAAGTATTGCTACCCCAGCTTTCTTTTGACATCCATTTTCATGATAAATATTTCTCCATCCCCTCACTTTCAGCCTGCATGTGTCTCTAGGTCTAAAATGAGACTCCTGCAGACAACATAGCTGGCCTTGTTTTATCCATTCTGTCATCCTAAGTCTTTTGATCACCATGTTTAGTCCATTTACATTCAAAGTAATTATTGACAGGTACGTATTTATTGCCATTTTGTTACTTGCTTTAAGGTTTTTTGCGTAGTTCTTCTTTGTTCCTTTTTTCTCTTACTCTCTTCTCTCAGTTTCCTGGACTTCATGATGTTCTTGGATTCCTTTCTATTTTTTGCATATCACCGGATTTTTAACTTGTGATTACCATTAGGTTTATATATAACATCTTATGCATGCAGAGGTCTATATTAAGTTGAAGGTCACTGAAGTTTGAACCCATTATTTCCTCCTCTCTCCTCCCGCCATGTTTTAGGTATATGATGTCATACTTTACATTCTTTTGTGAATCCCTTGATTTTTATAGATATATTTAGTTTTACTGCTTTTGTGCTTCCTACTTTTATTACTCCTACTTATGGTCTTTCCTTTCCACTCAAAGAGTCCCCTTTAACATTTCTTGTAAGGCTGAAATAGTGGTGTTGAAATTATTTAACTTTAGTTTGCCTGGGATACTCTCTCTCCCCTTCTATTGTAAATGATAATCTTAGTAAAGTATTCTTGGTTGCAGGTTTTTTCCTTTCAGCATTTTGAACATATCATGTCACTCTCTTCTGCCTGCAGAGGTGTTGCTGAAAAATCAGATGATAGCCTTATGGTATTTCCCTTGTATGTAGCCATTTTATTTTCTCTTGCTGCTTTTAAAATTCTCACTTTCTCATTGCTTTTTTGCCATTGTAATAATTTTCTCACTTTTTTGCCATTGCCATGGCAGGAGGGGAGAGGAGCTTGGTGCGGACCTCCTTGGGTTGATTTTGTTGGTTGCTCTCTGTGCCTCCTGGATCTGGATATTTTTCCATCCCCAGATTAGGGAAGTTTTCAGCTATTATTTCTTCAAGGAACCTCTCTACCCCCTTTTAATTCTGGGAGCCCTATAATGTAAATATTATGCTTGATGGTATCTCTGAGTTCCCTTAATCTTTTTTCTTTTTTTTTTCCTCTCCTGTTCAGCTTGATGACTCTCCATTTCTGTCCTCCACATCACTGATCCATTTGCCTGCTGCCTCTAATCTACTATTTATTCCATCTACTGTATTTTTCATTTCAGTTATTGAGGACTTCATCTCTGGTTGCTTATGTTTATCTCTTTGTTGAAGGTCTCACTGAGGTCCCTCCATTCTTTTCTAAAGTCTAGTTAATATCTTTATAACTGTCAAATTCTCTATCAGGCACATTACTTATCTATGTCTCTTTTAGCCCTGTTGCTGTGATTTTGTCCTATTCTTTTGGGGCACATTCCTCTATCTCCTCATTTCGTTTAACTCACAGAGTCTGTTTCTATGTGTTAAGAAATTCAGCTACATCTCCTGCTCTTACAAGTAGTGGCTTTATGAAAAGGAGGTCCTACAGTGCCCTGCAGTGCAATGTCCCCTGTTCACCAGAATCTGGTGCTTCATGGATGTCTCCTATGTATAATGCATGTGCCTATTGTGGCTAAGCTGCATCTTGTCTTTTAGTCCAGTCATATGCAATGGCTCTCTCTGCCTGTTGTGAGCAGGGCTTGGTCCCTGTGTTGTTAGTGGACCAGTCTCGGGCTGCCTTGAGTTTGAGTTGCATCAGACGTTTTCCAGAAATGCAGTAACACTGAACTTCAAGTGTTTTCCCTGTATTGTCCCATTGTCCCTTGAGAAGTTTTTGTTGGTGGGCAGGGCCTTCAGTCAGACCCAATGTCTGCCCCCAGACCACTTAATGAGACTCCAGTCAGACTCATTTGTGTGGTTATCTTCCCCTCTCCCGAGGGCAGGTGTCATTTTGGAATGATACTGGCTCTGCTCAGGACATCTGACACACCGCCAGGCTTGTGGCACTGCTTTGGATGGACTCTGGCCATGCACACATTGGAGGAGCAAATCTGCAGAAGGATGTGGGGGTGGGCCACATGGTGCCAGCAAGGTCCATGCAGTTCCAATACAGGAGGGGACATGCAGCCACCCAAGAAAACTCCTGCCTTGGGCAGGAGGGAGGGAGAGATCTGCAGCAGAGTGCAGGAGCAGAGTGGAGAAGGTTGTCACTGTGGTAGTTCCCATAGGTGCCCGTGTATCTAGGCTGGAGGACAGGGGAGGGAAATGGCACACTTCAGCTCTTTTGTTCTTGGAGAAGCCTCCCAAAGATCCCTCCCCTCCAGCACACACTCTGAGATTAGTAAATACCTCTCCCTCCTGCACACCCCAAGTGTTTTTCAAACTTCTGCTTCTATGCTATATCTCTGTGGGCTGTTTGTTGTGCTGTCTCTTTAAGGATGGGGACTCCCTTGCCCTCTTGTCTCTCCGGAGTTGAGTCCACTGATTTTTTTTTTTAAAGCTCCACATGTTAATCCCCACTGATTATTAGGCCCCTCTGCTTTTCAAATCCAAATTTTATGGGGATTTATCTTCCCCTTGTGGGTCCCCTGTGCTTGGGGTACCTGGGGTGAAAGTCAGTTTCTCTTGTCTCTGTGTGACTGTGGCATCCCTCCCTCCTACAGAGTCCCAAGTTTGGCTCTTAACCAAATCTCTGCCCTTTCTACCCTCTTCGATGTGGCCTCTTCTCTGCATTTAGCTATGGAGAGTCTGTTCTGCCAGTCTTTGGGTCATTTCCTAGCTTATTTATATGTATGTGGGTATTATCCAGCTGCACCCATGGAATGAGGTAAGCTTAGGGTCCTCCTACTCTGCCCTCTTCCCCAAAAGTCTCTACTTTAAGGAGTTCAGAAACTCTAGAATAGAAAGCACTTTTGTTAAAGTAGAATCCATTTTTAATACCCTATGCCCTCAAGATTTTCGTAGTTGTTTTCAGCTCTGTTCTGTCTACAATCTTTCTGAAGGTGAGTAGACCAAAAAATACGTATGTGGACATAGCAAGTGCAGATACATGTACAGAATGGGTTCAGAGATATTTGCATCAGTGGGTGCTGGATATGAACTCTGAAAGAACAAAAAAGACTTCAGGTCCCTATTCCACATGCAGCCTCTTTGCCTTGCAATGAGCTGGGCTACCACTTTCAAATCAGCAATCTAGAGGTCTTATTTCAGAAAGGAATTCATCAGCAACTCATTAGTAAGGCAACTGGTTTGACCCTGGTACCTGATTAGTAATTTGTTCCTAGGACTATACCATAATCAAAATCTAATGTTTAAAGGACCACAAGAAAATCATCGAAAAAGAATTGAAATTTGGTTCTGATTTTCCCACTCGCATTCAATTCTTTTGAAAATATGTGAGCTTTTTCTATGTGCTCAGCCTACTAATACATAACTGAGAACCCAGGGAGTGAAATCCTGACAGTTACTATTAAGGTAAAAATGGGGTTACAGAATTCATTTTCAAAGTTTCTTTCCAGTTTATTTTTTTTAAAAAAATTAAATTGGCACTACCAAATTTAATGACAAGGCTACCCTGCTGAGTTCAGAGCCTAGAAAGCTATTGTCTCCCTGGTCTATGTATCCTACTCTGCTCTAATGTTTCCTATAATGCGACTAATAACCAACCATCAGCAATAAATGCCTTGTCATCTCATTGTTGCACACAGCAATAGCTGGAGCAGTGATACTGACAAATGAACCTGCGTAATCACTTTGGATTTCTTTGTTACATTTCACAGTGTGAAGATGGCTTCTGCTCAGCACGTCCCCAAAAAACAAACAAGCACTATCGCCATCGACTCCATCAATCTCTCCTTATTGTTGTCATTCAAACCCCTGCACTGCCCTCCCTGCCAACCATCTTCTCAGAAAAGTAACACATCCCAGATCTTTGAGCATAGACCTTTGATACCCCTCTCCCACTGCTCTTTTGCCAACTGTATCCAAGAAAGAAATGGGAATCCAGAGACTGAGGGATAGAATAACACAAACTTTTTCTACTTTTCAGGCTGTTTTGCTTGGGGAAAAAAAAAAAGAAAGCTAGCTCATTAAAATCCAGTTGAGTCTGACATTTTCCCTTTTACCTTTTCAATCTTTTTATAGTTTCAAATCATTAACTATCAGCATGAAGCTCAAAGGTAGCTCTCGCCGTCTATGGAATGGTGACACATTTGACAATAATGCTTTTGAAGAGCCTGTCACATTCTCTCCCCAAACAAGTCTCATTAATGCTCAAACTGTCTTTCTTTTCTCTCTGCTTTTCTCCTGATTTCTCTCTAATTAGCTTGTTTTTTTATGTTCCCTCGTTCCACAGTTTGAGCTTAGAAAAAAAGGAGGTGGATGTCATTTCCATGAACCCCAAGGCCAAGTTAATCAGCAGAATTAATGACTCTATTACCCATTAGACTGGGGGCAGTGGTGCTTAACTTGGAGCACCCAGTGCTCGCCTTCTACCATGCTTCTTCAGTTTGCTCTGACAAATGGAAACTTTCACTCTCTCACAGCAAACCCTGTGGTTCAACTTATTTATATGGTATTTCCTTTCCCTTCGTGGAGTGAATGTGGAAGAGAGGTTGAAACCATAGCTACCTCTGAGTGGTCTGTGCTGAGAAAGTGTCATGCCATTAAATGAGGATGGATGAAAGGGAGTCTGAGGGAATACTGGGAGAGTCCTTCTCCAGCGTTCCCTGTGTAACTCACTACAATTGATAATTCCTTCCTGTAGAATATTTCACAGTGGCAGTATCACAAAAACACACCTCAGTGTTTGTAAAAGTCATACTGTAGAAATTTAGGCCAGCAGACAAGTTGGTTTGATCAATTCTAAGTTT
This sequence comes from Cryptoprocta ferox, assembly GCA_028646485.1. NCBI lineage: Eukaryota > Metazoa > Chordata > Mammalia > Carnivora > Eupleridae > Cryptoprocta > Cryptoprocta ferox. The sequence goes on along the minus strand of CM053577.1, from coordinate 132,699,826 downwards.
GAATAATTTTTGAAATTCATTTTCAGTAGATGGAGGGGAAAAAACTTCCAATAGTTGTTTCCTCTTTGAATAAAACTGAGAAATAGTATTCTTTTATCATAAAATTAATACTAACATAGCGCCAATTAAACATTTTTTATGTATTCAAAATACTCTATTTTAGAAGCATCTATCTAGGACTCTCAGAAAAATAGGACAGGTTTTACCTTCCATAACTCAATGAAAACATCCTTCATAGAAGTGCTGAGTTTAATTTTTAATGATATTGCTATCAATAAAAAGATAAAACCAACCTAGATTTTTCTGGGCATTCAAATAGGCTTCCAAGGAGTAAAACTTCCAAGACCATTTCAGAGAAAAGACTTTTTTTCATTTTTCTTCAGCTATAGCTCGACTCTCATGTAACGTAAAAAGCTTCTGGGTACCAATTTGTGGGTTATCTTTGCTAAGGAGATTGTTCTCAGAAAAATTTCTTTTTAAGGTGAAAATCTTGCCCTAGTTGGGCTTGAATTATCTTGAGCCAAAATAGAGTATGTCTGTGCTTATTATGCCTTCCAGCCTTTCCTTGTCCTTCACCCTCAATTTGGTCTACAAAATGTAACTGAAAGGATATTGACAAGAATGATCATCTTAACATTGACTTTATTTTTTTGCCACTTCTATTCATAGAAACAATAGCATTCTTGTTTAGTGGCCTTTTTATTTTTAATGAAAGGAAATCCTCAGGGCATTAAAAAAAATTAAGTCAATGGCAGAACTCAAACTTTCAAGAAAAAAGGTTAAAAAATGACATTTCAATGGTTATTAATCAGAGTTTTGTGTGACAAAAGGGTATTTGCAATACTTGGAAACGAAAGGAAGAATATTTGCAATGCCTGGAAAATACCACAATTAGCATAGCTATCTTCAAATATCATTGAAAATATAAGCCATCCAATTTCTCTTTGATGTGTAGATAGTCAACAGGTGTGAAATAAAACATCTCATAAAAATAATAAATTTTATTGACATAAAGGGGCTTCAAACATTTCGTTCCAAAAGTCAGCGTAATGCAATGACCTTTGCCCCAAATCTGAAACTCAGGAAATAAGAATTTTAGTCCCAGTCTTCCAGTCTGTCAACCTCTTGGAATGATCATGGGTGACGAGGAGGTGGAGGCAAGAAGTACAAATTTTACCGAATCATTTGCCTTATCTCTGTACACAAAATAATCATACAACATGAAACCACAGTATAGGTACGTTAAAAACAGTATACAAAATCCACTACAAAGATTCCGACCACAAAATTAATTTCTAAGACATCAAACATGTGTACATATAGACACACATTGAGAGGTGTGTGTGTGTGTGTGTGTGTGTCTATCTTTTGTCACAGATAAACACTCGTTTGTCCCTTGTCTTCTTCTGCCTTTGTCCAGGTGATACAAGATAATATACTTCTGGGGATTTCTGAAATGTCTTTGTGTTAGGCTGCCCTCCTGTGTGTCCTCATAGCATCCTCTAGCTATATTATTGTACGATTTATCTCCCGTGTCGCTCTGCCTGCCCCACTGCAAAGCCATGAAGAACTGTGTTGTGTTTGCAGTTGTACCCTAAGAACCCAGAAGAGTGTGTGACGTATAGCTGGCATGAACAATTTATAGAATACACAAGTGGGAGAAACCTGAGGTGACTAATTTAAACCTCATTTAGCAGTTATTACCTTTACTTTCCTTATAGAGCCATTCACAATTACTTCCAGGTTACCTAAAAACCTAAGACACATCTTACAATGTATAAAAGAATGGGAATGTTCTCGTGTTAAGTTCAGATGACTAAAGTCGATGGCAATACATGCCCATGTCAGACAGGTTACTTTACTGGCTACTTGTTATTTTGCCTCCTTTTAATATTTAAAATGTCAGTAATGCAAACAAATAAAATTTATGTGTTTCCATGTTTACTGAAGCGTTATTCACAATAGACAAGATATGGAAACAAGGTAAGTATCCACTGACAGATGAATAAAGAAAATACAGAGTGTGTGTGTGTGTGCTTGTGCATGTGTGTGTGTATGTGTGTTATTCAACCTCAAAAAAGGAGATCCAGCTTTTGAAATAACATGGAAGAACCAGGAGAATCTTCTGTTAAGTGAAATAAGGCAGACACAGAAAGAAACAATTGCATTATCTCATTTCTATAGGGAATCTAAAAAAAAAAAGAAAGAAAAAATGTCAAATACATAGAAGAACCTAGAATATTGGTTACAAGGGATGGGGACGTGGGAGAAATGGGTAGATAGATGTTGGTCAAAGAATACAAAGTGGCAGTTATGTAGGAAGACTAACTCTGAGAACTAATATATAGCTTGATGACTATAGTTAATACTGTGTTGAATACTGGAAATTTTCTAAGACAGTAGATTTCTGGTGCTCTCATCAAAAAAATAAAAAGATGTTAAGTATGTGAAAAGATGTTAACTTGATTATAGTAATCATTTCACTATAAATTTTTTTATGTCTTTGTTATTTTATTTTGAGACACAGAGATAGAGAGCGAGCAGGGGAGGGGCAGAGAGAGAGAGGGAAACATAGAATCAGAAGCAGGCTCCAGGCTCTAAGCTGTCAGCACAGAGCCTGACACGGGGCTCAAACCCATGAACTGTGAGATCATGACCTGAGCTCAAGTTGGATGTGTAACCGACTGAGCCACCCAGGCACCCCATTTCATTATATACGTGTGTGTGTATATATATATGTATATGTGTATGAGTAGGGGTGGGTCAGAGAGATATGTATATATGTGTGTATGTATATATATCTATATGTGTGTGTACATATAGATATATATACATACACACATATATACACACATATATATATACACTGATTAGTTCTCATGTTATACACTTTAATTATGCACAATATTTAAAAAAGCAAATATTCAACATTTTAAATTAGGATTTTTCCGTTTCCAGAAGGAAAAAATGTCTAATACTTGACCTCACTTCACCCTACTTGAGAAAAGAGTATTCTCAACCCTGACTCTACATGAGGGTCATTTGCAGTACTTTAAAAATATTGCTACTCAGATCCCACCCCAGAGATTCCAATTTAATGGGTCTGGTTTGCAGCTGAGGCATTGCCATTCTAATGTCCAGCTACGGTTCTACACAGGGGATGGGCATCGAGGAGGGCGCTTGTTGTGATGAGCACCAGGTGTTATAAGTAAATGATGAATCCTGAAAACAATATTACGTTATATATTAACTAACTAGAATTTAAGTAAAAACTCGAAACAAGAAAAAAATGTCTAGCCAGGGTTGAAAAGAGCTGTCCTAGAAAAAGATGTTAAGTGGAGAGAAAAAAAACACGAGAGACTCTTGAATCCTGAAAACAAACTGAGGGGGGAAGGGGAAGGGGAAAAGGTAAAGCGGGGTGATGGTCTTGGTGGAGGTCACTTGTGGGGAAGAGCACTGGGTGTTATATGGAAACCAACCTGACAATAAACTATAAAGTTTAAAAAAAATAAAAATAAAAAAAAATAAAACGTTCATAAAAAAAAAAAAAAAAAGAAATAACATCTTTATGTTAGAGTTTGTCCATAAAGACCTTCAGATGCTGTGGGAAGTCAGTACCTTCTTTCACAAGGAACATTCACCTTCTTTATTTCAGTGCTGTTTACATAGATGAACTCTACAGATATTGCCCAAGACCACAATCACGCGAAGAGGCACTAATGAGTCCAGATCCTCAACATAATGTCTCTCACTGTAAGACAGACAATGGCCTAAATTTCTCTCTTCCAAAGGTGGCTGGGCATCAGAATCATCTGAGAAACCTCTTAGAAAAGCAGATTCCAAGACACCACAAATAACTAACTGAATCAAGAGTCTTTGGAAGTAAAGCCCTGTTATGCACTTTTATCAAACTACCTAGGGGATTCTTCCATGTTTGGCTTGTTAATAATTGTTAAACCTGCATAAAGCCATGAGTGTGTCAGAAATACATAGAAACATTTCACTCTGAAGCCAAATCCTTTTCTGTGGTACGGTAGAAAGGCGGTAGTCTTTGGACTCCCACATACCTGCATTAGAATTCTACCTCCACCATCACTAAGATGGGTCCCTATGAGTAAGTTACCTAAAGGCACTGTGCAGCTGAGAAGCGAGGATAAGAATATGCCCATCAAGAGTTGCTGCAAACTCTCCAGCAATGTAGAGCACAGTCTAGATAACTGATACATGTCTGTTCCTTTCTCCCCCTTCCTCTTCTAGGTCATGTGACCAGTGAAAAATAATAGGAATAGATAAAATATAAAGTATGGCTTAAAATATAAGAAAAAATCGGGGCGCCTGGGTGGCTCAGTCGGTTGAGCATCCGACTTCAGCTCAGGTCATGATCTCACGGTTCGTGGGTTCGAGCCCCGCGTCGGGCTGTGTGCTGACAGCTCGGAGCCTGGAGCCTGCTTCGGATTCTGTGTCTCCCTCTCTATCTGCCCCTCCTTTGCTCGTGCTCTGTCTCCCTCTCTCTGCCCCTCCCCTACTCATGCTCTGTTTCTCTCTGTCTCAATAATAAATAAACATAAAAATTTTTTTAAAAAATAAATAAACATAGGATATTAAGAACATGTTCATCATTTCCTTTAAATCTAAATTTCTAATAATTAAAAAGTATCAATGCTAATTTTTTCTGGGATTCAAACTACTTACAGATTAAATGATTTTCAAAAATGTTTTGCTGAACTCAAACATGGGCATACCCGTGTTTAATTGATTTGGGTAAAGGGTTTGGAAACATTTCAGAAACTATGACTCCTAACAAATGCATGAAGGCAAAAAGAAGATTCCATTTGAAATTCCAGGTGTTGATCAGGGAAAAGAAAGATACAGTAAAAATGAGTCTACCTTCTAGTTCTCTAAGTAGTACACTCTTCTCAGAGCAAAGAACTTGGCTTCTATTCCTTTATCAATAAAAGAAAAAGTCAATGCCTGTGAAACTTCTACTAAAAACTCCCCTCTAAACAAGTTCAATTCAATAAGTATTTTTTGACCAACCAAATGTTATGGTCATATGAATGCCACAAACATTCTCCTTTGTACTCCCAGACTATCTGGAATATGCCTCTGCTACTGCACTTGCACACCATTTTGTAAATACCTGATTCCTTGTATCCCTCCCCTACTAGACGGTGTGTTCCTCCAAGACAGAAACTAGAGCATGTTTGTCTTTGAATTCCTCTTGCTCAACAAAATGCCTGACACAAATTGGTTGGGGAAGCAGAGTGTTAATGTTATCCAGCAACAAAGTATTATGTACTCAAATTATATGTAGGTATGTATCAAACATTGGACAAAGCCCCATTACAAAAAGCAAAAGAAATCTAAATAAAATACTAGCAAGTTGACTCTAGCAGTACACTCAAAGAATAACTAATGAATCATTAGTAAGTGGTGATCATGTCAGGAATACAACAATGGTTCATTGTTAGAAAATGTATCAAGGAAATTCACATTATAAGGTCAATGGAGAAATACAATATTATTTCAGCAGATGCCAAAAAAGTATTTGATAGAAAGATACTCCCATAACAATAAAAATTTAAACTCAAGTAAGTACCTAATTCAGGATTAACAGTGAATCTTCAGAATCATTCATATAAAAGTCAAGAATAATAATTAGTAATTTCTGCTATTAACTCCATTATTTAGCATTCTTTTTTTTTAATTTTTTAAGGGTTACTTATTTTGAGAGAGACAGAGAGGGAGCATGAGGGGGGAGGAACAGAGAGAGAGGGAAACAGAATCCAAAGCAGGCTCCAGACTCTTCAGCTGTCACGCAGAGCCCAATGTGGGGGCTCAAATTCATGAACTGTAAGGTCATGACCTGAGCTGAAGTTGGACGCTTAACCGACTGAGCCACCCAGGTGACCCTATTTAGCATTCTTATATACATATTCAACTAAACATTTTTGAAGATATAATTATGAGAAAGAAGGAGGGAAAAATTAACACTGTTTTAAAATGATCTATTTGTATACCTGAAAGAATCAAAAGATTAAACCAAAAAGAAAAAAAAAAGAAAATTAGGATTTCAATAAAATGGTCAGATAGAAATTTAATATGTTTTCCTAATTCTTCTAGGAAGCTTAACTACAGTGGCTGCAGACTTCCTTCCCCCTAAATCAACCCTGAAGTACAGGGAGAGGGAGGGAGGAAGAGGGAATAGAGAGAATGGAGAGAAATGAAAGTTCAAGTGGAAGGAGTATAATTTTGAAATGGTGTTGCACTGGCCAACGCGGGTTGGGGAAGCAAGCTGACTGAACTTGAGGCAGGAAGCTGCTAGTTTTAGCAGTAAGAGATAGAATAGATGCAGAACCTGGATATCCTGCCCTTCCTTCTCTTATGTCAATGGTTCTGAAAGTGCTATCCCAGGACCACCAGGATCAGCATACTTGTGCCCAAGCCCCGGACTGTTAACTCAGAAATTCTGGGAGTGAGGCTCAGTAATCTAAGTTTTTAAAATGGCCTCCCCTGTTTCTCATGAGTACTAAAGTTTAAGCAGTCCTCTTAGTCCTGCTTCTTCTGTGGGAGGGGGTGTGGAGGGCTGGGGTGCAAAAGGTAAAACTCTGAGCACTTATTTCATGTTGTGAAGAGTTACCGCCCACACTTTCCAGGTACCTGGGGTTCTCTGCTCTTGGGCTCATCTACATGCCACGCTTGAGTTTACTGGGGATGATACCGATTGTGTTCTCGTCTCCCTTCATACGCTTCCTTTGACAGAGTAGCAAATACCCTAAAAAAAACTGAGCTCATAAGCCAAAGTAACAAGGCATTTGAGGATCTTAATTGTTCCCAAAGAAGTAAGGTATACTGTATAACAAATTTCATCAGAAGCAAAAATATTAAAACAGAGAGCAAGAACTTAAAATTAGCCAATTAATCATATTAGATAACAGAAAACACCAGCAATATGAAACAAGAACAAGAAAATACAAAAAAGAACTACACATAAATCTTAGTCATGTAAGATATGATGGTTAAAAAAGAGAACACAATTGATAAAGATAAATAGCAAAATAGAAATAACTGAAGCATAAAATAGTGAATTCAGACAAGGTCCCAAAAAAGAAGGTCAAAGATAGAAAAAGAGAAAAGAACAAGGAAAACCTATGGAGAATAAAGGCAGAAACAGTAGTACTGAGATCATCAAAGGGCAAAGAGATGAAGACAAAAATGGTAAGGGCTCCAGATTGCAGTATTAAGAAAGATAAATTTCTGGGAAAGAATTCAGACGGAAAAGGCCCATAGACTTCCACTTCCAGCCTTGATGTAGTAACAGGAACAATTACCTTCTCATCTTGAACAACTAAAAACCAGGCAACATACCTGAAACAGTCTTCAGACATTAGAGAACAGTCAAGGACAATGATTCCAAAGAAAAGGGAAACACACACAGTTTGACCCATCATTGTCCCAACTTACTGCCAGAGCGAGTTCCCAGGAGACAGCACAGGGAGGGAGGACCCAAAAAGGTTTTGACAAGAATCGACAGGAGACAGAATCGACAATTCAGGGACATCAAGGAAGTTAGAATTTGCAAGACAAAGTACCAGAGGAGACACACAGAGGGCAAGCCCTGCAGATCTAGAAGAGGTGAGTGTTCACATTAGTATTGATCAAGGTATACAAGAGGAAATTATCTGAGTGTGAGGAAGAAACTAGAAGAAAAAATCAGAGGAAACAATTCTCATTGCTCCCACGAGGCCAGGGATATTTATGGTCCCAACAGCCAGTGTAGAAAAACTTTGCAATGCATGGAATATCAAGTTGAGTGCTCAGACTGTACTGCCTCAGCAGGAGGACTAAATTTGCCCTTGACTAATGTTTGGTTTGGTCCTATGGTACAGTAAAAAGTATATATCTAGTCTTTGCCCTGGATTCTTGGCACTGAGCTTCAAGAACCCTTTGAATTGCCTGAATGGTGTTATGCTAATGAGGTAACTCGTGGTTTGGGGTGGGGAGGGCACCTAGATGGCTACAAGATGGGGGATGGTCACCAGAAAAACCCTACTATTTGATATAAGTTGTTGTACTTCCCACAGAAGGGGAGAAACTGAAGCTTGAGATCACAGAGCCAATGATTTAATCAGTCATTCCTAGGTAATGACACTGTCATAAAGATTCCTGGACACTAAGACTCAAGGGAGTTTTCTTCTTGACATGCGGATATGCTGTGGAGGGTTACATACCCTAATTCCATGAAGAGAGGGCACGGAAGCTCTGTACTGACCACCTTCCCCGTCTTGTCCTATGTGTCTCTTCCATTTACCGGTTTGAGATATCTAGAACTTTTCTAGGTTCGGAGAGTTGTTCTAGGGAATTACCAAGTGAAGCGTTGGGTTGTGGGATTCCCCAAATTTAGAGTCAAAGGGTAAAGTGCAGATAGCCACATATGGCATGCAAAGAAGCAGGAAAATGCAACACATAATGATGAGAAAAAAGGAAATCAATAGAAAAAGACTCAGAAGTGGCACAGATAAGAGGAGTAGAAAATATAATAAAACTGCAGTAATAGATATACTCCATATGTTCAAGAAGGTAGAAAACAGTATTAGTGCTTGAGGAGAGATGTGGAAAATGTAAATGTAAAACAAATTTATGCAGATAAAAAAATATAATGTCTGGGATAAAAAAAATACACTGGGTGGAACACACAGCAAATTGTATGCCACAGAAGAAAACATGGGGTAACATGAAGACAGAGTAACAGAAACAACCTAAAGCAAAACAAGGAGAAAAAGATGAAAAAAAAGTGATGAGAATATGAGAAAATCATGTGACAACCTCAATCACACTAACTGAAATTTAGAAGGAGAGATTTTTTTATTTTTGGGGGGGGGTTAAATGATCATATAGTGGGGAAATCTATTAGCAGGTCATAAAAGGTCAGAAGCACAAAACAAAAACACTGATAAAATGACCACATAAAACTGAAAAAAGTCATTATAAAAGGAAAATAAGGCATATTGAATGTATTTTTTAAAATAAACTGGGAAGTAATATTCATAAGTCATATGACAAAAGATTATTATCCTGAATATGCAAAGAACTCAAAGAAATTTTTTAGGATTAAAAAATTTAATACAACAAGTATTTTCTGGCAGTTAGCAAAACGAAACACTTTAAAATGGCCAGCAATCATGAAAAGATGTTCTTTCTTATTTATAATCAAAGAGATATGAATCAAAGCAAATATATCATGCTGGCAGATATATAGCATGCTGGCTGGTATAGTTGAAAAATACACAATCTGTACTGAAAATCAGGGAATGGAAAATCAGACATTTATGATTTGTTGATGAGAATTTCAATTCATAAGCCCTTTCTAGAGATCATTTTTGCCAGACACCAATGCAGGAATAAAAGGCAAAAGGAAGAAGAGAGGGAAGGATGAGTGAGGGTGGGAGCAAAGAAAGGGAGAAAGAAACAGGAAAAATAAGTTTTCTTTTAAATGTTATTTAAGCAAATTATGAGACAGGTAAGGCAAAACCCTACAGCTGTTAAAAAATAATACAGAATCCTTCCTGCCATGAATAAATGTTCAAAATCAGAATAAGTGTTATACACAAGTATATAAAGAAAAGTATAGTGTGATCCCAATCCCATTAAATGGGTAGGTAGGCACACTGTATATATATATGCATTCTTAGATGTCTCAGAGAGTTTTCACCAGTATATGAACAGTAGCTAAACCTTGGTGAGGGAATCCCATGTGTTTTTCACATTGTATTTATTTTTTAATAGCTTGAGTTTTTAAAATAATAAGCTTAGGTCCATTTTAAAGTAATAAAGCGGTGTCTCTGGTACTTTTTGTTCCCTGCAACATTTCCCTGATAGAATCCCCCTTAGGATCTCTTGTAGGGCAGGTTTCGTCATGATGAATTCTTTCAATTTTTGTTTCTTTGGGAATACCTTTATCTCTCCTTCTATTTTGAATGACAGGCTTGATGGATAAAGGATTCTTGGCTGCATATTTTTCCTGTTCATCACATTGAAGATTTCCTGCCATTCCTTTCTGGCCTACCAAGTTTCACCACTACAAGCATGAATCCTACAGAGAATACAACGATGCTAAACCCTTATTTTTCAATAATAACACTGAATGTAAATGGACTAAATGCCCCAATCAAAAGACATAGGGTAGCAGAATTATCTTTAAAAAAAAAAAAGATCCACCTATTTGCTGTCTACAAGAAACTCATTTTAGACCTAAGGACTCCTTCAGATTGAAAGTGAGGGGATGGAAAAATATCTATCATGTTACTGGAAGTCAAAAGAAAGCTGGACTAGCCATACTTATATCGGACAAACTGGACTTTAAATAAAGTAAAAGTAGTAACAAGAGATGAAGGAGGGCATTACATAATAATTACAGGGTCTAACTATCAGGAAGAGCTAACAATTATAAATGTCTATGCACCAAATTCAAGAGCACCCAAATACATAAAACAATTAATCACAAAAATAAGCCATCTTATTCATAAGAATGTGGTAACTGCAGGGGATTTTAATACTCCACTTACCGCAATGGATATATCAACAAGACAAAGTCACCACAGAAACAATGACCCTGAATGACACATTGGACCAGATGGACTTGGCAGACATATTTAGAACCCTACATCTCAAAGCTATGGAATTCACTTTCTTCTTGAGTACACAAGGTACATTCTCCAAGACAGATCACATACTGGGCTACAAAGCAGCCCTCAATAAATATAAAAACAATTGAGATCATACGATGCACTCTTTCATATCACAGTGCTATGAAACTTGAACTCAGTCACAGGAAAAAGTCTGGAAAACCTCCAAAAGCATGGAGGTTAAAGAACACCCTACTGAGGAATGAATGGGTCAACCAGCCAATTAAAGACAAAAATAAAAAATGTATGGAAACATGTGAAAATGAAAATACAACAATCCAAACTCTCTGGGACACAGCAAAGGCAGTCCTAAGAGGAAAGTACATTGCAATCCAGGCCTATCTCAAGAAACTAGAAAAAGCACAAATACAAAATCTAACAGTGCACCTAAAGGAACTAGAAGCAGAGCAGCAAGAACACCCCAAACCCAGCAGAGGAAAAGAAATAATAAAGATCAGGGCAGAAATAAACAATATAGAATAAAAAAAGTTGAACAGATCAATGAAACCAAGAGTTGTTTTTTTGAAAAAATACACAAAATTGATAAACCTCTAGCCACGCTTCTCAAAAAGAAAAGAGAGAGCACCCAAAGAGACAAAATCATGAATGAAAATGGATCTATTACAACCAATCCCTCAGAAATACAAGCAATTATCAGGGAATACTATGAAAAATTATATGCCAACAAACTGGACAACCTAGAAGAAATGGACAAATTCCTAAACACACACTACTGAAACTCAAACGGAAAGAAATACAAAATATGAACAGACCCATAACTAGCAAAGAAATTAAATTAGTTATTAAAAATCTCCCAACAAATAAGAGCCCTGGACAAGAAGACTTCCCTGGGGAATCCTACAAGACATTTAAAGCAGAGTTAATACCCATTCTTCTCAAGCTATTCCAAAATACAGAAATAGAAGGAAGACTTCCAGACTCATTCTATGGAGCCAGTATTGATTCCCAAACCAGACAGAGACCAAGCAAAAAAA
>CM053577.1:132663186-132687646 GCA_028646485.1 Cryptoprocta ferox | reverse complement strand
ACTTATAAGTGGAACAGGAGAAACTTAGCAGAGGACCATGGGGGAGGGGAAGGGGGAAAAATAGTTGGGGAGAGGGAGGGAGGTAAACCATGAGAGACTCTTGAATACTGAGAACAAACTGAGGGCTGATGGGGGAGGGGAAGAGGGGAATGGGGGTGATGGGAATGAAAGAGGGCACTTGTTGGGATGAGCACTGGGTGTTACATGGAAATCAACTTGACAATAAACTATAAAAGAAAAAAAAGACATGGTTTATATATACAATGGAATACTACATGGCAATGAGAAAGAATGAAATCTGGCCATTTGTAGCAACATGGATGGAACTCGAGGATGTTAGGCTAAGTGAAATAAGTCAGGGAGAGAAAGACAGATACCATATGTTTTCCCTCATATGTGGCTCTTGAGAAACAACAGAAGACCATGGGGGAGGGAAAGGGGGAAAATAGTTAAGGAGAGGGAGGGTGGCAAACCATAAGAGAATCTCAAATACTGAGAATAAACTGAGGGTGGATGGGGGGTGGGGGATAGGGGAAGTTGAGTGATGGGCATGGAGGAGGGCATTTGTTGGAATGAGCACTGGGTGTTATATGGGAACCAACTTGACAATAAACTATATTTAAAAAAAAAAGAAGAAGGCACAGTTCACCACAGTAAAAAAAATAAATAAATAACGCTATTTCTTTAGATGTGACTCATCCAACAAAATAAGAAAAATTGCTTAAGAGTAATGTGGTAATTGATTCAACTTAAGATCACATATTTGCAGTTACTTAAAAACAACTCTTCATCGAACAATCATCCTATTATATTCAGTTTCTTCAATCCTCCTCCTCTTCACTTCAGAGAAGACAGAGAAACAAAATTAGGAAGCATTTGATAATACTCCCAAATATAAAACCTTTATTAAATTTTCTATTTAGCGGTTTAGCAACTGAATTTCATTGTAGGTTCATTTCTGATATCTAGACAGAGAAAAACCAAAAAGTAACATTGGTACATCATCAACATGTTGCAAGTATCCACCAGGCCCAAGCAAAGCAAAGGAAAACATTAGTTATGGCAGACAAAGAGAAGAAAAGAGGCAAAAAGTCTACAACAATTATCATGAGTAAATGGAATGGAAGACCATGAGAGACTCTAAGGTAGAGATAAAAACCAGAAAACTACTGAACATTCAAAATCAAGAACTACAGTAAAGGGAAGATTTGGAGAAGTCCGAAAGAATAGTTTAAATAAACTAAAACATTTATAAATCAGTGTTTGTAGCCATTGTTCATTTATCCATTCTTCTGGTTCAGATCCAATCAGATACTACCACGAAGTGCAATATTTGGCACTGAAATGAATATTACAACTGAACATGTATTGCTTTAATACTATCAGAGCCTTGTTCCAACTATGATTCAGGTTTGTTTCCATTAGGAAGTGCTGTAGGATACTTAATTCTGATCTCCCTAAAATCCAGAAATGCCATCCAAGAGATCTTATTTTCATTTGTAGCATCAGTTCTAGGATGATGGCTATCTCTTATATCAGTGCCTGGCTATACCATACTCTTTTAAAGACTGAGGTTAATCTAGATTATTTTCATTTTAAGGTAAATTGAACCAGTCTAATAGTTAAAACTGTCCTGGATTATCAGACACGTCAAAAACAGATATTCTACATGATCCTTAATTTCGCACGCCTAACACTTTTACCCAACCATTCTAATTCTAAAAATTTCCACTAAGAACATCATTGTGAAAGTATATAAAGACTTATTTACAAATTCAAGTACAAGATTGCTTTAACAGGAGAAAACAAAACTATGAAAGCATGCTAAATGTCCAAACAAGAAGAAGCCAGATAAAGAAATTTAGGTACAGAGATTCAAAGCAATCATTAAAATCCACTCAAATATCTTTCTTTAAAATGTCAATTTTCAAAACCAACCTATATAGCAATAGGTATCTTTACTAAGGTAAAGAATTAACATAACTCCCTTTATGCCTATGCCTTTCAAATATTTAATAATCACAAGCTGACACCATTGCATGTTACACAGAGGAAGGCCTGATTGTGTGGCTGGCATTGGTGACTGTCATTAGTGCTATCCTCAACTCAACCGCATGTGATGCCTCAAGTTGTCTTTACCTAACAAGTACTCTTGTCGTGTACCCTCTTCATGTTGAGTTTTGACCTAAGTTTCCTTCCCTGGGCCATCTTTCCAGATTAGTCAAATTGTATAACCAACTCTAAAGGACCTTAGATTGGTCCTTGTTTTTAAGTGGGCTGGGAAATGTTTGGGTGTATGTATTAATACAGAAAAATCAAGCTGTAATTCAAGCTGTCACACTGAGATGTCTGCTCATGAAGGGCACACGTGTGGAGTGGTCTTGACGTTGTTCCAAGGGGCTGTCATCACATTATCTAGGTCACACGACAAGCCCTGTACTTAGAAATTGTTCACTCCAAGGTTTTGGATGTAGAAGATATTTTGATCTGAAATTGCTCATAATACTTAAAAAAAAGAATTATACATGCCACATTATTGGTCAGGATCCAAGAAAGATATATTTTTCTCTATCATGAAAAGTAACTAAGAAGCCTTAGTGAAGAATTTATAATTACTTTACAAAGTCAGAGGACGATCCTATTGATTAAGATTGGCTTCTTTTTTAAAGAACTAATTCGATCATGAACTGCTGCCAAAAATCATTGAGCCAATTATTTGGAACATAAATTTCCAGTCAATCTAGATTCTGGAAGTAGTTGTGCATCTACTTAGCTTGGTTCAAGGACTCAATTTTACCCATGTCACTTTATCATGTTCAAGCAACTGGTCCGATTACAACAGTAGCACAGGCCAATGGATATGCTTTAGTGAAGTATTGGGAGAAAATCTGTCCTCTGCCCTTGCATGTTCAACAACTGTTAAATTACTCACAGGAAGCTGTTTGAAATCCTGTTCGATCGATTCCAGGGGAGGAACAACATAGAGCCAAAATACCTGGATTTGAATACAACTTACTTCAATGTGGCCTTTGAGACTCAGTTTCTCCATCTCTGAAACTGTGATAAGGTCTGCCTCAGAGACCTGTCATAAGACTTATGAGATGCTGGATAAACCATAAAAGTGACATTAGCATCCCATTATTATTTCAACTGTTACATACTTTGGATGGTCAAACCTCAGCAAAACTGTTAAGAACATTTCTTCTAGGGGAGCCTAGGTGGCTCAGTCAGTTGAGTGTCTGACTTCAGCTCAGGTCATGATCTCACGGTTCATGGGTTTGAGCCCCACATCAGGCTCTGTGCTGACAGCTCAGAGCCTGAAGCCTGCTTTAGATTCTGTGTCTCCCTCTCTCTCTCTCTCTCTGCCCCTCCTCCATTCACACTCTGTCTCTCCCAAAAATAAACAAATGTTAAAAGAAAAAAAAACATTTCTTCTAGAATCTCATAGTCTAGCTCTGTTGCCTCCCTATGTTATCATTTCGGCTATCTACTGTTGCATTAAAACTACCCCAAAACTTGTAGCTTAAACAGAAACATTATTTGCTCACAGTTCATATGGGTTAATATTTTAAACTAGGCTCAGCTAGGTAGTTCTTCCCCATATAGTGTCCCGGAGATCATGGTCTGCCTTCAGCAGGTGAGTGCATCACTTTCTACTTGTGCCCTTGAAAGCCCCTATTACATTCTACTACAATTGTCCATTTATGTGCCTGTCCACCCAGTAAATGTCTTCCTCCAGAAGAGACCCTGATTTGCCCACCATTATATCCCCAGCACTCGGCACAGTGTCTAGCACAGGGAGTTGCACAATGTTTGCTGGATTAATCACCTTTCAGTAACATAATTCCCTTAGATCTTGACTACTGCCTTGTGAAGGAGGTAAGGAAGCTGATATCTCACTATGTGAACTTGCTCCATGGCCGACCCATGGCCAGGTCTCCTGACTTGTGCCCGTTAGTCTTCTCTCTATACTGAGCATTAGTATCTGTAGCACACAGAGCCATCCACTTTCCATTGCACACTCTACTCATTTTGTCTTCTGTGCCATTAAAGCAGAAAACTGAGGACTTTCAGAATCAGAGAGTTGGAGTAAAAAGGGCCCAAGAGACTATTTTGTCATAGTTCAACTCCAGCCATTTACACCAAGGAAACCAACCCAAAGAAAAGTGACTTGGGGAAAATCCTGGTCTAGAATTCAGGCCTACCAGTGCCCCTCCATTTGCTCTCCTTTGGTAGAAAGGTAGAATGGTGGATACTGGGTTGATAAATGCACCTTTTTTTGCCAGATTCGAGTCTTCATCCCAGGCCTATTAATGGTATGCAAACAAGTATATTTGAAAAAGAACATAATTTTCCATTCATCTTTCCGTTCTAGTTCCACATGCCACAAATGGAAACCATTTGGTGGGGGCTCTGGGGGTGAGAAGCGACGTGGAGTTCTGCGTCGCCGCTCAGCAGGGCTGTCAGTAATATCTTACTTAACATACTGTCACAGAATTTTCCTTCAGTGTCACCTCGGTCGCTACTGTAACACTCCATAAGAAATAATGCCATCTGTTGAAACACACAAGGCAGGGAAACGCAGCTGCTGTCCTCACACAGAGATGGAATTAACCAACACCAAGCAATTACTTTCCTTTTAAATTTCACAATTAGAATTTTAGTCTTGCTTCATTTGTATCACAAAAGTCACCACAACACTGTGCCTGTTGAAGTAACAACACCGCTCTCTTCATGAAAACATGGAGGAGGAGGAGTGTAGCTGTGGATAATGGTAATTGTTAACTGTGTTGCCTCTTTTATAAATATTTTTTAAATTCCATTGGGCAGTGTTAATTATAGGTACCAGCACTAAGAATAATGGATTTGCATCTAGCAGTCACATTTCGGCTCTCTTAGTACTCAAAGGGAAAAAAAAATCACCAAGTGGGGTTTATTGCTGATGGAATTATTGTTATGCTACATATCCAAGATCTTTTTTCTCTCCTTGGTAGTAGAAGACTATAATGGAGAAGGAAGGGACCCAGTTTATAAGGAGACAGGTTTCTAATTTGAACAGAGATGAAATTCTGCCTCTCAGCTTTTATTCCATTCATTGGAAGGGAGCAGATTGCTGGCTAAATAACAGAAGGGTGGACCTATTCAGAGCTTAACTGCCGAGCTAACTCTTCAAAAAGCTGTAAGAGATCAACAATTGCCTTGGCCAAACTCCATTATGAGGGTGTCAGCAAGCTGGTGTTTCTCTTTTTGATGCATTTTTTTGCATGGGAATTATATACTATATTTTCTGGGGGCAGAGCATTGGGCAAAACCTGCCTTAACAGGTTTTAGAGTTTTCTTACAGGGTAGAGCAAAATCAGTGAATGTCACAAAGGGTTAACTTCTCAACTTTTCTCCAACTGTTGACCTGTTAATGAATCAATCACCCAATGAGACCGCACACCAATGATGCCATATGCATATGCCATGAGTGTGGAGTTATCTGAGTATTTGTTACCTGGTCCTCCAGAGGAAGCCTCACATATCCACCCTTGTCATGGTACCTTTACTAATTTCTTAACTTTCAGTACAGTTTCCATCTATTTGCTTTTATTGACCTTTTATACTGGTCTAGTTCATAAACAATGATGCATACGCCAGTCTGTAGGCAGAATGGCCCTCAAACCTGAAAAAAACACTTAGTTCCACCTTAGATTAAGTTCATTCTAACCTCTGTGTTCAGGACATATGCCTTTATAGCAAAGCATACAATTGGCATTTTGTCACAAAATATCTTAAAAATTAGTTATTTCTCAAATTCATATACAGCCTGACTTCCCAAAGACTGCGGGTCCCTTTAGGGCTGAGACCTTGCCCCATTCAGATGGAACACATTGCCATCAGTAAGAAAGGCTCAATGTTTAGAGACTAACAGCTTCAGACTTTAAATTTTTTTAATGTTTATTTATTTTTTGAGAGAGAGACAGAGCATGAGCAGGGGAAGGGCAGAGAGAGAGAAGGAGACACAGAATCTGAAGCAGGCTCCAGGTTCTGAGCTGTCAGCACAGAGCCCGACACAGGGCTAGAACTCACAAACTGCGAGATCATGACATGGGCCGAAGTTGGCCGCTTAACCGACTGAGCCACCCAGGTGCCCCTAACAGTTTCAGACTTTAAAACCCAGGTTTTACGTTATTTCCATATTTACGTTAGCTGTTAGGTATTTCGATGAGGGCAGGGCAGGGGGAGGGTGCCTAACAAAACTATTCTCACAAACAAAATGTGGCTAAATTCATTATTCATACACATGGATCTGCCTGGCTCTACTGACCAAAATCTTGACAAATACAATGATGTCTGATGTATTATTATATGGAGAAAACTCAATTTTATCATAGGCCGAAGACTCTTCAGGTCCTTGAATACAAAGGACCCTATTTAGAAAGAAATTGCAATCTGTAAATATAATTCACAATCAAGGCTCTCAAAGTCACAAAATAGCAATGACTACATCTCTGATTACTAATTGAATCAGACACTACCAGCACTCCAGCAAAGACCAACCAGACCCAGGAAGCCTCTGGACCATGCTAGTCTGTATTTGCCCCACAGGCACATGTCCAGACAGCCTTTAGTTCTAAAAGACACTGTTTCTGTTTGCAGCATGATTTATAAAAGGAGGAAAGATGATGTGCTAGGCATTATACTAATCTTTTTAACTGTAGTTCTATGTGTAGTTTAGGACTAATAGTATGCATTAATAATGATCTACTTTGTGTCTTTCTTGGCCAGTACCATACCCAACCAAAGCCATTTTGGTCACCATACTGAGCTTCTATATTATATTACCCGTTCTCTTCTGAGCCAACCTTAAAAGAATGTACAGCAATGATAAAAGTACATAGTTAAAAAACTAAAAAGATTATTTTCCCCCATGCAATGTGTAAGAAGAAGTCTTAGGGGTCTCAGAGAGGAAAATATACACACAATCTGTTCCAACCACCCCATTTCTCATTTAATCCCCTACTTGCCCATCTCATACTAGCTCTTCATTTTATAAAAATCCCTTGGCTTTCCTATCCTCCCACTGTTGTTCTCTTTTGGGTCCTATAGACTCACTACATATCCACACCCAGACTCAAGTTCTCACAGACATTTAGCATAGCCATTTCACAGAACATATGAACACAGCTTAAAGTAGCGCTTGGGGGAAAAACATATACAAACCTTTTTCCCGTTGACCCAAAACAACAATTGGGGGAAAAAAATCTCCAAGTATGAAACATAAAACCTTTCCAACTTTAGGATTTATAGTTTCTTATCTATTACTGCATTTCTTCCCCCCATTCTAACAATTTCTCTTTCTAACAGTTTTACCTTTATGGAAGTCCAAAAGTAGAAAAGAGGACGTTTAAAGGCGAGGTGAAGAAAGTCAGACTTAGTTTTAATTCTGCCTCTACGCAGGTGTGACATGAAGTGGTAAATAAGAAACAACTTGGACCAGCTGAAGACATTAGTGTTAGCTGGAATCTCCCTACTGCTACACACGGGCACATACCAGATGGTCCCATAGCGGTCAGGAGGCTTGAAATGAAGCAATCATTTAGCCTGCAACTGGAATACACAGTATTGCCCAGTTTGGGGAGGAGAGGAGGAAGCTCATTTATTCAGAAGGACAAAAGATTGAATCTCATAGGACATGCAGTTTTCCCTTCTTCAAGTTTCTAAAAAATCTCAAACCTAGTGAACATCACACCCATCCCAGCCAAACCTCTTTCAAAACCGGATTTAGATATATTCCATTTGAATATGCATCTGATAATGTCCTTAGTCTCCATCATATTTATATGGGCTCTTATGTTAGATTTGACAATCAAGATGTCACCATGTTTTTGTGTGTGTGTGTCCCACATTGTCATATTTACAGGAAAGCAGCCAGTTTATCAGAGTCCACCCAAACTACAATCTATTGCTCAAGTAGTTTCTCAATGTTTAAGCACTCTAACTTTAGATCAATGGGGCATACCCTAAATCTTTATTGGGTTTTATCCAGTGTATATATAATCATAGTCATATTTATATAACTTTTTTCATCAAATTGTTCGGTGACTGAAAACTTGTCACCCACATAGGCCCATTTATTTCTCCTCAGATTCCTGACAAGACACAAAGCAAGGCAATAAATTTACACATGATTCTGCCCAACTAATTTTCCTATTTATATAACATAAAGGAAGCCTCATAACTTAGGTAAACAAACACAATCTTCATCCTAAAAATAGAGTATAAAAATGGAGTGTGGGTAGTGGAGAGGTTCCAAATCTTCTGGTCCCACCAATATGTTATTTATTTAACAGCATGCAAATTAGTTAACAAGAATACAGGCCGGGTTCCTGGGGTAAATAATTTCCATTTCTGTCACTGCTTAAGTACCTCCTAAATATTCATGCTACAGAAATAGGACACAACATGAATTAAGGGGAACATCTCTCACTGAAGATTCTCTCCTAAGAAGAAAGGATGAGAAGAGAGTAGAAAGAGAAAAACATGGTGATAAGGAAAAAAAAAGAAAATTTTTAACATTTTTCATCTTTTTAAAGTTTTCTACCTGGGCATCTTGGAACTAACCTGTTCTCCTGGTAAATTTGTCAGCACCATATTATCAGACTCATGGAAAGCACAAAGCTTCTATAAATGTTAAAAAAAAAAAAAAGACTCCCAAGGAAAAGAGCTACAGATGATTAGTGTTGTGTATTACTGAGCCAAGTCATTATTCTAAAAACAAAGTCTAATTCCAATTTAAATTATCAGCATATTTGTGCCCCCTTGTGCAAATCAACAAAAGGAGCTTCATAAAATACCTCATTAAAATAGATAAGTTTTGTCATAACATGCACTGAATATCCACTGCAAGTCAAGCAATACGTTGTCCAAACAATAGACGTCAAAATGTCAGATGGTTCCTGTGTAGGATGGCACAAATCCATTATCGTTTAAGCAAATAAAAGTGCTTTTCTCCTCACACTTTGCTGTCGATTCAATTGTGTCTCCCCCCAAACTCATTATGTTGAAGTCCTCATTCTAGGTGTGACTGTATTCGAAGATATGGCGGTAATTAAGTTTAAATGAAGTCGTAAGGGCAGAGACCTAACCCAATAGGACTAGTGTCCTGATAAAGAGACCAGAGATCTCTCTGTGTATGCACAGAGAAGGGACCATGTGAGGGACTGTGAGAAAGTGTCCATCCACAAGCCAGGAAGAGAGGCTCCACCAGAAACTGATCTTGAGGGCACCTTTTTTTTTTTTTTTGACATACAAAAAGCTGTACATAATTAATGTATACAACTTGATGAATGGGGACATAAGTATACACACATGAAACCATCACCACGATCTATGCCATAAACCCATCCATCAGCTCCAAAATCTTCCTCTGTCCCACCCTCGTATTTATTTTATGTGTGTGATAAGAACATTTAACCTAAGATCTACCTTGTTAGCACTATTTAGGTATGCAACACAATGTTAACTCTAAGTATTATGCTGCACAGATCTCCAGGGTTTATTTATCTAACTAAAACCTTACACCCTTTCACTAATACCTCCCCATTTCCCCTTCCCACCACAGCCCCTGCAACTACCATTCTACTCTCTACTTTTGTAAACTTGATTATTTTAGATTCATCATATAAGTGCTATCATGTAGTATTTGTCCTTCTACATCTGGCATATTTCACTTCATATGATGCCCTCAAGATTCATGCAAGTTGTGGCAGACAGCAGGACTTCTTTTTTTCTCATGACTGGGTAATACTCTATTGTATAGATACAACATCTTCTTCATCCATTCATCCATTGATGGACATTTAGATTGTGTCCATATCTTGGCTATTGTGAAAAATGTTGCAAGGAACATGGGAGCATAGATCTCCCTTTGAGATCTTTCTTTAGATATATACCTAGAAATAAAATTGCTAGACCATATATGGTCATTCTAGTTTTAATTTTTTAAGGAAACTCCATACTTTTTTTCATTGTGGCTACAATTAACATTCCCACCAACACTGTACAAAAATTCCCTCTTCTCCACATCCTCACCAACATTTATCATCTTTTGACACTTTTTTGATGAAAGTCATCCTAACAGGTGTGAAGTGATATTTCTTTGTAGTTCTGATTTGCATTTCCCCGATAATTAGTGATGTCAAGCATCTCTTCATACAGATATGAAATATCTGTTAGTCTTTTGTAGGTCTTATTTGGAAAAATGTCTATTTTATTCCTTTGCCCATTTTTAATTGGGTTATTTGTTTTTGGTTGTTTTGTTTTGCTATTGTGTTATAAGGAGTTCTTTATATATTGTGGATATTAACCCATCATCAGATATATGGTTTGAAGATATTTTCTCTGATCCCATAAATTGCCTTTTCATTTTGTTGATTGTTTCCTTCATTGTGTAGAAGATTTTTAGTTTGATGTAGTCCCATTTGTCTATTTTTTTCTTCTGTTGCCTACGCTTTTGGTGTCAAATCCAAGAAATCATTGCTGAGGCCAATTCTGACCACATCCTGAGCTTGGCCTCCAGCCTCCATATCTGTGAGAAAAAATTTCTGCTGTGTAAGCCACCCAGTCTGTGGCACTTTGTTATGGAAGCCCAAGCAGACTAATATGTGCTTGTTTTATTAGACTTGAAATTTGTAAAATTACTGAAACAAGTTCCTTAAATAGAAGCTTTCTGCCTTTATCAGATTTACAAAAGGAACTGGGAAACTAGCTGCTAAAGTGGAAGGCCTACATGGACACAGACCTTATTAATACAAAAATTTAAATTAGCAGGTGCTTTGAATATGTTATACACAGTTCTCAGCACTAACGACATAATAATGAACAGAGTAGAGAAACTACCTAATCTCAGAGACTGCATTCCGGTGAGAGAGACAGATAGTAAATATATAAACAAAGAAATTAAGGGTCGTATGGATGGCTCAATCAGTTAAGCGTCCAACTCTTGATTTCAGCTCAGGTCATAATCACACAGTTCATGGGACCAAGCCCCATATCAGGCTCTGCGCTCATAGTGTGGAGCCTGCTTGGGATTCATTCTCTCTCTCTCTCTCTCCCCCCACCCCCACTGGCTTGCACTCCCTCACTCTCTCTCAAAATAAATAAACTTTAAGTTTAAAAAAAGAAATAAAATATTTTGATTAATGGTTGCATGAGAAAAATGAACCAATTCAGTGTGAGAAGGGGAGGGAAGGAAGGATGGGGGAGAAGACAGCATTTCTAGGAAGGTGGCATCTGAGCTAAGACAAGATGGAAGTGATGAAGCCAACCATAAAGATGAGAGGAAAGATCATTCTGGGTAGAAGGAAAATCAAGGGCAAAGACTTTGAGGCGGGCACAAGCTTGATTTGCCAGAGGACTGGAAAAAGCATAAGTGTCCCTAGGAAATGATGACCAAGAGGGTGTGCAGGCCCACCATTCTGTAAGGCTAAAGGAAGAAAGTAGGAATTCACAGCAAAGTACAAAGCAATGGAAGCTACTGAAGGGTGAAAGAAACAGGGGAAATTATATGATCTGATTTATATTCTTGAAGAACACCTTAGGTAGTGGAAGATGAGTGACAAGGAAGGCAACAGGTGATACTGGAAGACCAGTAGGGTGGCAATTGTAATACATGAGATGAAAGGTAAGGGTGACTTAGGTTAGAGCAGATGGGGATGGCAATTGATTCACCATAACAGATCCAAGTTGCATATCCTGGAGTTACAGTTACAGCCTTCTGATGGCTGTACGGGTGAGGAAGAAAAGAAATCAAGGATGACATTTTAGGTTCTAGGTTTAAGAGACTAAGCAGATAGTGATTGATATATACATCTTACTCAGTTCTGTATCTCCATAGTACCCTGCCTGCCTGGCTAAGAAAAAGCACTCAGTTAATATTTGTGAAGGGAAGAGAGAAGAGGGAAGGGGAGAGAAAGAAAAGAGAGGAGAGGAGTGAGGGAGAATGGGAGAGAAGGAGAACTCCCCTGAGTATACCCTTATGGAAAAGAAAAATCACTGTCTTTTGCAAATACCCAACTATTTAGATACAAAAATGCCTGAGTTTTCAATATATACTGCATAATACATTCAGGATACATTCCATAAAAGTCAATAAAAGAAGTACTATGCCTAATAATAACTGTAAAGCATTGAAAAATTCCAAAAAGCTTTCTAAATAAAAGAAAAAGCTCTATTCCAAATAATTTAGAAGCATGTATTATTTCCTCCTACACCAAACGATACTATCCATGCTACATGACGTTTCAGAGCCAAGTTTGTTTAACCCAAAAATTCATAACCCAAAAATTCATGTCTTAGGTTAGTCAATGTATAACTAAGTTTAGAGACAGGTTATTTCAAAGACTCAGTCTTCAGATATGCTACTTCAGAACTCAGTTAAGAGCTCACAGTTTTACTTTAAACTTTTTCTTAAACCTATTATTTGGATAATTACATTACATTATTTCCTTACTAGAAATCACTGGAATAGACATTAGCTCAAAGTTTTGTCTTTTTCTCTTAATTATGCATAAAAACATAACCATGAAAATTTGTAAGAGTTGCCATGGCCAAAAGATGCTACCTCTAAGCAAAGTTTAACAACATCAGGATTTAAATGATATATTTCTCTGTCTATATTGTAAATAACAAAATGAATAATGGTTTCCTACTGCAAGTGATAAAGAGAATTAACATATAGGGCAAATCTAGAAAAAGTCCGTCTTGATCATCATCACAACATGCAAAACATTGCTTGGAAGGCACAGACTAGGAGGGGTGGAGCTAAAACAGTCACACTGGAGGGGGCAGTTTTAATCCCCTGGGTGAGCAGCACAAGAGTAGGACAGCCTGGCCCCCATTAAATATAACTGTGCTGTATCATTCTAGTCAAGATATAAGGACTTACCCCACACAGAAGTCCATGAAAGTGTGCCATGTCTGGTAATAGATATTTAATTTCTTGGTTCCTCAGTGGCTAATTCATTTTTTAATTTTGCCAAGCCCCAAGAAGGCACTTAAATGTTAGTACCTAATTCAATGTGATTATGGAAGAGTAAAATTTGGAAGAGTTACTGCAGACAGAAATTATCAAGATGCCCCATGTTTGCAAGGATACGACACCTGAGTGCCCGGTGTCTGCCAACCCATCCCAGCCACCTCCAACAACAAGAGAGCAATTCAGCCTGGGGACACAGGGGCAAGTGCACATCACTTGGGAGATCTCTGGGGGAAAAAAACCCACTATCCTCTTTTCCTCTGTCACAATTTTCTTCATTTTATAAAGTGATCTTTCTGTTCAGATAACCAGGGAGTTCCGCCACAACCTTGGACATATGGTTGACTTCCAAGGGTTCATCAGAGGCACCTCTCATTCACTCCCTGTTTCTTCAGACTCTAAAACCAGGATATAATAGGAGACATTTCCATGGTAGGCTCCAGCGCAACACAGGACAAATTCACCCTGAGGCTCCTGTTCTCCCACATCCTCTTTGATGACAGACAGAACTGACAGCCTTGAGAGGATGTTCAGGTTCTGTCCTCTGAACAGCTGAGAGCAGCTCTCTTTCCAGAAGTCCTAATAAGAAAATGCAAGATAAATCTAGCCCAGCAAGAACACTGCACAGCCTGTCTATAAATTCAGCCCCACAAAACAGCCTTGGAAGCCTTCTTAAGCACACGCGCGCACACACACACACACACACACACACACACACACACACACAATTCCTTGAGTATCTTTATGTATTTACTGTCTTCATTGGCCTCTACTTCTCACCAACATTGTCAAAATACCTATGTCACCTTATTGGCAATGGATTTTATAACTGATTCTTTTTTTTTTTATTTACTTTGGGGGGAGGGGCAGAGAGAGAGACAGAGAGACAGAGAATCCCAAACAGGCTCCACACCATCAGCATGGAGCCTGATGCGTTGCTTGAACTCACGAACCACAAGATGATGACCTGAGCTGAGATCAAGAGTTGGATACTTAACTGACTGAGCCCCTCAGGTGCCCCATTTTATGATTAATTCTTTACAAGTTTACTTTCTGAATTTCTCTGGATGGAATGAAGTAGATGTTTCATGAAATACAGTCTAATACAGTAGACATCTAGAATTACATTTAAAAATGTAGAAGAAATACACTCTGTACAATTACTTTCCTTCAGACCATGAAGATACAGTTTATTTAAATTGGCTGATGTATGCCTGTTTTAAGTACCTATTTTCCTAATTGGCATAAGAAGAAATATTGGAAAATCTGTGGCTTTGGCAATTGCATACTCTGGTTACAGTTATTGATGACCAGGAGGGTTGAATGTCTATCAAGATTGGTGGCTATATTTAGTCCTCCAAAGTACAGGAGTTCATACAGAAAAAAAAAAATCACAGCAAAGAATCACAAGGAATATGACTTTTTTTGTAGCATAACGCGATTAACCTGTCTCACACAATAACACTCACTGTCATGCTAGGGAGGGGAACACCATTGTTGCCTGCCTTTAGAAAACTACATGAAAAATACAAGACTTATACAAGACAGAGCAGTCTGGAAATGTGAGACTGATTATTACAAGAAGTATTTCTTATTTTTAATTCAACAATAAAAGCAACATGGGTGGCAATTAAAGTTTTAGCCTACAAGAATGCAAAAAGGAAAGTGAAATAGTAGAAGGAGGTGTAAGAAAAGCAATTTTAATCAAGTGAGGAAGAGAGGGAGAGGAAATTGCAAAGGGGCAGCTTCTTCTCAACCATGCCTTCTATCACTTTCCAGAGACAGAGGAAGTCAATTATGTACCCAGCATCACCTAACACAATTCTATTCTCTGGCTGACCTTCTCTGAACATCCTACCTACAGGATATCTTGATTAGGTGCCTGGAGCATAGGCAGAGAAAACTTGCACTACCTGTAGGTCTAGAGAAGCTCATTAAAAACACACCGAGTGTGGCATGGGAGCTGGAAATTCTCTAACAGTCTCAGATTTTTCTCTTCTCTCTCAAATTGTACAGATTATTAAGCTTTGTCACAGAAAAGTAGATTATTATATGTGTTTCTATATCATAGCTTTATCAAGCTGCCACTCATTATTCACAAGAAAGAAAGAAAGTTTTATGACCACACTAAACCAAGTGTTACCTTGGAAAGGAGGGAGAGAATGGAGGAAGGGGGGGCTGGGGTGGTAAGGTGGGCAACAGGCAGGGTAAAAAGAAAAGATAAAAACTATTTACTGGGTAAATAAAGAAAATTTTAACAGTAATTAATAAACCAACATTTACTGCCCTAATTAGTGTTTCCTAGAGGGATACAAATGTATTTATATCAGTTAAAGACTATCTGATATGACAAGAAAATACCCACATACCTAACATCAAAAGCATTTCTTCTTTCTCTTCCTCCCTTACTGTAGTCAGCACATGAAAGAAGGTAGAATAATTCATTATTTTGTCTCCCACTGCTTTGTATCTTCAACATTTTTTGAATAAATACAAAGTCATAAATTAGCTTGTAGCAAAACAGAATTAATTGAATGTCTTAAGTAGGATCATCAAACCAAGGTTTGAGTCAATTTATCTAAGAATTCACTAATGTAGTTTCAGCTCATTAGGGTGCAAACTGATGCTAGGACTGGGACATTATTAGGTAAAGGGAAAATATAGGATCAGGAATACCGGACTCTGTTTTTGCAAGGGAACTTCTTGAGGGTTATCTGATGTGTACTACAGAGCACAAACAACTCCCCTTCAAACAATAATCTATGATTGAGAAATAAAGATGCCTTTATAGAATCTGAAGATATTTACACACCCACTGATACAGAGAAGGCTCTGCCTTTCATTCTCTTAAAGGCCCTTTCCAGAAAATATATTGGAAACATGGCATGGAACAGCAATTGTGTGTGCACGCCTGTGTGCATGTAACAGCAATACATACACACATGTAACAGATTATATTTAGGGGAAACCAGAATATATTCTATGCATGTGTATTATGCATAAACAGAGAGACAGAGACATTATTCTGATTGTTTGCCAGAAAATCAATGTTTGAAGCATCTAAATGAAACGAGTAATTGTACACAGCAAGAAAGAAACTGGAAAATTGTGGGAAAGGGAGATTTTCCCTGCATTTCCAGTAACAGAATCTATAATAATCTGTGACTCTCCCAGCAAAAAGGCTTCTCCACAGGAGAACTTAGGACAGTAACTGAGTGTCCTGACCCAGATCAGCCCACAGATGCCCAGTTCTATTCTATTCCTACATTTCCTTAAGATGGGTTTTCCCCTCGTGGACAAGATAACAAGAATCTCGGAATTTGGAATTCCTAGCACAACTTTTTGTAATAGTTACAATAAATTAAGAAAAGCAAAATGTTACGGGGCGCCTGGGTGGCTCAGTCGGTTAAGTGCCTGGCTTCGGCTCAGGTCATGATCTCGCGGATCGTGGGTTCGAGCCCCGCATCGGGCTCTGTACTGACAGCTAGCTCGGAGCCTGGAGCCTGCTTCAGATTCTGTGTCTCCCTCTCTCTCTGACCCTCCCCTGCTCATGCTGTCTCTGTCTCTCAAAAATAAATTAAAAACATTAAAAAAATTTAAAAAAAAAGAAAAGCAAAATGTTAGACGAAGGTATAAGTAATATTAAGTAGGTCCCAAAACACAATGTTTATGAGTGGATATTTAGTTAATGCAAATACTAAAGAATCCATGTAAATAGAACAAAGTATCATCAAGACTGCATAGCTGGAATACAATAACCAGAAATAGTTAAAAGTCTAGTTTGGTAGACAAATGAAGTCACTTACTAGATTTGACCATGGTTATGGTCAAATAAGTTATATAACCTCTCAGCTTCAATGCCCTTGTTCGTAAAATCCAGATCCCCAATATAGGTTTGCTGTGAGCACTGAAACAGACAATGTATTCAAATCACTTAGCATGATACCCAGCACGTAATAACCACTTTGATACATGTCAGCTACACTATTTTTATTATTCATTAGACAAATTCTCATCTCTCATTTCACTTAACTTGTCAGCATACCCTCAGCCGGTATTCCAGAGTAGATGTTAAATACGCCTGGTAACTTTGATGGTAACAAGAGCAAATACCTAGTCTTCATCATGACTTAAAAAATTTAACTGGTTTTATAAATCAGGGTTAAAAACTTAATGAGATAGATTTTCAGTTCTCTTCTGCTGGTGTTGAAAAACCAATAGCTAAAGCAGCTTTGTACACTGGAAAGATATGTGACATGTCTAGCTTCGTGATACATATTCTGTGCACAGCCTCAGATATTTATAAGGTTAAGCATGTTGAATTTTCCAATGCCAAAAATTAAAATATATATACATATATATGTATGTATGTATGCATAAATTCCTGTCACTCGAAAGGCATTCTGTAATCCCTAAGTATGGAACATTATACATAACTACACTTTGCATTCTACTGTAGCATCCTCTTAAAACTATGTTTTCGTATTTCCAGTTGAGTTGAAATTATAACCAGTGTGAGTTTCTAAAGTTTATACTCTTTGTAATGGACAGAGTGTTGCTATTTGCCAGAATTAGAGATGACCTTGCCCAAATGGGGGAAACAAAAGACTGTTTACTTGGGGTGAATTTATATTTATGGCCAGCAAAATATTTCTCTGGTGCCTCCGATGTTCCTCTCTGGTACTATGAGAAGGAAACTTTGGTTAGCTGCTCCCACTCACATCTGAGCAGAGCCGCAATAACAGCAAATGATCCTTGGAAATC
The DNA here is from genome assembly GCA_028646485.1 of Cryptoprocta ferox. NCBI lineage: Eukaryota > Metazoa > Chordata > Mammalia > Carnivora > Eupleridae > Cryptoprocta > Cryptoprocta ferox. Next base: position 132,669,861 of record CM053577.1, on the reverse strand, counting down.
ACAATCACATTAGGCTGCTGTTCAAATAGCTTTTAGGGTTGTGATAATGGGAGGCATTCCTAATAACTGGTGACTCTGCAAGACCCTGCCCAGAAGGCCTCCAAATGGCAGCGCACAATTTAAATTTTAATCTGGAAGCAGTGGAAATGATGAGATTCCAGCTGGGGACCTTCTGGTCTGAGGGCCGGCATTCAGCCTCCCCATTAGATGCCCCAAAGCTTCGTTGAGTTGATGAGTGAATGCCCCTACTCTTTCCACCCATTCCAACTCCGTGCCCATCTCCCACCTGAATCCCTGGATGGCAGGAAGATGTGTTGCTCTGCTTCCATAGAGGCTATCTTGGAGCTGATGAAGCACGCCTGTGTCACTAGGATCCAACCAAACACGTCTGTGCTTGACATAAATGAGATGGTGCTTTCACTGTTCTGACAAGGGATAACTTTCTGAACTTTTTTCCTTCCATGTGCTCGGTGGGCTTTGGGACGTACTTATCCATGTTAAGCTTGAAATGAAAGCTGGCAGATGCATGCCATGGGCAGGAGAAAAGCGCTTCATTTTTTCCTACAATAAGCAATAGCCCTTAGTATAACTCAACACAAGTTAAAGAGCGAAAGGGAACATTAGTGGGGCCCTGTCAGCATGGAAGGGAACAGCTGGCCATGTTAGTAATCATCGCATGTCATTACTTGGGAAGTCCACTCCCAATGTCACTACCAACTTGTATTTCCTGACTGTTTAGGCAGTAACATGCGACAGACGAGAAAGTATCATAACAGGACATTGGAGGCAGAACTCTAGATTTTGATGTTTGGCAATGCCAGATTTGGTTTCCAACATGCAGAGAGCGGGGAAGAAAAACTTACTAACTGAAATAAAGCTGGGAAGAAAATTTTGAAGATTCCTGTAATTCCACAGGCTCATGGCTCTTCCTGACTCATTTTTTAAATGGGAAATTTCTTTTTTTTTTATTCCCAAGGTCTAACAATGGATCCCATGGATGATGATGTGTCTCTCAGCCCAGGAGTCTGAATCTAACAAAAGGGATGAACATTAATGCGTGGATGCCTGGAATACTCCGTGAAAATGCAACAGCTTCCACCGGGCTCCATTAGGAAACCTATTCTAGTACCTCAATACCCTCAGCAGCAGAATTAAAAAGTTGTTTTGATTTAAAAAACACACACACACACACAGGAGCAAATTTCTGCAAGGTGGAAATGGGAATAAAAAACAGTGTTTTGGAATTTTTTCTTTGCAGATAGTCATCAAATGAGGTACAATATTTGCTAACAGAGGGTAATTTGAATTATCCACGGATAGTTCAAAAACACAAAGAGTTCATTACCCAGATATCTCTATTTAAAATAGATTTGCTTTTGTTCATCAGTGCAGTGCACATGGCTGGGAAATGGCAAAGTGCCAGGATGAAACTGCTCCTAATTTTCAGAGGAGGCCACCAGCTAATTACACAGACTGCAGGTGTGAAGAGAGAAGCTCAAAGTAATCAATAGCAGTAATTAATCTGCTAGACTGGAGCTAAAGAGCTAACAGCTGGACATCAGAAATGGACACATGCAACAAGATCAGCAATAATTACCTCCTTAAATATTGAATTTCCATAGCAACAATTAGGCTTATAAATAAAGGCTGGAAACCAAGGCTTCAAGGCATGACACCGCATGGCAAACACAACATTCTCCAAATCAACCCTTTTAATAAAACACCAACAATATGCTGGGGCTGGGTCGACCAGTTTCCGGGGTTGGCAGAAGCTGAATGTCGCTCCTCCAGCCTCAGCTTCCTTGGCAGCTTATCAGATGTGTGAGTCACCAAGATGGCCCTAGAAGTGGGCTTTGGGCAAGACAGCAATGCTTTTCCACATCGCCTAGTACAGCAGAGCAACCAGCTACAAGACCCATTTCTCATCTGTGAAACAGGTTCCTTTTTAAAAAAAAAAATCACAAAACCTGCAAACACAATTCCTAACCAAGGTGTTAGAAACCTCAGTCTTGGGGCGCCTGGGTGGCTCAGTTGGTTAAGCGTCTGACCTCAGCTTAGGTCATGATCTCACTGAGTTTGAGCCCCGCATCTGGCTCTGTGCTGACAGCTAGCTCAGAGCCTAGAGCCTGCTCTGGATTCTGTGTCTCCCTCTCTGTCTCTCTTCCCCTCCCCCACTCGTGCTCTGTCTTTGTGTCTCTCAAAAAAAATAAATAAATGTTAAAAAAAAATTAAAAAAGAAACCTCAGTCTTGAATAAAAGCAATTGGGCTTTATGTTGAGGCTTTCTCCCAAGAACAATATGACCAACAAGAGACCCAGACACTGATGCTTCAAGGACATTCTTTTGCTTTGTGGCAAGAATAAAGAGAACTTTTTGCTAGTGGGTTTTGGATTATTTTTGAGCCAATGGGCAAGGAGAGGTTAGTTGCTATTGAATGTGAACTAAAAGTTGGCACTATGCTACACACTTTATGTTCTTCATTCATTTGAGCTGAATATTGTTTTGTTTGATGAAGCAAAAGGGGCCTAGGGAGGCTAAAGACTTGCCAGGGCTCTACAGCCAATAGACGGGAAATGGGAGGTCCATAATTTGAACTCAGCCCAGGGAGTTTAAGTTATTTCGGCAAAGCACTCAAACATCTTCGGGAAGGGAATCTGTTCTCTAAAACACTGAAAACTATTACTATAATTTGAAATGAAATTTAAACTATGCTGTTTATATCCTATCACTATAACCAAAAAAGGCAACAATAGTTTGATTACTCAATAAATATTTAATTCTTTCCTCTCATGTTTGTTTTGATTTTAGTTCACCACTTCCATGGCCCTTATTCAAAAAATTAGTATTCTGTAGAAAAATATGGACAGTAACTACCATCTTCTCATCCAGAATCAAATAAAGTAACTCTGGCATATGGAGCTAGCCAGGCACATTTCCTCTTAATCATTATCAAAATAGAGTAATTTTTATTGAGATCCTATTCTTCACCAATTACTAAGCAAGGCACTTTTCATGCATTATCTCATTTAATTTTCATAGTAATGCTATAAACTCTGTAATTATCACCCACTCATACTTGAGAAAAATGAGGCTCAATGAGGATATGTAATATTCCCACAGATACATCTATCAGTGCAAGCTTCCTTGAGTTAGGACTCAATTTACACTCTACTTCTACAGTACACCCCCTTACGTTGTCACTTTCTTAAGCCATCAACTCCCCAAACACCAGTAGTTGCATTGTTCCGTCCATCCCAAGTATGCTAAGGTCGGTGGCAGCATGTTGCTAAGGTGTATATGGTTAAGAGCTTAGACCCTGAGATTCAAATGGGTTTGAATTTCAGTGCTGAGAGTTGGTAGCTCTGTAATCATGGTTATTCAATCTTCCTGTAAAATGGGCATAATAATAGAATCTGCATGATGTTAAGGACTGAGTGAGTTTAAGTCTGTTAGGCAATTAGCACGGATGGGGCAAAGGAGAAGTTCCTCACCACTGAAATGTTACCATTGCTATTCTAACCTTTGTTATCTCATCTACCCACCCCTTTCACCAGTCACTCCTTTTTATTTCCACCACCACTAATCCAGGTCAATCCCTTACTCTGCAATCATACCTTCTCCACCTCCTTGTCCCTGGCATCTCCAGCACACGGTCTACACAGACAAGGAAAGTACTGATTCATGCTATGGTGTAAATGTGCGAATTAATGAAGCACACCAGCACCCGTACTTAAGCACGCAAATCCATGTAGACCAAGACTCACTCAAATAGCCACAATACCACCATAGACAAGCTCCTAAACAAAACGGGTTCTAAAACAAGCCCTGGGAAGACAGAGTGTGTCTTTCCAGAATCCCTCACTAAAACCGAAGTAAAACTTATGAACGTGGTAAGTCTAGGTATATAAACTCATTTTGTGCAATACATGGAAACATATGTACATTTTGACTGTTCTCAAGCTAAGCTGCTTTGCAACTGCATATTCAGTGCACACACACACAGACACACACATTCCCTCATCCATCAGTCCTTCACTTCCATCATTGTTTTACATTTTTCAAAGGTAATCCAAGGTATGTGAGCAACAGTGACAAATACAAAAAAAAAAAAAGGGACTACATGCTATCAGAGCAAAGACATAAAAATAAGAACTGATCAATATTCATCCTTAAGTATTTATCTATGCCGTAAATAATACAGGCATTATTTTGGAAGCTCATTAAAACATGCAATCTTGTGACTTCTCTGAGAGGTTTGGTCAGAAAACGGAAAGGACAAAGGACCGTTCCAAATAAGCGAACTAGTTTTCTAAACCCTTGTTCTTATTTCAGTCTTTAAAGTACAAAAAAAAATTTTAAGTACAAAATTTTGTGTGACTGAAGACATTTTTATGGATAAAACACCCTTGATTGCCTCATGTTAAATATTCCAGTTTTATATGTAAAAATAGGTGATTTCATTTCAATAAAGACTTAATTTGTATAAATCCACTAGTTCCAAATTTGTAATTGAATAGGTGTCTTTGCTAAAGCTTGATCTTTAAACTGTCATTGGGAGGAGATAAGTACATCAATAGCATCTGGAAGGGAATACTTATCAGTAAACCTTCGTGTCTCCATAAATGATAGAGTACTCCACTCCACTGCCCAACAAGAAATAGTTGGGAAAGAACACTTCTGGTCTCTCTGTCCTCACTTCCTATTTCTTCTGAGAAGAAAGCAATTTAACAGACACAAGAACTAAGGAGGAGAGAGACATAGACATAAAGAAAAATAAGCATGTGAAGGCAAGCAATGCATTTGGAGTATTTCCTCATGGAAAACCCTACCTAGAGTTTAATGGCAGGTGGATTTTGGAGGGATATAGTAGTTCACTATAATACAACACATAATTTGATCTGAATAGGACACTAGGAGACCCTGGTTTTCCATAGAAGTTGGCAGAGATTGTGTGTTGCTGAACGCCTGAGATTTCCCATTTCTGAAATTCATCTCAAATCAGAGAAAAGGTTTCGTTGGATACTAACACCAGGAGGAAATGAACCCTGGATGGTGATTCCACACCCTAGTGGTGCACCAGACCAAGAGTTGCTAAACTATAACCGTAAGTCAAATCCATGTCTTGTGCCATCTGTTCTTTTATTTTTATTTTTTTGTTTTTCTGCTACTTGTGTTTAAATTTATTTTTATTGCAGTAAAATACACCTAAAACTCACCATTTAACCTTTCTCGGTGTAAAATTCAGTGGCATTACGGGCATTCACACTGTTGGGCAACCATCATCACCGTCCATCTCCAGAACTTTTTAATCTTCTGAAACTGAAACTCTGTGCCCATTAATCACTGATTCCCCACTGCCCCTCCCCCCAGCCCCTGGGAACCATGGTTCCACTGTCTGTCTCTATGCATTTGACTACTCTAGGTACCTCATATAAGTGGAATGATGCTTGGTCTGTCCTTTTTTGTCTGGCTCATTTTACTTCCAGAATGTTCTCAAAGTTCATCCAAATTGTAGCATGTGTCTGAATTTATATATATATATATATATATATATATATATATATATATATATATATAATTGCTATAATTTTGCTTTTCTATTTATTGATAGACATTTATACTGCTTCCACCTTCTGGCTATTGTGAATGATGTTACTATGAACATGGGTATATATGTAAGTATCTGAGTCCCCATTTTTTTATTCTTTTGGGTACATACCCAGGATGGAATTTCTAGATCATATGGTAATTCTATGGTTACTTTTTTGAGGAACCTGATGCCTGTTTTTGTAAATAAAGCTTTATTGGCATATAACCATGCTCATTTGTCTACATGTTGCCTATGGTTGATTTCAGGCTACAATGGCAAAGTTGAGCTATTATAACAGAAACCACATGGCCTGCAAAATCTAAAATACTATTTCATCCTTTGCAGAAAAGTTTGCCAGACCTTTGTATTATATCCCTGTATGGTACTCATAAAAATACAGATGTCTGGGCACTCTCAGACACGTTGAATCAGAATCTACAGGGGAACGAACTCCAAAGCTGTGTTTTATTATATATTCTTTCAAAATGATTTTGACATAGATAGTATCTGAGTCAGCATTTGGGGACCCCGGAACTAAAAGACCTCCAAAAACTGGCACAAACATATGCAATGGCCCTGAATGCCAGGAACTATAGTATTCAATTAATCTCAGCACTTAATGAACTCTTAATGCACTCTCAACAACTGAAAGCATTGTATTCTGAGGATTTAGCAGAAGCTAAGCTTGGCTGTAAAATTTGTGTCTGAAAGGTGAACAGTTGGGACACTGAAGGGAGCCCCATTTTGTACAGAGGTATTTTAACACCACCCAGGAGGAGGTATTTGAGCAGCCTCCCTCTTATCGATCCATGTAATCAAGGAGCAGAATTTCTCCATCTCAGTGGTCTGTCATATTGCCTTAACTCAGCATCTCTGCACCCCTGACCTATTGATGGCTCCTCTGCTTTTCAGTCTTTGCTGTTTTGTTTTGCTGTACATTTTCTGCTGCTCATCGATTTCCCTCTCTTCTACCTTCCTGAGGATCTCATGTCTCTCATCCCATCTTAACATTAGTTTGTGTTCATTTTTGAATCCACAGTGGAGAAGTCCTATCTGCTCTTTTCTTTCCTTTTGGATGTTCTTTT
>CM053577.1:132624312-132662686 GCA_028646485.1 Cryptoprocta ferox | reverse complement strand
CCTGAACATTTCCTATGGCGGGGGGGGAGGGGGGGGGGAGATTTCCTATGGCAATCTCAATAACAGTATTCTGTATTTTAAGATTAAGATATTTGAGGGATGCCTGAGTGGCTCAGTCAGTTAAGCATCCCCCTTCAGCTCAGGTCATGATCTCATGGTTCGTGGGTTCGAGCCCCGTGTCGGGCTCTGTGCTGACAGCTCAGAGCCTAGAGCCTGCTTAGGATTTTGTGTCTCCTTCTCTCTCTCCACCCCTTCCCCACTCATGCTCTGTCTCTGTCTCAAAAAACAAACAAGGAGGCAAGTTGGCAGAGAAACTGCACTTCCCACCCGCATCTCTCAAACAAAGATGGGCTGAAGCCAAAGGACGCTGAACCCCAAGAATCTTGGAGGAAGAGAGAGTCCACTAAGAAGACAGTCTCATAGGGCTACCTCAAGAAACATGCCAATGCACACATGGTAGAGAGTCCCAAATATCACTACAAGTAGGGAAACAAAATAACCAAAAGCACAAGAGACACTAAGGGACAACATTAAAAGAACACTTCCTGAACGGACTGGCCATGGACAGTCAATGAGCCTCCTTTAATATAGCAGAACTCGCAGGTGCAGAGCACATAACAAGCATTTAAAACCTACAAGAGACAGAAAGCTAGCCAAAATGACGAAACAGAAGAACTATCCTCAAGAGAAATTCCAGGAAGAAGTGACAGCTAAAGAATTGGTCACAATAGATATAAGCAACATAGCTGACCAAGAATTTAGAAAAAGTCATAAAATTAATTGCTTGGTTTGAAAAAGGCATGGAAGACACCAGAGAAGCTACTGCTACAAAGATTATGGACCCTAAAAATAGTAGTGATGAATTTAAAAATGCTACAAATGAGGTGCATAATAAAATGGAGGTGGCCACTGCACAGATTCAAGAGGCAGGGAGAATAGGTGAATTAGAAGACACAAATATAGAAAAAGAAGAGTCGAGAAAAAGAGAGATAAACTGATCCAGGATCACGAAAGGAGAATTCAAGAACTGAGTGATGCAATCAAATGGAACAATATCCCTATCATATAAATTCTAGAAGAAGAAGAAGAAGAGAGACAAAGGGGCTGAAGGGGTACTTGAACAAATTATTGCCGAGAACTTCCCCAATCTGGGGAAGGAAACAGACGTTGAAATCCAAGAGGCACAGAGAACTCCCCTCAGACGTCACTTGAATCATTCTTCTGCACAATATATCAAAGTGAAACTGGCAAAATATAAAGATAAAGAGAGAATTCTGAAAGCAGCTAGGGATAAAAGGGCCCTAACGTACAAAGGGAGACATATCAGGGGAGTTGCAGACCTATCTACTGAAACTTGGCAGGCCAGAAAGGAATGGCAGGAAATCTTCAAGGTGATGAACATAAAAAATATGCAGCCAAGAATCCTTTATCTAGCATGCCTGTCATTCAGAATAGAAGGAGAGATAAAGATTTTCCCAAACAAACAAATACTGAAAGAATTCATCACCACTAAACCAGTCCTACAAGAAATCCTAACGGGGACTCTATGAGGGAAATGTTGCAAGGAACACAAGGTACCACAGACACCACTACAAGAATGAATCCAACAGAGAACACAATGACTCTAAACCCATTTTTTTCAGTGATAACACTGAATGTAAATGGACTAAATGCTCCAATCAAAAGACATAGGGTAGCAGAATGGATAAAAAAAACAAAATCCATCTATTTGCTGTCTACAAGAGACACCTTCAGATTGAAAGTGAGGGAATGGAGAAATATCTATCATGCGACTGGAAGTCAAAAGAAAGCCAGAGTAGCCATGCTTATATTGGACAAACTGGACTTTAAAGTAAAGGCAGTAACAAGAGATGAAGAATGGCATTATATAATAATTACAGGGTCTATCCATCAGGAAGAGCTAACAGTTTTAAACATCTACACACCGAATTTGGGAGCACTCAAATACATAAAACAATCACAAACAGAAATAATTTTTTTGATAAGAATGTGCTTATAGCAGGGGACTTTAATACTCCACTTACAGCAATGTATAGATCAACCAGACAGAAATCACTAAAGAAACAATGGCTCTGAATGACACATTGGACCAGGTAGACTTGATAGACGTATTTAGAATTCTACGTCCCAAAGCTATGGCATTCACTTTCTTCTCAAGTGCACACATGGTATATTCCCCAAGATAGATCACATACTGAGTCATAAAGCAGTGCTGAATAAATATAAAGGAATTGATATCATACCATGCACACTTTCAGATCACAATCTTATGAAACTTGAAATCAATCACAGGAAAAAGTCTGGAAAACCTCCAAAAGTATGGAGGTTAAAGAACACCCTACTGAAGAATGAATGGGTCAATGAGGCAATTAGAGAAGAAATTAAAAAATATATGGGAACAAATGAAAATGAAAATACAACAATCCAAACTCTTTGGGAGGCAGCAAAGGCAGTCCTAAGAGGAAAGTACACTACAATCCAGGCCTATTTCAGTAAACTAGAAAAAGTTCAAATACAAAATCTAACAGCACGCCTAAAGGTACTAGAGGCAGAGCAGCCAGAACATCCCAGACCCAGACGAAGAGGAGAAATAATAAAGATCAGGGCAGAAATAACCAATATAGAAACCAAAACAACAGTTGCACAGATCAATGAAACCAAGAGTTGGTTTTCTGAAAAAATAAACAAAATTGATAAACCTCTAGCCAGATTTCTCAAAAAGAGAGCACCCAAATAGACAAAATCATGAATGAAAATGGATCTGTTACAACTAGTCCCTCAGAAATACAAGTAATTATCAGGGAATACTATGAAAAACTATATGCCAACAAACTGGACAACCTAGAAGAAATGGACAAATTCCTAAACACACATGCACTACCAAAACTCAAACGGAAAGAAATAGAAAATACAAACAGACCCATAACTAGCAAAGAAATTAGTTATCAAAAATCTCCCAAAAAATGAGAGCCCTGGGCCAGATGGCTTCCCTGGGGAATTCTACCAGACATTTAAAGCAGAGTTAATACACATTCTTCTCAAAATATTCCAAAAAATAGAAATGGAAGGAAAACTTCCAGACTCATTCTACGAAGCCAGCATCACTTTGATTCCCAAACCAGATAGGGACCCAGGAAAAAAAGAGAACTACAGGCCAATATCCTTGATGATACAGATCCAAAAATTTTCAACAAGATACTAGCAAATCGAATTCAACAACAAGTAAAAAGAATGATCCACCATGATCAAGTGGGATTCATTCCTGGGTTACAGGGCTGGTTCAATATTCACAAATCAATGTGATACATCACATTAACAAAAGAAAAGATAAAAAACCATATGATCCTGTCAATAGATGCAGAAAAGCATTTGACAAAATACAGCATCCTTTCTTAATAAAAACCCTCAACAAAGTCAAGATAGAAGGAACTTACTTAAACATCATCAAAGCCATTTATGAAAAGCCCACAGCTAATATCATCCTCAATGGGGAAAAACTGAGAGCTTTCCCCCTGAGATCAGGAACATGATAGGGATGTGCACTCTCACCACGACTGTTTCACATAGTGCTGGAAGTCCTAGCATCAGCAATCAAACAAAAGGAAATAAAAGGAATCCGAATTGGCAAAGATGAAGTCAAACTTTCACTTTTTGCAGACACCATGATACTCTACATGGAAAACCCGACAGACTCCACCAGGAGCCTACTAGAACTCATCCATAAATTCAGCAAAGTCACAGGGTACAAAGTCAATGTACATAAATCGGTTGCATTTTTATACACCAATAATGAAGCAACAGAAAGAGAAATCAAGACACTGATCCCATTCACAGCTGCACAAAAAACCATAAAATACCTAGGAATAAACCTAACCAAAGATTTAAAAGATCTGTATGATGAAAACTATAGAAAACTTATGAAGGAAACTGAAGAAGACACAAAGAAATGGAAAAACAATCCATGCTCAAGGATGGAAGAATAAATACTGCTAAAATGTCATTAGTACCCAAAGCAGTCTACTCATTCAATGCAATCCCAATCAAAATTGTGCCAGCATCCTTCTCAAAACTAGAACTATCCTAAAATTTGTATGGAACCACAAAAGACCCTGAATAGCCAAAGTAATATTGAAGAAGAAATCTAAAACAGGAGGCATCACAATCCCAGCCTTTAGCCTCTACTACAAAGCTGTCATCATCAAGACAGTATGGTATTGGCACAAAAACAGACACATAGACCAATGGAATAGAATAGAGGACTCAGAATTTGACCCACAATTGTATGGCCAACTAATATTTGACAAAGCAGGAAAGAGTATCCAATGGAAAAAAGACAGCCTCTTTAACAGATGGTGCTGGGAGAACTGGACAGCAACATGCAGAAGAATGAAACTAGACCACTTTCTTACACCATACAGAAAAATGAACTCAAAATAAATGAGGTGTTTTTTTTTTTTTGAGTAAAGGACCCACTCCCCAAAAATATCCTTGTGTAGTTTCGGAATCCCTGAGACCGGGTGGGTAGTGGTGGCGATTGGGGGTTCCGAGTGAGAACATATACAGACTGGGGTCGGCACAGTACTTTCCAGTAGATTTGAAACATGAGAAATTTATTGAAAACTCCCTTTTGGGTTTTTGTTTTGTTCCCCCCCCCCTCCACCCTAGAATGCTGGAGAAAAAGCAGGGAGGAAGTTTTCCTCCTGTCTGGCTTCTGTTGCCTGGTGCACAGAGTGGGTAGAGGCCCTGGAAAAGGGTGGGCTTGGTGCCCACTGGAATGGGTGTGGCTGTGGGTGACCCCCTTTTCCTACACTGGCACCGCCTGCCTTTGCCCCAGAGATCTTTAGAATGTGCGCTTGGGGGTGACTTTTCCTGCCTTTCTCTTCCTGTCCCTTTCCTGGCAGGTGAAAACTTTTGGCTCATTTGGAAGCAGCAACCAGGACAACCTGACAATGTACGTGGATTTAGTGGACGGCATCTTTTTGAACCAAATCATGTTGTAAATGTAAGTTACCTACAGGGAGAAAGGAAAGAATGATGCTTCAGAATATTGAAGATTGTAGAAATAAGACATAAAGTTGAAACAGGAGGGTTCTTTGCAGGTGGGGTCCCTGGTATCTCAGTATGAAGGTGATTTCTTGCCATTCGTGGGGATATGGAGAATTCCAGGACAGCTGGTGGGCAGCTTGTTTGGTAAAGAAAATTTGGAATGGAATGACTATCATCCACTTGGTGTAGATAGCACAACTGACTTCAAACTCAGATACTTGAGGTTTAACACAGGTGTCAAACTCCACACTTGAAAAACAAATAATCCAGTGAAGAAATGGGCACAAGACATGAAGAGACACTTCTCCAAAGAGGACATCCAGATGGCCAACAGACACATGAAACAATGCTCAACGACACTCATCCTCAGGGAAATACAAATCAAAACCACACTGAGATACCACCTCATGTCAGTCAGAGTGGCTAAAATCAACAAATCAGGAGACTCCAGATGCTGGCGAGGATGTGGAGAAATGGGCACCCTCCTACACTGTTGGTGGGAATGTAAATGGGTACATCTGCTCTGGAAAACAGTGTGGAGGTTCCTCAAAAAATTAACAACAGAACTCCCCTATGACCCAGCAATAGCACTGCTAGGAATTTACCCAAGGGATACAGAAATGCTGATGCATAGGGGCACATATACCCCAATGTTCATAGCAGCACCTTCAACAATAGCCAAATCATGGAAAGAGCCTAAATGTCCATCAACTGATGAATGGATCAAGAAGATGTGGTTTACATATACAATGGAATACTACATAGCAACGAGAAAGAATGAAATCTGGCCGTTTGTAGCAACGTGGATGGACCTCGAGGGTGTTATGCTACGTGAAATAAGTCAGGCAGAGGACAGAGTCCATATGTTTTCACTCATAAGTGGAACAGGAGAAACTTAAGAGGACCATCGGGGAGGAGAAGGGGGGAAAATAGTTGGGGAGAGGGAGGGAGGCAAATCATGAGAGACTCTTGAATACTGAAAACAAACTGAGGGCTGAAGGGGGAGGGGGAAAGGGGAAGAGGGTGACGGGCATAGCAGAGGGCACTTGGGATGAGCACTGGGTGTTACGTGGAAAACAACTTGACAATAACTATAAAAGAAAAATAAATAAATAAATAAACATTAAAAAAAACTTTAAAGATTAATGATATTTGAATAATACACCAGCGTAGCTTAATGATCAGATATACCATGGCTACTGACCAATGGTTACCCTCACTGTTGCATTATTTGAAAAAAAAAAAAAAAAAAGACAAACTCCATGAGTTTCAGCTCACATTCCCTTTTCTGATAAATTCTTTACATTCTCTTAAAGAAAGCCAAGTTTTATGTGTTTTTATTAAGTGGCTTTGTGCTATGAAGTAGAAATCATCTCAGCCTCTGAGGAGCTAATTCTCCTTGTTGTTGCATGACTGGCTCATTAAACTTTAGTGCTTGGGCCCCAGCTTCCTACCTCTGGGGCTTGGCCTGGTAGAAAATGGAGACTCATAGAAAAGAAAGGCAAGTTCCTGCCTGTGGAGGCTCTTTGAGGCTGTACAAGGGCAACGCCCAACTCAGGAGGATTCCAGAGCCCAGACTTTTGCCAAATTGTCTATTTTTTGCCAATCTGTCAGTTAGCAAACTAAAAAGCATCAATAATGATATCTTGGAGAAAAATATTAAATAAAGCTCAAAATGGCTGAATGTATGATATGTTGCTAAAGGGAAGATGTCCTATGCAATCAGTGTAATACTCTACATTTAATAACATCTCCTTTCCCTCCCAACCTCAAATGTCAGTGTGGAAGACTATACCCATGGGTATGAAAATTTGTTTTTCAAATGTCACAACTGTTTTTGCACACGTAGATGCTTAGAGCAGATTTAAGAGCATAGTACTTTAGGTGTGCTTTATAATATTTGCTAAGATACTACTACTGACCTTGCTTAAAAAGTAACTTGAAAATGCTGAAAAAAATTAGAACACAAATGTATTTTTCCAATTATAAATGGCTATACAGCCAATTGCATAAATCAAAATATCTACTTTCTTGTATAAGTTATCTATTCCTGGGTAACAAATAACTGCAAAGTTAGAGGCTTCAAACAATACATATTTATTATCTCATAGTTTCTGTGGATTAGCAGTCCAAGCACAATTTAACAGAGTCCTCTGCTCTGGGTTCCAGATGGTTATAACCAAAGTGTTGACTGGGATTGTGGTATCATCTGGAAGCTGGACTAGGGAAGAACCCACTCCTAAGCTCACTCAAACTATTGGTGAAATTCATTTTCTTAAGACAGGACCTAGTGTCCTGGCTTCATACTGGTTGTCAACTGGAAGCCACCCTTCTAGAAGTTCCTAGAAACTTCCTGTTACATGGCCCTCCCAATATGGCTCACAACTTCTTCAAATCTAGCTAGAGAGAGAGTCTCTAGAGCAAGATTACTAGTAAGACCAGGAGTGACATCTATTACCTTTTCCATATTCTACTGGCTATGAGCAAGTCATGGCTTCTACCCACCCTCATGGGGAGCTGATTACACAAGGATGTGAACATTAGCAGGAAAAGGTCATTATGGGGTCACCCTCAGAGTATGCCTGCCATCCTTCTTTGGCCACAGCATGATCTGTGGTAGTATGAAGTCAAGATTAAGCTTACTCATTCCAACTATCTGAGACAATGATTATGAGTGAAGCTTCTTGGGCCATGGTTTCCTGAGACTGGAAACATTTCTAAGACTTTTTGGGAACTAAGGAGGTCTAACTGGAGAGCAGAGTTAGAGTTCTGTTTGCCCTTTGCTAAGAAAAATAAAGACATAAGTTAGGAAGTATCTGGATATGCTTAGGTAAACTGTTCTTGCCCAGTTGTAATCTAAGCGGGATATTTGGGTTTTTCTTCTTTTTTTAAGAGTTCAGTAAAAGCATTTGCACAGTATTTAAAATAGCTAATTAACTCAAAAGACCACCTGGTAGGGTAAAGCCTTGACATAAGGTAGAGCTTTGATTTCAGCTATGTTGCCTTAAACAAGCCAGATATTCTGTGAACACACATTGAATTCAAATGAATCAAGATGCTTCTTTAGTACCCCATAGGGGATGAGTGACTTGTCCACAGTCCCACTGTCAGTAGCTCAGGGTTTTATCACCAGGTGTCATATGCCAGGAACACCGCCTTTCTGTCATAGTCAGCTATGTCCCTCCACAATTCCTTACACCATTGTGTGTTTGTGTATATTTCATTTGATCTTAAAAGGAAACTTTCAGTCCCATTTGAAACATGAGGAAACTGAACTTCATAAAGGTAATTTTCCAAACACTACAAACCACATACAATGAAGCCTAAATATGGATTCAGATGTGTCAGATTTAAGCACTGACATAAAGTAGCACTCTCTCCATTACACCAAGCTAATTTCCCATTTCTAGGACGGCCTCAACAGTGACTCAGCAGGCAAGAGGTGCAACGAGCTCCATGAAAACTGCCTCTCTAAACCTTCATAAAAGCTCTGCAATACAATCACTGCCATTTTTGAGCTTTCTACTGCCATAGTGAAAGGGGACATTTGGCATAAACCAGCCTGTGGATCAGGTATCATAAACATGTAGTCACTTATCAGATACCAGCAACCACCTCACAGAGAATCTGATCGAATGTACTGCCCCAACACAGCTGGGAAATTTCACTGGCCAGTTGCACAGGCAGAAAGATGAAATGAGGAGGAAATATCTATTTTTCAACCCTTTCATCAGCCAGTTCCTTTAGGGACATTATCATTCCTATTATAGACTAAATGTGTGTGCCCTCCGAAACAATGTTCAAACCCTAACCTCCAGTGTGTTGGCATTAGGTATTAGGGCAAAGTAATTAGGTTTAGATGAGTTCATGAGGGTGGAGTCCACATGATAGGATTGGTGTCCTCATAGGATACCAGAGATATGTGTGTGTGTGCATGCGTGTGTGTGTGAGAGAGAGAGAGACAGACAGACAGACAGAGACACCTTCTTGTGAGAACACAACAAGAAGGCAATCATCTACAAGCCAGGAACAACCTAACCAGACTGCACCCTGATCTTGGAGTTCCCAATCTCCAGAACTATGAAAAAAATGTTACTTAAGCCTCTCAATCTATAGTATTTTGTTACAGCAGCCTGAGCTAACAAAGACAATTCCTTTCCCTATGTGACTTTCCTGACAAGTGAGGAAAACGAAGGCCAGAGAATGAAATTTTCTAAATAATGAGCTATAGAGATGAATTCCAACCCATTCTACCATGCCAGATTGTGTCCTCTTTACTATGAACAGTGTGACTACTGGCAAATCGCTTGCCTGCCATGAAACTTTAGTCAGATGATCAATTAGCTCCCTTTCCTTGAATTGCAGGCTTTCATGATTCTGACTTCCAACTAGCAATTAAAAGGGTTGTAGTGAGTGATGACACTATGAGGGCCAAGTAGGAATCCCCAGCCTCCATCCCACCATGAAAGTCAACATCAGACAGCTACCCAAAAACAAAAACATCTCTTGGGGAGCTCTGGAGCCCACTTAAGAAACTTCAGCAACATGTCGAAACAAGCAAAACTTGAGAATGGCAGCACAAAAAGGAAGAGTGGCATTTTCATTTCCCCTGCATCATTCCATCCTCCAAGCTGGCCTTGCTCAATGTCAAGAGTGAACTCCCAGGCTAGAAAGAGTTCTGCTCACAGGGAAAGGAAGAGTGGGATGAGAATCCATTTCCCCCAACTCAAGACCTTCTTCCACTTCACCCAAACCATAGACTGCCAAAGCTGAGATGTATAGAGATATCTAGAAACAGAGAGATAATCAGGGGCTAGCAATAGCACCCACAGAGTGGGAGAAATCTCAATTCCCAAGGGCCCGTTTTACAGATAAACCTAGCCACGTTGGCCATGAACAAAACCAATAACCAACACAGCTAGGCAGACCTACTGCAGATTTCACTGGCTTTCACCCCACAGGTATTTTCACTCACTGAAGCTAGCTCCCTGAGTCTCTCCCTGCTCCCCTCTTCCCCCTCCATGCCCGCACCAGGCCCAGAAACCACAACAGCAGCCAGCCTGGGCCCCTACAGCTGCTCCAGTATAAGACACTAGCCTAGATGCCCATGGCTCATCCCTACTGCCGTGTACACACTCCAGGCCAACCCCTCCAGCTGTGAATTTACATTCTATGGGCCTGACACTCATCACCAGTCTCCACTGTCACCAACAACCCCAGGGGGGAATTGTGCAGCCACAGGAGAGCACACTGGCATCTGGGGCCCCACCACCTGCTTGTGGACCCAGATTGTGCTTTGTCTTCTATCACTGGCCTGCACCACTGCATTCCTCTGCAGCCAGCAACCCCATCTGTGCACCTGTATGCCTCTGGCCCAACCCCCATCACTAGCCTCCACTTCCGTGCACCTGAGACAAGACCTAGGCACCACAGCATATCAGACAGCCAGGACCCATGCAGCTGCCAGCACACCTACAGTTGGCCCTGGCCCTCACTGCCTGCCTTAGCCCCCCATCACTACATATGTGTTTGCAATAGACCTCCACCACTACACAGAAGCCTGAGCTAGCTCTCACCGCCAAACATACATACACCACCAGCTCCAGCCACTACCACTGGTCTCTAACTACTGGGCCTGGATGTAATGCTGAGAATCCCAACAGCCCTTGCAGACTCTGGAACCCCTTATGGAACTCCCTTACAGGCCTGACCATGCAGTTGTCAATGTTTAGACCCCAATGGCCCAAACCAATGAGCGACCACACCTCCTGGCCCTACTGCCACCATAAGCCCCTGCACTTGGTGACCTGCATCATTAGACATGTGGTCACAGCGCACTCCAGTATGCTCCTACCCTTACTGAAGTCAGTCCATAACGTCTGGAAGAGGTACTGCTTCTTCAAATTCAGACATCTATTCAAAGCTACAGGGATAAAGAATTGGGGAAACATAATTCCACCAAGATAGAAAGGAACAAGGGAACTACAAAATAGCCTAAAAATAGTTGGCAAGATGGCAACAACCAGTCCTTAACCTATCAATAATTCCTTTAAATGTAAATGGATTAAATTCACCAATCAAAAAAGTTGAATGAATTTAAGAAACAAGATGCAACTATATGTTGCCTAGAAGAGACTCACTAATAGTTCAGGGACACACACAGACTCAAAGTGGAAAAAATGGAAAAAGATACTCCATACAAATGGAAATCAAAAGAGATTAAGGGTAGCTATACCTAAATCAGGCAAAATAGACTTTAAGTCAAAAACTTTTATAAGAGACAAAGACAATCATTATATAATGATAAAGGGATCAATTCATCAAAGGAATAGTTTAAATCATAGGTACCCAACATTGGAGCACTAAAATATATCAAAATACTAACAGATTTGAAGGGAGTAATATAAACAATAATAGTAGGGGACTTCACACACCACTTCCAACAATACATTGATCATTCAGACGGAAAATCAATAAGGAAATATTAGATATGAACTAAACTTTAAACTAAATGGACCTAACAGACATATACAGAACATACCATCCAATAGTAGAATACAAATTCTTCTCAAGTACACATGGAACATTCTCCAGAATGTTAAGTCACAAAACTATTAGCAATTTTAAAAGATGTAAATTATACCAACTACCTTTTCTGACTATAATAGTGTGGAACAACATCAAGAGCAGGAGGAAAACTGGAAAATTCAAAAATAAATGGATACTAAACAACATATCCCTGAAAAACCAACCAGTGGACTAAAGATGAAACCAAAATGGAAATCAAACAATACCTTGAATCAAACAAAAGTGGAAACATAACATACCAAAAACTCGTGAGATTCAGCAAAAGCAGCACTAAGGGCAAAATTAATAGCGATGAATGCCAACTTTACACCTCAAAGAACCAGAAAAACAAGAACAAAGCCAAAAATTAGAATAAGGAAGGAAATAACAAAGAACGGAGTAGAAATAAATGAAATGGAGAAAACAATAGAACAGATCAACAAAACTAAGATTGTTCTTTTATTTTTATTTTATTTTTAATGTTTTTAAACATATATTTATTTTTTGAGAGACAGACCATGAGGAGGGGATGGCAGAGAGAGACGGAGACACAGAATTCGAAGCAGGCTCCAGGCTCCGAGCTGTCAGCCTGGACCCTGACACGGGGCTTGAATTCATGAACCTCGAGATCACGACCTGAGCCGAAGTCGGACACTTAAACAACTGAGCCACCCAGGCGCCCCTAAGATTGTTTTTTTAAAGAAGTTAAACAAATGTGACAAACGTTTAGCTACACTACCAAGAAAAAGAGAAGACTCAAAGTTATGCATAAAAACAAAGACATTACAAATGATACTACAGAAATACAAAGGCTCATAAAAGACTATAATCATATGCCAACAAATTGGACAACTCTGAAGAAATAAATTCCTACAAACATGACCTACCAGGCTTGAATTATGAATAGAAAATCTGAACAGACCAATAACAAGTAAGAAAATTAAATCAGTAATCAAAAGTGCTGAAAAACAAATGTCCAGGTGAAGTCTTCACAGGTAAATTCTACCAAATATTTAAAGAAAAATCAACAGCAATTTTTCTCCAACTCATCCAAAAATGATTGAAGAGGTGGGAACTCTCTCAAACTTGCTTTATAAGGCTAGCATTACCCTGATACCAAAGCCAGATAAGGATATTACAAGAAAAGAAAACTGCAGGCCAGTATCTCTGATGCATATAGATGCAAAATTCTCAACAAAGTATTAGCAAACCAAATTCAACAGCACATATCATATTCATACATCGTGATTACATAGGATTATCTGTAATCCTATGTACATGATTACATAGTATGTATCCAAATGGCAAGGCCATTTCAAAATATGCAAAACGAGTAAATGTGATATATCACATCAATAGAACAGAGAGGAAAACCATAAATGATCATTTCAATAGATGCAGAAAAGGCATTTGATAAAAATTCTACATTCTTTCATGATAATACTCAACAAATTGGGCATAGAAGTGTACCTCAATATAGTAAAGTCTGTATATAACCCAAACAGACCTAGCATCATAGTGGTGAAAAGTTGAAAGCTTTCCCTCTAACGTCAGTTACAAAACAAGGACGGCCACCATCACTACTCCTATTCAATACAGAACTTGAGGTCCTAGTCCAAGAAATCAGGGAAGTCATAAAAGGCATTCAAACTAGGGACACCTGGGTGGCTCAGTTGGTTGGATGTCCAACTTCACCTCAGGTCATGATCTCATGGTCCATGAGTTTGAGCCCCACGTTGGGCTCTGTGCTGACAGCTTGGCCGCTGTGCTGACAGCTCAGAGCCCAGAGCCTGATTCAGATTCTGTGTCTCCCTCTCTCTCTGCCCCTCCCCTTCTTGCTCACTCACTCTCTCTCTCTCAAAAATAAATAAAAATTTTAAAAAGGCATTCAAACTTGAAAGGAAGAATTAAAATGGTCCCTGTTTGCTAGTGACTTCTCCTTTGTAAAAAATCATAAAGATTCCACCAAATAACTATTAGACCTAACAAATAAATTCAATAAAGTTGCAGGATATAAAACATTTTTAAAAATGAATGGATTCTATACACTAACAATGAACTATCTGAAAAAAAGAAACAATTCCATTTACAGTAGCATCAAAAACAGTAAAATTCTTAGCAATAAATTTAACCAATGAAGTTTAAGGTCTATACACCAAAAACTATAAGATATTGAAAAAAGAAATTGAAAACAACAAAAACACATGGAAAGATATCCCATATCTATGGATCAAAAAAGTTAATATTGTTAAATACCCATACTACTCAAAGTTATCTAGAGATTCATTGCAATTGTTATTAAAATTCCAATGCCACATTTCACAGAAATAGAAAAAAAATGCTAAAAATCATGTGGAACCACAGAAGTCTCCAAATAGCCAAAGCAATCTTAACAAAACTGCTAGCATCACACTTCCTGATTGCCACTACACTCCAAAGCAATGGTAAAACCATATGGTACTGTCCCAAAAACAGACTCATAGAACAACAGAAATGAGAGCTTAAAAATAAAACCACGCAGATACAGTCCACTAATAGGTTGACTATCTATGTTTGATGGGCTTTCCAAGAACACTCAATGGGGAAAGGACAGACTCTTCAGTAAATGGTGTATACCACTTATAAAAGTTAATTTGAAATGGATTAAGGACTTGAATGTAATACCTGAAGTCATAAAATTCCTAGAAGAAACCATAAAATAAACACTCTTTGACAGTTTTTTGATGATGACTTTTTGTAAGTGGTATCAACAACACAAGCAATGACAACAAAAATCAACAACTGGGACTACCTCACACTCAAAAGATTTTTCACATCAAACAAATCAACAAAATGAAAAAGTGATCTTAGAAATGGCAGAAAATATTTGCAAGCCATATATCTGATAAGGGGTTAATATCAAATATAAAAGAAACTCCTACAACCCAATAGCAGAAAATAAACAATTTGATTTAAAAATGGGGAGAGAAGCTGAATAGACATTTCTTCAAAGAAGACATACAAATGGCCAACAAGTACATGAAAAGATACCTGTTGTCATTAATCATTGGGGAAGCGCAAACCAAAATCACAAGGAGATACAGCTTATACCTGTGAGAGGGCTAATTATGTAAGAGACAAGTGATCAGAAATGTTGGCAAGGACGTAGACAAAGGGGAACACTTGTGCAGTGTTGGTGGGAATGTAAAATGGTATAGACACTATGGAAAACAGTATGGAGTTTCCTCAGAAATTTACAAATACAACTACCATATGGCCCTGCCATCAATGAAGATGAAAACCAAAATCTCAAAGAGCTACCTGCACCCCCATGTTCACTGCAGCATTAATTCAATGGCTAAAACATGGGACAACGTAAGTGCCCTTCAGTGGCTGAATGGATAAAGACGATGTGTTTCTTTGGGGATACACAGGGGATACATGTGTATATTGGGATACACTGGGATATTACAATGGGGTATTACTCAGCCATTATAAGTAATATACAGTGGGATATTACTCCACCATAAGAAAGAACCATTTACAATAGCTTGGGATGGACTTTGAGGGTATCATGCAGAATGAAATAAATCCTAGAAAGCCAAATGCTACATGATCTCTGTTATAGGTGGCATCTAAAAACATTAAACGCATAGAAACAAATTAGAACAGCGGTTGCCAGAGATAGGAATGGGGGAAATGGGGAATGTTGGTCAAGGGTACAAACTTTCAGCTAAATAACATGAATAAGGTCTGGGGATCTAAGGTACAGCATGGTGATTATAGTTAATAATACTGTATTGTATACTTGAAAGATGCTGAGAGTGGGGCTTTAACGAGAACAAAATTGTAACTGTGCAGTAAAGAATGTATTAACTAACCTTACTGAGGTAAACATTTCCCACTATATACATGAATCAAATCATCCCTATCTACATCTTAAACTTACACAATGTTAAATGTCAATTTTATTTCAATAAAGCTGGGGAAAAATATAAGTGTCATATTTTATGCAAGAATAAAGAAACTCTTTTTCCTTTCTTTTTTAAACTATAAAACAATTTTTGAGACTATGAATGTCTATACTTTTCTCTCTAGGAATTCAAAGCATCCCATACAATAAATTCTAAATGTGATGTATTCCACAACTACAATATAAGACTATCTGGCTTTGTATGCATTTGGACTTGGCTGTTTCTTACTTTCTCCTACCACATGCAGCACATACAAGATCTTGCAGAGGGTGGAAGGGTTATAGAGCAAGAACATCTAAATTAGACTGTATATGCTGCCCTTAACCTTGAATGCTTTATAATCTAATTCCTGAGTTGGGTGTATTCTAACTGAAAATACGTAAGTACGCAAATGTCTCGAAAGAACACATATCCATTTACAATTTTCCAGAAATAGCAAGGGTATAATCGAGAAAATCATTAGAGGAAGATGAATTTGACTAGAATTTTGAAAAGTAGAAACAATATTGTTGACCAAGAGTGCATCTAACCATGGAAAGGATTCACCCAAGGTCCAAGGAGGTTTTGAGGAAAGTGATACAGGTCAGATGGCTCATCAAAAGATATTTTAGGGCACGTGGATGGCTCAGTTCATTAAGCGTCTGACTCTTGATTTCAGCTCAGGTCAGGATCTCATGGTTCGTGGATTCAAACCCCGCCTCGGGCTCTACACTGACAGTGTGGAGCCTGCTTGGGATTCTCTCTCTCTCTCTCTCTCTCTCTCTCTCCCCCCCCCCTCTCTCAACATAAATAACTTTTAAAAAAAGATATTTTAATTTTAACAAAGGTATCACTTGCAGTGTTATGGACAGGAGTTGGGGAACAAGGGAGAAGCCATTTCCACACCTACCAAATGGGCAAAAGGAAGAGATGGCACCACAGAGACCCAATGAGAATTGGAGCCCTAACAGGAGCCTTAGACATCGAGAATGCATATGCTGCCAAAGCCATGCCACCAAATTAGAGGATGAGAAGGGTCTCTCCTTCTGCCCTTCCTTCTCCTGCCAGTTCCTCCCATGGGGCCAAGGCCAATGCAAAGCTGGTCCAGCTGGTGCAGCTCCTGGGGAGTAAAGGGATGGCAGAGAACTGGTCTGAAGTGTGCAAGTGGAGAAAACTGGCCCAGGAGAGGAGTTTATCCCTCCTTCTCTAGATGCTAGAGGTTAAGGGGATAAAGAAGAGATAAACCATTCTGGAGACCAAAAGTACAAGTCCAAGGTGTTGGCCAGGTTGATTCCTCCTGGCTGCTCTAAGGTAGAATCTATACGCACCACTGCCCAAGCTTCTAGTGGTCGCTGGCAATCCCCGGTGTTCCTTGCCTTATAGATGCATCACTCCAATCTGTGCCTCCATCTTCGCATGGTGTTCTGTGTATTTGTGTCCAATTTCCTCTTCTTGTAGGGACATCAGCCACTGCACTGGGGGTCCATCTCAACCCAGTATGATTTCATCTCAACAAAGACCCTATTTTCATATAAGTCACATTCACAGGTACTGGGGATTAGGGCTTAAACGTTATCTTTAGGGAGGGCACAATTCAACCCACAACACAGAGAAACTACGGACCATATAGACCTGGAACCTAAAACCAGAGTAAAGTGAATCCAAGTCAGGTGCAAAAGATTAAAGTAAAAAGACAGGAGAGAAGGTGGTGCAGAGGTCTTGGGAGAGAATGAGGAGTCAGCACAAGGATTCGTGAGTGGTCGCAGAGCATGCTTTCCAGGACAAAAGTCCTGAGCATTAGGTAAAATTGGATGGGTGCCTGAATGGCTCAGTTGATTAAGTGTCAAGCCCAGGTCATGATCTCACACTTTGTAGGTTCGAGCCCCACATCAGACTCTCTGCTGTCAGCACAGAGCCTGCTTCGGATCCTCTGTCCTCTCTCTCTCTCTCTCTCTCTCTCTCTGCCCTTTCCCCACTCACATGCACTCTCTCCCTCTCTCTTGCAAATATAATAAAAAATTTTCAAGAAAAAATCAGGTTTCCTGCCTTCCTAAGGAGAGCATTGGGAATGAGAGCAAACAGAAGAAGGGGAAAGAGGTAGAGGAAGGTATTATATTAAGGTAACAAAAGTTAAAATTATGCCGAAAATTTTAAGAAAATAGAGGTAAAAGCTTCATAAGAATTAGATATAAATGCCCTGGAGCCAATATAACAATCTATAATGCTATGCCAAACATTCACATAGAAAATCAAAACTCTATAGCTTAGTAAAAATATGAATGTGGCTTTAATGAGTCACTGAATAAATATATTCTCGTGAATTAATCTCATTTTTGAGCAATACTATTTGCTAGCAAATCAGTCTCAAGATAATTGTACAGAAACAGAAAGGGCCAAGGAAAAACCCCAGGCTCTCAAACTGTGGAAACTATAAATGAGGAAAACTTTGTTCTTGGGATTACTTATAGTCTGAAATGACTGCTGTTTTTCCTCCTCAGTCTCTTTCCATTACTTTTTGATGTCCCTACAAATCAGAGGCAGCTACGACATTTCTGTTGAGCCAGCACTTCCTGCCCCCAAGTGATCTCACAACATCTCAGAAAATGTTTGGAACATTGTACACTCCTTGATATGCAATAGAGAACCTTATTTCCAAGTGCCTTAAGCCAAGACAATGCTTGCATAAATCATGTGGCACATAATAGAGACAAAGAATACTCAAAAGGGTTAAAATTTGAAAACAAAAATAGTGCCTCAAAGACTTGCCCCTTACCTTTGGAATCTTGGGAACAATAATTTAACCATGTATTTCCTTGAATCCTTGATACTGTATTTTCTACTCTAAGTGAAACACTATTAGAAATATCATCAACAGCTGGGTAAAATAAAAGGCAAAAGGGGAAATGGATATTTGCTCTCTTCATGATGAATATAAAAGGTTGGTGAAATGAATTTGGAATATGCAACTATTCTATTCAATGATCTTTTCTTCCTCTTTCCTTCTCACTCCTCTGACCCAAGTATTACTCTTACAGTCTTTACAACCGGTGCTGACGAGAGAATGGATCCAATGGGGTGCAAAGTAGCTTAAGTGAGGATGGGCACTCACAAAAAAGATACCAAAGAGGGGAGGGGGAGGTTTGAAGTCTGCTCCTTAGCCAACTGGCTCATGATCTTTGTGCAAAAGCTAAACTCATTCCTACTTCTCTGCAGCCGGTAGGTGTGTGAGTTGCTATAGTCTGGAATCATGACCTCCAACATTCCCAATGGTAGCAGGCACCGTCTATGCCACAGAAACATGACAAGAAGGTATCGATGTGAAAGTGAAGTCCTGTCGCAGAATGGAGATGCTCATAGTCAGTATATGAGAGGAGAGGCTCCCACTAAGAAATGACCTCCCTGCTCCAGGGAGTCCTAGAAAACGACAGAGAGTCAGTGGTGGAATGAGGTTCACACTCAAAAGAGGAGGGGCCTCAGAGAAAATGGGCTGGGAAAATCTATCAGGCTCAAAGAGCTATATCCAGTCTTTGCAAAAGGTTCCCTTTTTCTAGATTGACCTCCACGTTCATTCTTCACCTTGAAAGGGTAGCACCCTGAACCCACTGTGTAGCTGAGCCTATGCACCTAGAGTCTATTTTCTGTCCCCATCACTGCATCCAATTAGCCACCAACCTTCCAAACATGGACTCAATGGTCTTAATCCTTCTCTGTTCATCCACCCTGTGTTCACCTCTGTTGGTCTTCTCCTTCATAAAACTCCCTCCTCCTCACACGTCACTGGATTCCATCAGCCCCCGTCGTCCCCTTGCTTGCAATTATTCCACTCTATCCTCCATTTCTGCTCCTTTGCCTAAGCGAAGAAATCCTCTCCAGACTTGTTCATTTTACTTCTCGCTCATCTGCTCTTCTCCCTGAACAAGGCCACCCACTTGCAAGGCTTCAGTTATATGTGTGATCTTCTAAAGTGTCTCTCCAGGCTCATGTCCTCAAAGTAGCTCTAACCTGAATTTCCAACTGACTACTATACCTCTTCTACTGAATGTTCCAGAAGCCTCTCAAAACACATAGGCATAAAACTGAATTTTCCTTCCCACCACAATCTACAAGTCCTTTGGATTTCTGTTAAAGGTGCCAACATCTATCTCTTTCTTCTCCTTTGCTCTTCCCCACATCCAACCCCTGGGACAGTCTCGTTATCATCCTTCCCACTGACATTGTTCTAGTTTCATGACTGACTGTCACCTGCCTGGCTAGTGACCACAGTCTCCTGATGACCTGCCAGCCTCCAAAGTGTTCCTGTACCCACCTACCCCTTGTACCACTGACAGCATCCAGCTGCTCACTAAATGCCACTGCCCCTTTCTTGCCTCCAAGTGAAAATGCAAATGCCTCAAATCAACCTCAGTCCCCGCAATGGGATCCCAATCTCCCTTTCTAGAATTCTCTTTCATGATTGTCACACAGGACCCTACCCTCCAGGTCCTTGCCCAGCTCCTGACTGCTTCATCTCTCTACCCTTCCCTCCTATGCCCCAAATCTCTATGTTCTATTAGAGCCTGCCCCTTCCTCCCAGGTCAATATTAAAGGCCAGTGTCCACAGGAAGGCTGCCCTCGTCTCACTTACTTAGATTTTGAACTGTTTCTCTTTGAATTTTCATTGTATAGGGAAGCGCCCCCTGGCTAGTGGTAGACTTCGCTAGCTATTTGCGCATGCTTTTTCTTCTTCTTCTCGTTCTCTGAGATTCAAGCAGTCAGGACAGAGACCCTGTTACATTTATGACTGCATCTCAAGAACGGAGGCCAAGGAAAATGTTTAAATCTATTTTTTCCTCACAGAAATGAAAACTTCAATACATAAAAGACAGAAGCTTCTGTGGCTGTTTCCGAATCACATTTAGATTCAAAATCCGTCTCCTTTCTATATAGAGAAATATAATCATCCCTCCTCCTTGTGAGACAAACTAGTCAGTATGCCCCTGATCACTAAGTTGAAACTAGTGAACCTCTTTCAAATAACTTGGCATGAGCTGAAGTGAGGTAGAAAGCAATGGGTAGTTTTTCTTAAGACCTATCTTACATTGCTGCATGAGTAGAAATTACAGTGACACGTTTTTTTTCCTCCTTGACGTAAAAAAATATATAAAAGCTTATTTCTTTGCCTACTTGAAATGATATTTAATATGCAATCCACAAGAAGATGCTCAAACCTGTAAAAAATAAATACTACCCATTAGAGCACAGCACTGTTTCCACTCTGCCAGGAGGTCAGGCCACATCAATAGAAAAACGTGTGTTCTTTTACCTGGATATTTGAGAGTTTCAAGCAACTCATCTTTCATACCAGTGAATTATTCTCCCCGCCCCCCACACCAAAAACATTAACTGTCAAGAAGATGCTTCACAACTTCTATCAAGACATTCCAAGATACAGCCTTTAAATGAACAAAGTCTTGCCACAACATGGATCATCTTTGCAGACAAGAGGGGCCAGAGAGCCTGGGGAGACTAGGTAGCCTCTCTCCTTCTGGACCTAATTGCCCGGCTGCAATCTCATTTTCCATCACACTTTATTTAACTTTTCTTTACTTATATCGCATAAATTAACTCAGCAGCCATGCAGAATAATTTTGCTTCATTTGGATCTAAATTAATGAGCGTGATCACAAAGCCATGTGTACAATTTCAATGAAGATACACTGTAATTATTCTCTTGTCCGGGTTAGCATTTCAACCCTGTGCTAATGTATTTTGAATACATAGTATCTGATGCTTTTGTGGTCTTCTGCCATAACACCCCTACTGAAAAACGTCCTCCAGTTAAGAAACGCTAAAATAAATTATTAAACACAAAGGACGGAAGGGGGGGATCAGAAAAAAAGAAAAGAAAGAAAATGACAAAAGGAGATATACGCTCCCAGGCACTTGTTTCTTCACAGAAATTTTATTTCCAAATCGCTTCATTAAGTAATGCATTAAGTTGTGCAACAATAGGTATTCTTTTCCTCAGCATTTGAGAGAGGGGTTTTGCAGAGGGGAAACTCTGGGCATTTGAGCATATGTAAGAAAGAGAGAGGAGAAATCACAAAAGAACATAGGCACTTATGTCTGCAGTCAGTCATGAGTTACACCGCTAAGTATCAGCTTGAGACCATGAATTATTTCTGCCCAGGCCATACAGTTCATGAAGCCCGGCTCCGGGAACATTAGACCCTTAGGGCAGGCAATTCTAGGTCTTCAGGATTAATCCCAAACAAGACAATGATTCAGAAATAGACACGTTCTCTTTTGAAGAGCTTTTAGTCATAAAAACATCATTTTTTTTCTTTCCTGCCCTTAAGGCCTTCCAACATCCCCTTCCCCCTCCTCTATTAAAGGTATAAAACAGCTTCCACCTGCTGCTAGCACTCACAGACCAATAACTTTAATTTCTGGCACTTATTTACAGGCTGAATAGACCCATCCACACCTGCTTTCCCCTTAATTAGCTGGCTATCTAAGGGCTGCAGATTGGAGGCTGCCGGCTTCGAACTAAGAGGAAGATCATTTACTTGCAGATGTAAGAGAACAGGACAAGAGAAAGGAGGAAAAAAAGAATCTTTCTGTTAGATAAACTAGAGAGGAAAGCATTAGCAAAAATAAAATAAAATAAAATAAAAAAATAAAATAGGGGGGATCATACCTGAATAATGGAGCAAATTATATATGTGTGTGTGTTTATATATATATATGCACATACGTGTGTGTGTATATATATATATATGAACAAAAAGTCTTGCCACAACATGGATCACCTACGTGATCATATATGTATGCATACGTACATATATATAGGCTACTTGAAGCCAGGAAAATATACAGCAGTCCTAAGTGGCAGTGATAGCTACTTCTCCTTAAGAACATCTGAAATCTTCCAAAAATCCAGCATTCTGTAAACTGTATAAAGGAAAGATAAACTTGTTTATGGCCTAAGATGTCACCCAGGCAGAGATGAGGGAAGTGACCCCAAGAGAGAAGAAAGAGGACTGGGCTGGGGCCTGAAGCCCCGGGACCCTGTACTTGGGATACAGCACATAATGAGGGTCCCCATCTGCAACTAGTGGGAATGGAAAAGGTAGTCTCCAAATTTCTCGTTAGCTTGAGGGATGTTGAATCAAATCCCATTGTAATCTCAGCCCCTTTCTTCAATAAGAACCACCCCTGAACTCACCTGGGACAGCTCAATATCAATTTGGTATAAATAAAAATATACTCCCAAAGGCCCTTCAATATTGGTACTAGCCCAGTATATTTTATGCTCCCAGGGAGAGAAAACCCTAACAAAAAGAATACTACATTGTAAAAATTAGTCACTTTTCACGCCCCTGGAATGTTTGAAGTTTCAAATCACAATAGGGGAATTGTAATGCTCAGAGGAATCTTTAATGAGGATTTCCTCAATTTTCTCATGTTACAGATAAAAAAAAAAAAAGACCTAAGATGGTTTAACTGATTTGTCCCAGGTTTATGGAGCACAGCTGAGACTAGAAATCAAGTTCAACTTCCTCCCCAGACAAATAACTGGTGATTTTGCAAGGAAACAATCTGTACATAATTGTCCACAAGTTTGCGCCAAAATAAAAGGGCATGCTGCGTGCTAAAGTTCAGGTGCAAGTTTATCTTTCCTTCATACAGTTTACAGGCTCTTTATAGATGTAGTGGGTGGTCAATATAAATTTGGTATAAATAAAAAATACTCCCCAAAGGCCCTTCAAGATCAATACTAGCCCACAGGGGTGCTGGGTGGCTCAGTCAGTCAAGAGTGTGATCCCACGGTTCAGCTCTTGGTTCAGGTCATAATCCCGTGGTTCAGGAGATCGAGTCCCGCATTGGGCTCTGTGGTGACAGCATGGAGCCTGCTTGTGATTTTCCCTCTCTCTCTCTCTCTCTCTCCCCCTTCCCTGCTCATGCTCTCTCTCTCTAAAAATAAAAAAATAAAAATAAAAAAAAAAAAAAAGATGAGTACTAGCCCAGCAGATCTTAGGCTCCAGACCTGTTATAAGCATACTGCTGGGCCATTGCATGTCTCAGCCTAAAACACACTGATAATTTCCACTGCCCTTCATTTCCCCTGCACCCTGACCTAGAAGGCCCCTGTGAGCCAACCACGGCTCACCTCTCCAGCTTTAGCTCTACATGATGCTCACCCCCCAACAGACAGTGTCTTTCCGCCAACGGAACTACTTGCAGTCCATGGGCACAGCCTGTTTTCTCCCACTTTCTGATCCTCCTGCTCCTTTTCACCGTCACTAACCTCGTTTTCTTGTTTTGTGTTATGTATTTGTGTTGCTTCTCCCAAAAAGCGTGACATGTGACCCTCCTACGACCAGGTTGGTTGACACTGCTAATATGTTCCTTGGGCTTACCCATCTCTCCCACCACACAATAAGCTTGATGAGAAGGAATTTTCTCCTCTCCTTTGAATGCCCCACAATGCTAGGCAATGGGACTGCTCACAACTCTTCATGAAATAAACATCAAGAGAGGTAAAATCATGGTTACCTATGAATCCCTTTGTTTATGGATTTTTTTTAAAAATTGACCACGTGGCTTTATGATTTACATGACAAAATGTTAAAGTCTTTTCCTTTATTCCCATAGACCCAGAGACCTTCCCGGGCCTTTGAGCTTCCTCAATTTCACGAGGCTGGCAGACCAAGGCATGGATGTGGGCTGTTGACTAGGATTTCTCAGTGACTGCAAATCTGCCACTGTTCTCCAGGCTTGTAGAATGATCGATTCAAATTCTGCTCCAGAGTCAACAAAAGAGAGTGATCAATACCAGGATTCTGGAGCCTTACCAAACTGTGCTGAGTCTGAGCTCTGTCACTTACTGAAACCCCAAGCAACTTGTTTTCCCTCTCACTACACCTCAATGTCCTCCTCTGTAAAGTGAGATAATATCATTATCTACCTCATCGAGCCACTGGAGAATAGAATTAGTTAATATATGGAAAAAAATCTTACTACAGTGCATGGCATATAGGAATTGTTCTAAGACTTCCTTGACATTTTTGTTATGATGATGATAATTATAATCATTATCCCTGAGCTTTTTATACATATTGTCTCTCTTAACCTTCATAACAGGTTATGGAGGGAGTCATCTTCTCCATGCTGGATGTTGGACAAGTTGCATCTACAAATGTAATTCTACTATAATCGTTACTCTATTAATGCTAATATGATTCTTGTGGGAAACCACAAACACAAAATCCTGGACCTTATCTGTGACTGGTCTCTGTGAGAATATGCAGCCAGTCTTTTGTCTCTTCCATCCCTCTCACCTTTTCATTCCCTGCTCACTCAGATCCTCATGGTCTCAAAATTAGATGGCTGCACACTGAATAACTCTTGTTTTTACCTTTAAAAACACATCAATGTCACAGAGCTAGAGTTTGCCTTCAGGTGTGAAATTTTTTAAAAAACCCAATGAGGGGCACCTGGGTGGCTCAGTCGGTTGAGCATCTGAATTTGGCTCAGGTCATGACCTCATGGCTTTTGAGTTTGAGCCCCACGTTGGGTTTGCTGATGTCAGCACAGAGCCTGCTTTGGATCCTCAGTCCCCCTGTTTCTCTCTGGGACTCACACTCTCTCTTTCTCTCAAAAATAAACAAATATTTTTTTTTTTTAAATCCAATGAGGGGTGCCTGAGTGGCTCAGTCAACCGTCCAACTTCTGCTCAGGTTATGATCTTGCGGTTCATGAGTTCAAGCCCCGCATTGGGCTCAATGCTGACAGCTCAGGGCCTGGAGACTGCTTCAGATTTTCTCTCTCTCTCTCTCTCTCTCTCTCTCAAAATAAATAAACATTAAACATTTCTTAATCTGGTGAAAGCCCACAAAAATCCACAAACTCCTCCTGATTTTTTCCTTCTCCTCCTCAAACCCCATCAAAAAAGTAGAAGAGACCAGGAAAAAACTGCCTTCCAATGATTCCCACATCACTACATTACACAGAAGCAGCTTCTGAAATAACCCAACTTGTCTCATTAGGAATGTAAATTCCACACAAATTTGACTTCACATTTTCTTAGTGACTTATTTGTGCTTTTTTTTTTAGGGTAGTTAAGCAAGAGGAGATGCTTACTTAGTGAAATGAATTAACTTCTCTTCTACAATTTGGTTTTTACTGTACTGATAGCTTTTGCAAGACCAATTATGCTCTATCAATAAACTTTTTTCCTCTGTAGCTCTTAGAAATAAACAGATGAAGACAAAGATTTATCTCAATTCTCTTTAAGGGTTTGTCAGTCTTTATTTGGCTAAGACTAACTTCCAATTAGGTTTCTTTCTGATTCTTGTGACTTCTTGGCCATGACAAAATCAGGAACAGTTCCGCTGCTCAAAAGTCAGAGGACAATCCAGGGACTGGTCTCTGTGGACAAACCACTCTAGGGCAACCACAAAGTTTCCATCACCATCAGAGCCTGGCTGAACATGCAGTGGAGTAGACCAAGTAAATCCTATCTTGCCGTACTGGACAGCATCAAAGAACCAGAGACGTAGTTCTACAATGCTCATGTCTCAAAGAGCGCATCACACAGACACGCCTCTACTGCCTGCCTGCACATCGGGTCTGCAATCCAAACCGTACCCATTACCTTTGTTAATTGTGAAAGAAGCTGATTTTGAAAGATGACCATCTCCCTGAGAGGCTCTCCCATGCCCTGCCCATAGCTGTGTTTAGAGAATAGTGGTCCCTTTGGCTAATAAGAATCCACCCTCCATTCAAGACTCAGAATACTTTATTTTCAAAATAGATCTGTGATCCAAGCATAAATTATGACAACTTGGAAACCATGGAGTCTATCAAAACCATTTTCCCAGACTTGAGCTCTAGGGTAAATGAAAGAGAAAGGATGGAATTTTGAGAAGAAATAAAAATGGGCATATCTTTGTGTTTAAGGAGATCATTTAAAATACATTATTTCATTTGAAGATACAGGTTTCTTGTAAAATTATGTTTGATAATATATTGATAAGTTAATTTTTAAGATAGTATAATCAAATAATAGTTATAAAATGATTAATAAACCATTCAGCCTTTCTAAGTGAAGCCAATATTCAGGAAGTAGAGAAAACCCTCCTACAGCGGGGCGAAAAAAACTAACTGCCTAATCTTAAAGAGAGAGAGAGAACAATAAGGTGTTTGGCTTTCTGAACTCAGTGTTAACTACTTAAAAGAGTTTTTTTTTTTTTCACTGAATATACTGAGGGGAAAAAAAAGACAAGGATAACCTCCCTGGACCCTGCTTTTAGTCCACAGATGATCTTTAAAATCTTCTCTTATTCTGACCCATCACCTTCAGTGGCCTGAGTCTTCCAATGTTCCCTTATCATTTCCAGTCTTTCAAAAACTATCTAATGGTCCTAAGTATTTTTCAAAGTTTTCCAATATGTGCTACTTCTCAATCCAGACAAATTGCTTTCATGTTGCAGAAGATGAGAAGAAGAACCAGACATATGCAAGCAGGATTCTCAAAGCTGGGTCACGCAGAGGGCTTGTGTAGCAAGTCATGGCTCCATCAGCTCCCAGGCTAAGGACCCCTGACCAGAGGACTGGACATATCTTATTCTGCAAGAAGACAATGAAACCTTCCCACATCCACCTCTGAGATTCTGTTTCAAAGCTAGTCAAATACGGTAGCAGCCTATTAACCCATTCCTGCTTTTGAAAATGGCTGCTCCTGTAGACCGTGTTGGGTCTCTTCTGTTACCCCAACCACATGCACTGTGCACTTCTCTACTCTGTATCCTGGAGGCCGACCCGTGTGCATCCCTCCATCAGCAGCAAGCTGGCTGCCAATTAAGTTCTCTGGAGAGAACCCATTAGAGTAGACAGGAAATTGGAGACAGACCAGAATCAGTCTGGACTACTCCATCAGGAAGCTTCTTGTATTCTCCAGTGAAGAGAACCCAATAGACAGGAAATCACAAAGAGGAAAAGGTAGAGATCAGGTGGTCATTCACCCAGAATCTTCTCTGTACTGTCACCATAGGAGGGCTCTGTCCCCAGACTAAGGGTCACAGCTCCTATCAAGCAGCCTTCTCCATATACCTTCCTCTTTCAGAGTTCTGAGAACACTTCCTTTCCTCAGTCATTCTGGATCGTACCCGGCGGTTTCTCTACAATGTGAACACACTATCGTAAATAGTCCCCTTATTAAATTCTGTCCAAATTACCCAATTTCCAGCAAGGACACTAACTGATGTAGATTGCATTCAATTCCCACTTTGTGAACAAATCAAGAGAGGAGGCCATAGCTACAGACCCAACATCAAGAAAAGGAAACCCACACAGGAGGCAAAGCTTCCTAACTTGAGAAAATAGCAATTATCTCCGAAAGTTAGAAAGTATCCAACTCATTTTTAAAATGGTGTACTTCACTGTTTGTCTTTAAAATAGAAAGAATGGTACAATTTCTAAGAAACCGTGCACAATCCTAAATAAATGTCTTTAGAAATAGTAGGAATACACTCTAGGTAGCAAAATATAAAATGCTTCATACTGATTTTTAAAATTCTAGAATAGTTTCCCCATCAAGTACTGTAGCACTTTAAGAGGAAACCTAAGAGAAATTTCAATGTTTTTACTCTTTACCCATCAGGGTTTTGTTTTTTTTTTTAAAGCCATGTCAGAGGTTGGAAACACTAAGGCTTAAAGAAATGGCACAGTTAATCATTCCTGGGAATCAACTTTCATTAAACATCATCCAAATCCTCCTAGAATTCACCACTCATGAATATCCTGACTCAGAGACAGTATCAAGTAATTCTGGATAGAAGTATTCCTCGGACCCACGATGCTGATAATCTTACTTCACAGTAACATTTTAATAGTCCTTTTGGTCCTGATCCAAGACACAGCCCTGAGCTACAGCCCTAAATGAATTCCCCTACACTTTTCATTTCTTCTGGGGGAATTGGACTAATTACAGAGACTACTTTAGAGAGAGCACTAGTTTGAAAACATTGCCTGAGGGATACAAAAGTTGTTTTATTTCATAATTAGGCATTTCTGTCCCAGGGGCATTTTATAGTCATGGTTTGAAATAACAGCCATTATTTTATTACAATTTTCTATTTTTTGCACATAAAAATATTTAGAACATGTTTTTAGCTGAGTTTTATTAGTCATAATGCCAGGAAGCGCCTGGTGTTATGGATGATGGAATTATCTTTGAGGGCTTCCCTTTAGTGTTATTTCTTTCTTACAGGCTACATTCTCTCAGCATTTGGTGCTAGAATTGAAATATAAAGTGGAAATTGAATATTCTGTTTGTGGAAGTGACCTGTATACAAGAATAAAGGGACCCCTGCTCCTATATCTTTCTACTCCCTTGCTCCTAATCAGCATCATGTCCTCTATGCCACATGGATAGTCACTTATGTCTTGGGCAATGCTATATTAACAAGAAAGAGAAACGTGGAATCCACTCACAGGCACAGAAGTAACAATTCAAAAACAATTGACATGAAACAATGCCCTTATCAGGCAATTAGATTAAATTTCCCTCTTGGTGGATCCAAAAACGACAAGATTGTGTGTGTACACTGGCACACACATGTATGCAGAGAATAGAATAAGAGAATCATAGGACAGAAGGAATTGCCTAGTATAGCTAAGCAATTATTTAAAAAAAAACAGGAATTGCCTCTAGAGTATCTGTACATTTCTCCATAAATTCTTCTAGAGACAGGGCACAGGTTACCTTACAATAGACACGGTACTGGCACTCTAGAAGGATAGGACTCCTTATGTACAGACCATCTGTTTCCTCTTCATTTCTGCCTACTGACTCCAGTTCTTCCCTCCTCAGACATCACAGCCTATGAATGTTTGAAAAATAGTCATCAAGTCCTTTCTAATGAAGAACACCACTTTTTGCTAGCCAGTATCCATCTCCTCCTTCTTCTGGTAAACAGTATCTAATTTTCCTTTCATGCCATAGCTTCCTCACTCTTAATGCATGTGGTGGGTTTTAGGGATTGGAGGTACACACTTCTGGAAATGGGTATGTGACCCAGACCTGCCAATAAACACATACAAATTCCTGCCCCTGTTTCTGCTTAGTTTCTGAACAGGCATTTAACAAAGGATATATCAATGAGACATAATTCCACAAATTTTACAGAATGTTTGAGAAAGAGCTCTTTTCTTGCTAAGCGTTGTTAGTTTTAGAATGATGCACGCTCAAAGTTTCAGGATACACCATATGGAGAGATTTTTGCCACAGAATGAAGCCAAATAAACCAGAGCCAAGAGGCAGGAAAGAAATCTGATGTGGTCTGCAATCTGGACGTCAGTTGAATGTTAGGCCAGGACACCTCCTGGCCTTTCAGTTACATAAGTCAGTCCATTTTCCTTGCTGTGTAAGTCGGTGTGAGTTGTTTCCAAGCAAAGAGCCCTGACCAACAGCGCTTTCTGGGTCTTATTTTTCCTAAAAAACATCAGAGCTCCCCCAGACATTCTTTAAGTGGTCTTTCCAGCTTTTCTCCATTTCAACCAACTCTCCACGTGATTTATTCCAGTGGAAATGAGCTTAATAAAACTGTTATCCACAACTAAACCCAAACTACAAAACATGCTCCCAGCAGTGCAGAGTAAATGTTGATGATTACTGATTTGGATATGACAAATTCTATTGCTTCAGCTCAGTATTCCATTAATAGTTTTGTGGTGGTCATTTTTCTATGTCAAGTTGTCTAGGCTATGGTACCCAGCTGTTTGGTCAAACACCAATCTAGATGTTGTTGTGAAGGGTAGACTCTGAGTAAAGCAGATTACCCCCAATAATGTGAATGAGCCTCACCCAATCACAGCTGAATGCCTTAAAGGGCAGTAATTCTGACTTCAGACTGCCCTCAGACTCAAGACCACAACACTGACCCCTGCCAGAATTCCTAGTCTGCCTGGTTTCAGACTTACCAGCACCCCTCACCCTGCATTAATGCGTGTGTGTACGTGTTTGTATGTTGTGTCCTACCATACTTTTTTCTCGTTTGGAAGCTTCAGACAGTGGAGACACTCAATTCTTTCTCTTTCATGAAGACTCCCCATCTTATATTTGCTCAATTCAATGTTTTAAACTGAGCTCATTATACTTTACATGTATGTGTACTACTGTGATCTCCATCAACTGAGATTGTTCAGAAAGATTCCTTCCTCTAGAGTATTCATTAAGGTTCCCAGTTTGGGATTGAGGCATGTTTGGTAAGAAGGCTTTGATCTCTCCATCCCAGTAATTAGAAAAATGTTTGTTAAGCTATAGCTTATATTGGAGCCCTGTTGAACACCACTTGAGGCTCCTATCAATCAGTATCCTATTGTGTG
Organism: Cryptoprocta ferox; assembly: GCA_028646485.1. Classification (NCBI taxonomy): domain Eukaryota; kingdom Metazoa; phylum Chordata; class Mammalia; order Carnivora; family Eupleridae; genus Cryptoprocta; species Cryptoprocta ferox. Next base: position 132,631,748 of record CM053577.1, on the reverse strand, counting down.
AGCTTGTCAACCAGTTGTTAATCCATCTAACAGGGTTATCATCCAGCCCACACTTCTCCATCTTGCCTGCAAGAATATTATAAAAATTTCCATGGAATGCCCTGCAGAAATAAAATAGCCCATATTCACAGAATTCTATCTTTCCATCTCATAACCCATGCAAAAATAGTTACTTAGACATGAATTATTGTTTATGGACTCATTCTAACTGGTCACCATATTCTTTTGTGAAGAATTCCCAGTTCATTTAGAATTTTGCCAGAATGCCATTGAAATACTAGCATAGTAAACTTAGATCTGCATTTATGCTCAGTTTTAGAAATACCATCTTCCTCAACAATGAGCATTATTGTGTCCATGATTGCATCTCCAAAATTCTTTCATTACCTTAAAAAGTAATTCATCAAAAGAATGAATAACTTCACTCATTTGAAGAAGGAAAGTGCTTCTCACCGTCTTTAGCTTCAGTTCCCTGTTACTCATGCTACTTTCACTCTTTACAGTTTAAATGTGTTTCTTCTTGATAGAGAAGACAGAGATAAAACCAGGTTAAGTGAAAGGCACATAACCAGGAAAATACTAGAACAGATTAAAGAGCCAAATGACTTATCTTTGTTCTATTAAAAAACACATAAAATCTGATATTTAAACTCCAAAAGATAAATGAGCAAAGGACATAAACAGATAATTCATGAAAGAGGTAATACATCTGGGATCACAAAACATGGAAAAGGTGTACCTTCCTAGTATGGCAATAAATACAAGATAAATATTTTTAAGTTTGACCTATAAAATTAGCAGTCTTTTAAGATATTTTTTAGGTTTATTTATTTTATTTTGAGAGAGTGTGTGTATGAGCAGAGAAGGGGCAGAGAGAATGAGAGAGAGAGAATCCCAAGCAGGCTCCATACTGTCAGTGCAGAGTCCAATGTAGGGCTGGAGCCCATGAACCATGAGATCATGACCTAAGCTGAAATCAAGAGTTGGACGCTTAACCAAATGAGCTACCCAGGTGCCCCACCAGTCTTTTTTAAAAAACACAACATTGATAGTGAAAGTATCACCTATATTTTCACATCTACTTATATTATGTGATTACATACACTGATAATGGAAATATAGCACACTACTCTTGCTAAGCTGTGTATCAATATTCACAACATCCCAAGTATTTTGAAACCCAAGAAAATCTTTAGCTACAAAGATTTTTATTGTGTATCTATTCACAATTAAGGATATACACAATATAAGCAACAAGGAAATGAAATAAATTATGGCTCATGATCACATTAGGATACTGTGTAGCCATTAAAATGATCACTACGAATTTGCTGTAACAGAAATTCTTATAATTTTTGGCTTAAAAGAGAAAGTGTGTATGTTCTACATAGCAACTACATAATACAAGTCAGCAAAACTCTTCACTGGAAAAAAAAAGTCTAAAAAATACACCAAAACTATGTCATGGTCATGACACAGTAGATGCTAAATTAGAGACTGAATAACTTTTACAGGGGAAAAAATAGCAATAGGTTTTATTTTTGAAACTGAATTGAGACATTCTGTTTTCTTCAAGACCAACAGAACCTGAGCATATTTTTGTGATAGCCATTCAAGCAATCCAGAAAAATCATGAAAATGATCACATTTTCAGAATCCTAGAGGAATAAAGAGCATCAGTGAAATCAAGCATGGTTTTTCAGATGTAAGAAAAGCCCTCCTTTGGTTCAGCACGACCCAAAAAAAAAACACCTTCCCAATCATGCTCGGCCACTGGTTGTTTCTAGCCATACTTAAAGGCATTGTAACTACTCCTACAAAGATTAACACTCAAGACTTTCAGTTATGAATTAATAGATAAATCACAACTAATAGAAGAGGCTTCAGCATGAAAAACTGATCAATGTTGTTGAGGTTGGAACCTAGAAGGGGGAGATAAGTTGCCAGATGTAAAGCAGCCAACCTCTTCACTTCTGAATTTACCCTTGTAAGTCCTGAACACAGAATCCACATAAGTGCCCTCAACACACACTTAACACTTTCCATTTCTTTTATGAAACCATGCTCTCAGAACTCCTACCATCCAACACTTAGCAGGGTTGAGCAAAGCCATTCTGATTTGAGCCTTATCATACCTCCAGTTATAAAATGACAGGAGTTGTTCAATATTTTGAAATGCACAGTATGAAGTGAGACCAAAACTTATTCCTATACAGAAGGAAGAGAGAAACTAAGATTAAACTGTGATCCATCTGATGTTTTTTAATAAGCCAGAAACTGACAATGAGAAAAACTTAAGGCCAGATGCTACACTTTTAGAAACAAAGGCAATTTTCCAGTTTCTATATGTAGAGTTAGGATAAGGAGTATATAAGGCAGATGTATATGAGAAGAGAAGGTCAAGTTAATGAAGAAGGTATCTCCTAAGAATTGCTAGAGAGAAAAATCATCACAATAAAATGAGGTTCAAGGACAGGAGAGACTAGATTTGCATTGAACTGACCAATGGGCTAGAGACAAAATAACTGATGAGCAATGAGTTCAGAAGAATAAATCAAGGAACAAAACATAGAGAAGGTAAGGTGAAGGAATCCAGCAAAGGAAGTCCATCAGACCAAGGATAGCAGGGAAATTTCCTGTTATTCCTTAAAAGCTCCAAACGGGGCATGAGAGGAAAAAACAAAATTTATCATTCACATGTTCAAGAAAAGATATTTATTTCATCTCTCAATAATGGAATGAGAAGTGACTCAACATACTGACATGTTTTTTGATAAGAGGAATAAAATAAAAAATGGACTTTAAACCTGTCAATCATCTGAGCCAATGCCAATATTTCCGGTACCTTCTCTCCTCCAGTGCTGTCTGATCCTTCATGATCCCTGTAGAACCCAGCCCACAGGCTCCCTTCTGCTTCCCACTCTGGGTAACAGTAACCTCTAACCAAGGATTTTGCTAATGCCAGAGTTAATCTGCTGAAATATAATTTCACTACAGTTATAGAACTAGTCCTAATGCACAGAAAGTTGGATAAATCAGTACCTATGAACACAATCACCAGATTGAAAGGCCCAGAACCAAGACATACTGCTGTGAATGATTCAAAATTGGCTTCTAAGTCTATTTTGACTGTGTGACTTTTTCTATCAATGTGAGCCTCCATAATAATAGGGCAGTCTGACATGTGCCTATTGATGCAATGTAATGGGAAGGCATAATATCACCTATGAAGTCTTTTTGCCTTAAAACTACTTATCTTGAAGCTAAGCATGGGAAAACAATCACACAAATCCAAATTCAAACAATCAATTGGACTTGACTCTTCAAAACTATCAGTATTATAAAAGAACCTAAAACACCTGATGGAGGAATCATTCCAGATTGGAAGAAACCAAAAGGACATGATAACTAAATGCAAAGTGCATTTCTTACTCAGGTCATGGATTAAAAAGCAAAGCCAGGGCCACCTGGGGGGTTCAGTTCATGAGTTGTAGCTCCACTTCAGGCTCTGCGCTGAAGCATGGAGCCTGCTTGGGATTCTCCCTCTCTCCCCCATTCCCTGCCCCTCCCCCACTTGCACACACATGCTCTCTCACTCTATTAAAATAAATAAAAGAGGGTGCTTGGGTGGATCAGTTGTTTAAGCATCTAACCTTGAGATCATGATCTCAGTTTCCTGAGTTCAAGCCCCACATTGGGCTGCGTGCTGGCAGCTTGGAGCCAGGACTCTCTCTTTCCCTCTCTCATTGCCCCTCCCCTGCTCATACACTGTCTCTGCCTCTTTCAAAATAAATAAATTTAAAAAATAACAAGATAAGAAAAACCAAATATTGTGAGGAGAGCTGGAAAATCTGAATATCAACCATATTATGTAATAATATAGCATCAGTGTTACATTGGGTTAATTCATTGTGCTTATGTAAGAAAACACCTTTGTTCTTAGAAGACACAGCCTGAGCTATTTAAGAGTGATGTTTGCAACTTCCTTTTGAATAACTTAGATAAGGAAAAAAATATATATATATATGTATATATATATATGCATATATACACATACACAAAGGAAAACGAAGACAGAAAGACCCAGGGAGAGAAACAAATGTGGCAAAATGTTAACAAGTGATGAAGAGAATATCAGGATATTGGTAAGAATATCATCACAGTCATCATAGTATTTACCATTCTTTAAGTTTTCCTATAAAATTTTTTCCAAAATAAGGTTGGGAAAATAACTCTGGGACATAACAGGAGAAGCTTCTAAGTCTAGAGATGGGGTTTTGCACCTGCCTGTAACACGTGGCTCTGACCTTGAGCAAGTGGCCTCAGCTCTTGGGGCTTTAGTTTCCTCTCCTGTAAAGTGAGATGAATGGAATGATCTCCAAAGGCCCTTCCCCGAGATATGAGTAAGCATTTGAGAATAAAAATAGTCACGTCTATGCATGTAAATGTATGTTGACATATGCCAATAGCATAATAAAATTGCTATAAATAAAATCTCTCTTCATAAAATTACTCCCTGGTAATTTCATAATTTATAAATTATTCCTCCTCAGCACCTTGGCTAATTGTGTGTGTTTAATGATATTAGCCTACTTGGCTCTAAAATGCTGTTTCTTGTTCCAAAAATCAGACCTCTTACTTATTTGAAAAAAAAAAATCTACACAAAATAGCAAGCAAGAAAGAAAGGATGCAAGAGACAAAGGAAAAAGGGAGAAAATCTAAGAGGAAGGAAGGAAGGATGAATCAGACCTCTTTTAAAAAAAATCAACACAAAATAGCAAGCAAAAAAGAAAGGATGCAAGAGACAAAGGAAAAGGGGAGAAAAATCTAAGAGGAAGGAAGGATGGAGAAAGGAGAACAAAGAGAAGGGGAAAGCAAGAGGAAGTCAGGGAGAGAGGAAGGAAGACTTACAACCTGAAGGAAGCACGCATTTCAACACCAGTGCTGGACTATAAAATGAAAATTGCGGTGTCTATTTAGAGACACAAAACCCCCAGGGGATTATCTCTAATTGGGAGTTGGAAATGGGACCTCAGCCACTTAATTAACCCCTGACTGCCTGAGTGTACGTCCTGAATGCATATGTGTGAAACTCTGTGCTGTCCACTAGAAACCTGATCAGCAAATGGAAGCAAGAAGGGAGAGTCCTGAGAAAGCAAATAGATCAGCTGTTAAAAATTATACACATAGGGGCACCTGAGTGGCTCAGTCCATTAAGCTTCTGACTTTGGCTCAGGTCATGATCTTGTGGCTTGTGAATTCGAGCCCCGCATCGGTCTCTGTGCTGACAGCTTGGAGCCTGGAGTCTGCTTCTGATTCTGTGTGTCTCTCTCTCCTTCTCTACTCCTCTTCTGTTCACGCTCTCTCTTTCTCTACTCCTCTTCTGTCACACTCTCTCTCTCAAAAATAAACATTAAAAAAATTTTTTTTAATTATGTGTATGACTCTCCCCAAACTTTCCCTGATGTACCATTGTCCGAGATTTAAAAAAGTTTTTAAGGCTATGAAGAAGTAGACCCATTTGACCAATACCCTTTACCTTAAAAACAGAAGAAGCTTCCAAATTAGAAGCATAGATTTGAGATTTCTATTTAAGAATGAGAGCGGCACGACTCTATGCTCAAAAAGTTTAAGTTTTAAAAATCAATCTAACTTAATTTTTACTATACATAGTAAAAATGTATATTCTGATTCTTTTGTATATTCTGATTTTTTTAGCCAATATGCTTTATTGCTGTACATTGATTTGTTTTTTTTTTTTTACCGTGGTCATAGGATTAGCTTTAAAAAATAAACTTCAGGGGCACTAGAGTGGTTCAGTCAGTTGAGCATTAACTCTTGATTTCAGCTCAGGTTGTGATCCCAAGGTCTTGGGATTGAGCCCCAGTGTTGGACTCTGCACTGAGCATGGAGCCTGCTTAAGATTCCCTTTCTCCCTCTGCCTCCCTCCCTTGCTTTCACTCTCTCTCAAAAATAAGTGAACATTAAAAATAATGAATTTTAAAGCTTAGGAGGAAAAAACATCCATGAAAATGGTATTATTCTAACCAATGTGAAGAAATTCTCAGGGGGCACCTGGGTGGCTCAGTTGGTTAAGCGGCCGACTTCGGCTCAGGTCATGATCTCTCGGTCCATCAGGCTCTGTGCTGACAGCTAGCTCAGAGCCTGGAGCCTGCTTTGGATTCTGCGTCTCCTCCTCTCTCTCTGACCCTCCCCAGCTCATGCTCTGTTTCTCAAAAATAAATAAATGTTAAAAAATTAAAAAAAAATTCTCAGGACTCTTATAAACTGAGTTGATACATATATTCACATCTATAAAGGGATTCTGTAACTGGAAATGTTTTGAAACATGAAAAATCATGATAAATAATGTGGGATTGTAGCCCTTTTTCCCATATTTGGGCTGATTCTCTGTTAACTTTTCACTATTCTTAGTGATTTCATCAGAATTTCCATAAACCCACTAAAGAACTGAAAAAAAATTTTTTTTGGAATTCCAACATATGGAATCATTAGCAAGAAGAAATGACTGGGCCAGAATGAAGTCTTACTCTAGCCTGCTCTCCTTCAAGGGGAGGGAAGCCCACCCTCTCCCCCAACCTCACCCTCTTTATTCTGCTCCCATGTACTTCATCTAGACAATGGGGAAGGGCAGAGCCCATGGAAAGACAGTTACCCACCCACATCAACAGCATGTCCTGGACAACATTTCAAGTGCAGTATAGATAAGAACTTACTTTATCAAAATGACTGCCCACTTATGAGACAACTGAGCACACCACTCCAAAGTTACATTTGGCAGGGCACTTTTCTTCCTGAGCTTATACTTCTCCATTTGGACCAATATGGAACCCAGAATCTTCCCTGGAGTAGTCAGAGTCCACTCAGACCAGGAACTCAGCACCACTAAGAGTTTTAGTAAGACAACAAAAGGATACGTTGAAATCCACACTCTGAAATAAGACCTGCATGCACACACTAACGTAAACCGATCATGGGAATTTTAAGTTGCCTAAATTCAAAGTCCAGTTCCTCCTCATCTAGCCAATAGTCCCTGCTTTTCTCCAATCCGAATTCTTTCAGAGGGCGCTAATCCTCCCCACTTATCTCCACCTGGCTTCGGAACACCTTCCAGCTTGTTTGTCCCTGAGAGTTGTCCTAAAAGCTCAGGCTTTCTAGCCACAAAAGCTAAGCAGAATCTTATTTTTTATGTGTTTTATTTTACATTTTATTTGCTGACCTGAATTCTTGCACTTCTCAACTGCTAGAATCACCACTCTGGTAGAAAGTATTTCTCTCTTGAGCTGTAACTCCTTCCTTGTTCATGAGGCCATGCCTCTTGCGCCAGCTCCACTGTCCCGGCCGCTTTCCTTAGAAGGGCCACTAGGTTCTTCCTTGAACAGTGCCTGTACTTTGTGGTTAAATTCTGCTTGCT
>CM053577.1:132558900-132623812 GCA_028646485.1 Cryptoprocta ferox | reverse complement strand
ATGTCCATATCAGCACTTCTCTGAAATAGATTTATATGAATAGGCTTGAATTCTATACCTTAAAATTAAAGGACATCTTGTCACAAATTCAGGCTTATCAGGGTGGTCAGCTTCTGATGAGAAATATCTGATCAAAATATCTACAGGGGCTCCTGGGTGACTCCATGGGTTAAGGTGTTCTCAGCTCAGGTCTTGATTTAGGGGGTCATGAGTTTGAACCCCACCTTGGGCTCCATACTGGGCATGGAGTCTACTTAAAAACAAAAGAAAACATCAATAGACAGCACACACAGAAACTAGAAAAGCTTGTTGGCTCCTGATTACTCCCTGTCTAGATCTGCTTTCACAGATCAGAAACCAGCCCTATTCTGGGGAAGCCTTCCAGTTGAGATACCTTAAAAATCTATCATAAATAAAAATTTAAAAAATAAAGCTAATTTACATGAAGGAAAAAATCTATCATTAATGTACTCCAACATCTTTAGGGTTACAAGGACAAAAGGCCTGCACACTGCCTATGACAGCCTTCTGAAGAACTAAGAAGATGAGCAGAAAACAATGTGTCCAGCCCAGAGCAGGCATATCCACAAATCATTTATGGGTATATATAGGAAGAGCTCCTAAGTCAGTATAGCCTTGGGGAGCTGGCAGCCAGGATAGGGCAGGGAAGGCTTGCCTAGTTCCCCAAAGTCTTCTTCTCCATCAGTGTATGTAGTTCTACCTTGGGCTACATCCAGTCTGGATACTGAGCTAGCTGGAAACAAGTAAGAAGGAAGTGGGCTCAGTGCTCCCTGATTGATGCTAGTCCTCTATATGGTTTTTCTCAGATCCCAATGCTGAGCCCACAGGCCCTGGAGGGTTTCTCTGGAGGCCGTACTACCATATCGGAAGATACAGTCTGTAGAGCCAGAAAGGTCTAAACTTCTGGGCTATTCCTTCTTTGCTGTTGACCCCAAATGAGTTATTTAATCTCCCTCAGCCTCAGGTCTCTAACTATTAAATAAACAAAGTGCTTATTCCAAGGGCTATTGCAGACCAGATCAGTTCACTTTTAAAGTCGTTCACAGTGCCCAAGAAATAGGGGGGTACTAAGTAAAGGTTAGTTCCTTTCCTTTTGTATTCCTCATCCCTGATCTCCTTCTGCTATCGGGATTTCATGGATCTGGGCAGCAGAAGGACAGGGTTGGGTTTGAGCAGAGGCAGAGCTCTCTCCTCCTAAGTCCCACACATGTTCAGAACTACCTGACTCCATCCTTCTGCCTTGCTATTCCATGGCCCCAGCACCACCACCATTGCCTTCATTACTACCCAGTTGGTGATCCAGTCCAGGCTCCTAAAGCCCATGGGTACCAAAGTAATTCATCAACCACTTCAGTATGGCTCACCACTCTGTCACTTGAACCATGAGCTAAGATAAAGAGTGACAAGAGGTCATCTTGTAAAATAATCTTCATCTAGCCTGAACTCTTCCCTCCTCGAAAGTATAAGCTCAGCAAATATAAGTATGGCTCAAAACTAGGATTACCAGGGGATAGCATGCTTATGAGACAGCAACAACAGACCTTGTTCTTCTAAGTCTTTTATTTTTTTATTAAAATTTTTAATATTTTTGAGAGAAAGAGAGATAAAGCATGAGAGGGGGAGGGGCAGAGAGAGAGGGAGACACAGAATCAGAAGCAGGCTCCAGGCTCTGAGCTGTCAGCACAGAGCCCAATGTGGGGCTCAATCTCACGAACCACAAGATCATGACCTGAGTCAAAGTTGGATACTTAACCTACTGAGCCACCCAGGCGCTCCTGTCATTGTAAGTCTTTACTGTGACATTGTCTCATTTTCTTCATTCTGGCTTGGAAAAGCTGAGGCCACATTCTATGAATCCAGAAACTCACAGCAACAACTGACCATCAAATCAGACCCTGTGATTACTTTACATGAATTATTTTGTTCCATCTCATAACAACTCAAGAGTCAGAAACTATCATCAGGCCTATTTTACTTGTGACAAAAGATAAAAGAGAAGCCCTAGGCAGCTAATTCACTTACCCAAGTTAAAAGAAGTGGGAATATGGACATCTTTAAAAGGACGTTGTTCATTTTGAGAACTTTGGAGTTCCCTTCTCCCTGTCATGTCACTAGGATTCACTTTTACACGGGTAGTGGACCAGTCTGTAATGCTTCTTTCTGTCCCCATGACGTCTGCTCTAACAGTCTGTTTCTCTGGGACGGGTACCCATGTATCCAGAGAGTGGTAAAGTGGATATTTGAACCATGGCATCTCGACAAGAGAGCTTAACCAGCATGCACCATCAGATCCCTTTTGATAATCTTCCGTCTTAGAGCTCAGAGTCATCTTTCAACAAAGATTCACTGATCATACGTTATGTGTCAGTCACTGCCTTAGCACTGGCAGTAACACAGAGAGAACTCTGTTTTCATGAATATTACTTTCTATTTGGATAAAGAGAAGATAAAAAGACAAGGCTATACATAGTAAAGATCAGGTAGCAATAAATGCTATGAAGAGAAATACAGCAGAGCAAGGGGCTATGGAGACAAAAGTGCTAGCTAGGGAGTACAGGTGATCACTTCTTTTGATCCTTTGTCTTCAGGTAGGACATGTATTAACCCCACCCAGTACACTGGATAATGAGCTGAAAAGCTAAGTGACTTGCCCAACATCCCAGAGCTTGCAAGAAATGAAGTATAAACTAAAAGTCAAGTTTCCTACATTCTACTGCATCCTTAGTTGCCATATTTAGTTTGTCTAATACTTCAACCTGAAATTACACTTCCATATGTGAATTTTTAAGCACAGATAATCTCTATGTGCTCATTTTTCCTTGTTGGTCCCAATAAAATGAGATCATCTAATAAAAAACAGAGTGGAAAAGGAAAAAGCTATCTAAAAAAAGAAAGCCCTCTGAACTCATAAGCAACTGAACTGTCCAAAATGAGTTCTCCCACCCTTACTTTTAAATACCTTGATTAACAGATAGGCTGTGCTCCATTATAATACGCATGGATTTGGCTCACACAAGTAGAAATATCCTGGATCCAATGCTTTAATTAATAAGGAAAAATAAGAGCCCCCCAAAATCATGACTAACATCATGGACATAATTTCCAATCCTGCTCTTTTATTTGGTCAATAAACAAAATTTTAATGATAAATCGATTGCTCTGTCCTGGGCTGTTAGACCACGGGCATGCTAACAGGCTGACGTGCAATTATGTGGTTTTGACATGACAAATATTAATCAGTTTAAGCTCTCGGAAGACTTTTTGGAAAACATGACTGTGTGGGGAAAGATAAACCCCATTCTTGTAACTGATTAAATGTCTTTATGGTTATTTTCATCCTGTGCCCGTTTTTTTTTTTTTTTTAATATTGGCAGGAGAACAGATCATTGACAGCGGCAAATTTCAAGTACAAATTATATTTCTCTAAACAAGCAGAGAAAGACTAAACCTGTAAACTGATAAAAATCCAAACTTTGGACTGAGCTTTTCCTGGGCTGGGCATTTGGTTAGCCAAAAATTCAATCCATCAATCTGCAAGTGTTAACTATTAAATATCTGACTCAGGAAACATGTACACATAACACAGACATTGACTGGGGTGACCCTATCTCTGATTCAGCTTCATGCAGCTCAGCATGCCTCTATATTTAGGGGGGGTTCCTAGGAGACTTATGTTTTACCGTGACATATTTGGTTCCAGTTCTCTACTGAAATTCTAATAATGTATCTTTTCTCTCTTCTTGTGATCGTTCCCTTCTCTCTTCTTTATGTCAACTCATTCATGGAGTACAGACCCTTCTTGATTTTCCAGAAAGACTACAGATACATGGCCATGGGATATAGCTGACTCTACCGAAAATTCAAGGTGATGTTGGCTGAGGAGGTGGGATGGTTATTTACAATGCACCCCAGATAACAGAAGAGACTTCTGTTCTTTGTAAAAGTTCTGTAGCTATCCCCACTATCACTCCACCAGCAGCACAGAACTTTTCCTCCTTCTCATTAGACTCTTTCCATTGTAAACCGCCCCCCACACACACACACACACACATTTAACTTCCTCTTCCTTGCTCCTCCACTTGCCCCTCTACTCCAAATGTCCTATTCAGTTCTCATTCATTCAGGGAAGACTCCTCTCACACCACCTGGGCCATGGCCTCATGCTTTGCCCAACCCAAATGGTCAACCCAGATACAAAGCCAAGCAATGGAACCTTCCCATAAAAGAAATTCTGTGGTCAGCTCTAAAAGCAAGAGTTTTTTTTCTTCTCCTCTACACATATGACCCAGGCAATATTATCTATCTTCTAAAAATGAGCATTACCTTCTTTTCCACCTACTTTCTACATGCAGTCATAGCCTATGATACTTCCAGTGACTCTTCCTTACCCCCCAGCATATTCCCAAAGCTAATTCATGTTGCCACCTCATCAGCTGTGGTGTTTACATCTCAGTAAGAAAATGCTACCAAGATGAACTGAAGGAAGGATCATAAACCTCATTTGTTAAGCTGTACGTCCCCGGCTGGCAGGCCTCTGATTCATGGCAGATTATGTCCCCACAAAAGGCACTGGACGTCAAAATATTTTAAGACAGATCTTTTTTATCTTTAGAAATTATTCCAGCAATGCCTGGGTGGCTCAATGGGTTAATCATCGAGTCTTGATTTTGGCTCAGGTCATGATCTCACAGTCTTGAGATGGAGCTCCGCATTGGGCTCTGCGTGCAGCGTGGAGCCTGCTTGGGATTCTGTCCCCACTTCTGCCCTTTCCTCACTTGTGCACACACGCTCTCTAAAAAAATTTTTTTTAATGAACTATTCCATAATAGTGGTATACTCCTGATCAGGAGTATGATTCCCAAATGTTATCCAGCTATAATCAGTCAACCCTTCAATCAGGTGTAAAGGAGACACATATCCAGTACTATCTAAATATAAATTATCATTTTATGACTACCTTTTCTTTGTAGAAAAATTACCTGCAAACTCACTACCAACAGATACCTACTGTTTATGTTTTGTTGTGTTTCCTATTTTCTCACGTTTTTATAGATATAAGTTACCACAGTAGTTTTGTGTTCTCAACTTGCACTTACTGTGTATTGAGAGTTTTCCCATTTGCAAAAATATTAATACCTATATATTAATCCACTTATATATGCACACTAATTTACATAACTTCACCTATTATTCAGCACTTAGATTTTATAAATAGCAAAATAACACCCTATCAAATCAACTGTTTGATCAACTCTGATTAAAATGTATGTACACAAAATGTGTGTACAAAGCCAACCAGAGTACAGAGGATAATCACCTATTTTTTTTCCAATTTTTTATTACAGTACAATAGGTATAAAATTTACCATCTTAACCTTTTTTAAGTGTACATTCTGGTGGTATTAAATACATTCATAATGTTGTGCTACTGTCACCACCATCCATCTCCATAATTCTTTTCATTTTGTAAAACTGAAACTCTATACCCATTAAACAACTTCCCCTTTCTCCCTCCGTACCCCCACCCCTGACAACCACCATTCTACTTTCTCATTTTGACTATGCTAAATACCTTATATAAGAGGAATCATAGAGCATTTTTCTTTTAGTGACTGGCTTATTTCACTTGACATAATGTCCTCAAGGTTTATATATGGTGTAGTATAGGTCAGAATGCCCTTCCTTTTTAAGGCTGAATAATATTCCACTGTATATACTACATCTTGCTTATCAATCCATCTGTCGGCAGATGGCCTCTGGGCTGCTTCCATGTTTTAGTTATTATGGATACTACTGCCATTAACACAGGTGTACAAATATCTCTTCAGTGCCCTGCTTTCAATTTTGGTGGGGGGTATATACCGAGAAATGGAATTGTTGGATCATATGGTAATCCTATTTTTAATTTTTTGAGGAGCCATCATCCTGTTTTCCACAGCAGCTATACCATTGTACATTCCCACCAACACTGCTCAACGGTTCCAATTTCTCCACACCCAGATACTGCTTATTTTGTTTTGTTGTCATTGTTAGTAGCCAACCTAATGGCGGAGGGGAAGTAGCTCTTCATCTCATTGTAGTTTTAGTTTTTATTTCCCTAATAATTAGTGAGAATGAGCAACTTTTCATGTGCTTATTGACCATTTATATAACTTCTTGGGGAAATATTTGTTCAAGTCCTCTGCCCATTTTTGGATTGAGTTGTTTGTTTTTGTTAAGTTTTAGGAATTCTCTATATATTCTGGACATTAATTCCTTAATCAGATGTAAGATTTACAAATATTTTCTTCCATTCTATGGATTCCTTTTTACTGTCTACACTGTATTTTGATGCACTTTTTAATTCCCACAAAGATCAATTTATCTGTCTTTTGTTTCCTAAGCCTTCAGTGTCATCTCCAAGAAATCATTGCCAAATGCAGTATCATCAAGCATTTGATCTATGTTTTCTTCTAAGAGATTTACAGTTTTAGATAATACATTTTTGTTTTTGATTCAATTTGAGTTGATTTTGGTATATGGTGTTAGTTAAGGGTCCAACTTCATTATTTCCCATGAATCACATAACTCTTTATATAAATTTATTAAGCCTAGATGGAAAACAGAGTTTTGAAGTTACCTAGAACTGAGCCAGCCTAGAAATGAAGCTGGAAAACAGGGAGACATCCACCTCTACCCTCAATCCCATCCTCAGTACCCCAAACTGAAACTATACAATGCACAGGTGAGACTGGGGAGATTCTAAGACCCAGAGGAAGAAAGACAACATACTTTCCAGGGGTTTATGGCAACAGCAGATTGTCCAGACAGCGTAGTTTGTGCCCAGCCTCCTCAAAGTGCCATAAATTATCCCATGTGTGAATATAGAATATAATAGTAACTGATTCATTATGCTAGCTGTATATGATGTCATTTACTCCACTAATTAATCTTTGCCTCCAAATACATGATTCTCATTATGTTTCCAAAACTATACTCATTAGAACACCAACCCTTATTGTATTCTTGTCTGAGATTTTTTGTTTGGATCATCATCGAAGGGAAAACCAACTACCTCACAGTTTAACATGTCCCAGTGGGTCTAGCATAGCACCATTCTGATGACTCCGAGACCTTGAAAGTTGGGACACAGAGGGAATGTTATAGTGGTGACAGTAACTCAAAATGGTAGTTCTACCCTTTTCCAAATCCCAATTCCACCTCCTTGTCAAAATCCTTAATTTTCTCTTGAAGCTACTGGGAATGTAAAAGACCAGGACCCACTACAATGCTCTTGAAATGGGGGAAACAAGGCGCAAGTCCCATTTTCTCTCAAAGGACCAGCTAAGAGTTTGTGGAGAAATCGTGATCTCTCATGACAACATGTAAGAAACACTTTTCTGGGAGAATGGTTCTTAGAATCACATTCAGTCTCATAAACCAATTTTGATTTGGAGAAAATCAAGAGAAGAGCCCAAGAAACAAAAGTTTGTGCCCCAACAGCCAGGTTTCTTTTGCAGTGGCTCTTTATACAAAGAACTGGGATGTGAGAACCTCAGCCTTCCCACTTCACCATTCTGAACATTGTCCTGCCGTCTTGTGAAGCAACTGAAAAGGAGTCCGTCACTACAGAGGAATCCTGAAAAGTCTAAGGGAAAAGTGACCAGCCTCACACAAGGCAACCCCAAGGTAGGACATAACAGGGAACACTTGTGTAATGCTCTGGAGCCATAGGCCAATGAAACTAATGCTGTGCTGAATAAAAGGGAATAATAAAGTAGATAAAAAGCCATTAAATTCTGGGACTCCACAAGGTTTCCCCTCCAGTGAGCCACTCCAAATGCCAACATGGCAAGCCGGTTTTCCAGGATCTAGTACCATCTTGTAACCAGTCACCTGTCTCCCAAGGGGAATAAAATCAGCCAACAAATCCCTTATGCCTTTTCTTCTTCCAGAAGTTTCCTTGGTATCAGAAGCCAGAAAACACTACAAAAGACTTGCAGAGGATACCAGCACCTCACCAGAAGTCCCTATAAATGACCACTCTTGGTATTTTCCTAAGATCCAGGCAACAAGCGGGCAAATCAAAGGCAGGATGTACCTCCTTCTCTAGAACTGCCTCCCTCTCCCTCACTCATGCCCATGTGTCCCAGTTCTCATACCCCTAGTTCATTTCTGTATTTCCCTGCAAGAAAACTGAAACCCCCATCAGATTCTCATGCATTAGTGGAAAGTCAGCCTCAACGGCACGATGTGTGTTACCAACCAAGAGACTGTTCACCCCCACACCTGGGAATTTATCCAAAGTTGGGGGCAATCTCTCAGATGAAGCATAAAGGCTGAGCAAGTGGGAAACAGCTTTATTTTTCTTTGATTACTCAATCAAAGAGATCATCTAACAAATATCCCTAAGTAATAAATATCATAGTTCTTTTCTTTGATTAGGAGATAATTCCACATAAGTCTCCTGCTTCACTGTTTTTTAACCTAGGTTTATTTCCCAGCCTGACTCTGTGAATGCTCACCATATTTGGAATTCCTCCTTGGGACTCCTGTAAAGAGAAGGGTCCTAATGGCCTAGTAGGAAGCCAGAGGGCCCAGAGCAGGGCCAGTGCATCGTCTAGAGATGAGGCAGGAAGGGGTTGGCCCTTTTCCTCGGTTGCAGCTGGTTTCACCTTAGCAGGCAGCTGGCAATAACATCCGTTTTGCAGCCGGGGCAAAAAAAAAAAAAAAAAAACAATGATTTCAGTATCATCTTCAGCATCAACCAGCTCTAGCTCCCTCTCCTTCCGGCCCCGCTGCTCCTGTCACCGTGATTATGGAGGCGGCAGTTGTGCAATAATTAGGATCCTCCTGGGCCAGCCAATCTCAATGAGAGCAAGATGCCAACAGCTCCATCGCCAGAAACATCTCCTTGGCATCCCTCCTTGGCACTTTTCTGCCTCCCAGATCCTACCCCTGCCCCTGGCCATGGGAATCACTGAGGCAGCCTGAGACCAAATGGACCATTTCTCTTCTACCCCGAAGTCAAGGTTATTTATTTTCCTGGCTCCCTGGGAGCAGCCCCAGCTCAAGACCATGTGGAAAGGTGCCTGGTGGTCGGTCATTGTCAGTGTCCCTATCATTGAGGGTGGGTTTCAGGGATCATCTCTGTAGTGTTTACTCTAATTCTCCACCTCTTGATTTTATTGCTTGCACAGCATCATAGGCTCCTCTGGGTCACCAGACATCTTCAATGCCCACATTTCTCCCAACAGTGATCCTGGGGTCTTTCAACTCCAGGACCTCTGAAATTAGCTGGTAAAGATCACCACTTGATGGCACTGTCCATGGACAGCCTTCTGTGGGATGGCACTTTCTGAGGATGCCCAGAGTCACTTTTCCTCTGATTTCTTATTTCTCTGCTCTTCTCTTGCTAGAACCTTGAACTCACAACAGTAGGCGGAGATGGTGAAAACGCTCCCATATCAGTCTCTTAATGAAGAGAGGGGGACTAACCTGGCACTGTAGGACATCATCCCTCTTGGTGCTCTGATTCCAAGAGCCCAAAAACAAATGCAGTGATAAAATCTAAGGGAAACCAGGAGAAACCCCTCTGCCTGGAAGCCCTTACCAATCTAACCGCTCTGCTTGAGACCCCAGAAGTCAGTTTTCCAACCACCCCCCTCTTCCATTTTCTCCTCTCTTCTGTAGTCACATTTCTCAGAATGTAATATTTCTATGTTACTAAGGACAATGGGTATTTTAAAACCCCATTCCCCTATGACTCAAAATAAGTACAATATGAAAAACTGCTTCCCTGCTCCCTGGAGCCAACCCACCCAACCCAGTGACAACTGGACTCCAGGAAGAAAGTCAGACTTGATGGAGGAAGGACAGCAGTGCCAGTGAGGTCTGTGTGACATGCCAGTACAGGGCAGAGAAAGTGGTCGGTGGAGCAAGGGATTTGCAAATGCCCCCAGCCTTTCCTCCAGATTTTGAAATGCCTAAGGCACCACTTTAATCCCTGATAGATGCAAAGGAGTCTTGGGGAAGCAGAGAAACAGGAAGAGACCATAAAGAAAGGGCTTGATTGTATTCAAGAAATGGCCATTCTAATAGCTCTCTGCCTGCAGGCTCTGCCATCCTGTCCCTGTCTAGGGGAGGAAATGACCATCCCTTTCTAGTGTGCTGAGCGAGCAGCTCACAGGCATCCACAAATCAGAACAGACTAGTCATGGGATGCCAGCAAAGGGTCGGCCGGCAGGAATATGTCACAGGGAGCACCTGGCTCTGAGCCTAAATTAACTGACATGTGGCTAATCCGCAGAATTGGTGGTGAGGCCTGGGAAGTTACCACATCCAGACAGGAGAGAGGTGGCCAGTTCCTGAGTCCCTACACAGTCAATCAGCCAGGTTGAAGGCATGCCTGAGACCTATCTTTGGATCCAGGAGGTTGAATAGCTCAGACTCCTACAAGAAAAACTCTGTCCCAGTCTACAGTGATGTCCTATACATATCCACATGGCTAAGAGAGGGAATGGAATAGGAGATGCAGAAGGCATTTTTATAGCAATGATAGCACAACCCTTATACAAGTAACAGGACACTGGAAAAACACTGATCCCTGTAGCTTTCTTTAAAATAGAAGCATCAAATAACTCAATTCAGGAATAATTAAAAAAAAAAAAAAAAACCTGAAAACAAAGTGTAAAGACTCAGGTTACAGCAAAGAATCACCTCATGGCATCCATGGCTTGCAAACTGTATTGATTCCTAAGTGGGAGTATTCTGCCCACGATACCTGCCATACTTAGACTGAAATTAATTCATAAACCAATAGAGACTTTGCTACTACTTCTTTGAGGACCTTCTCAAACAATTAGCATCACGATTTTCTTTCCTGCCCGTTTATGAAATAACCGTTCACTACCACCATGGGCACCTCCATGACCATGAACACATGCACCCCAAAAGGGCCATGGCCTTTTGCAGTTGTCACATATCCTGGTCTCACAAAATGGATCCTAAACAGAACCGGTCTTTTTGGAATCTGCCTGAAACAACAAACTGACATTGGCATGGACTTTTCACATAGAGAATAGGTAAGAACGAGGCAAGTGCTATTCCCTTCCCTACCTTTTATCCCTACCTTTTATCCCTTCCTCCTTTGTTCCCTCTCTTTCTAGCTTGCTCCTTCTACAGCACTAGGTTAATAGATGATTATTTTCATGAAAGCAAACCTGCTCAAAGCTTCAAAAATCTTGCAAGAAATGGTTACTGTGATTCAATCTTTCAAACTTCACCATGTTAATAATCGCTTTAGACTCATAAAGAGCTTATTAGAACCGGCAATGGAATTAATTGAATTTATAGTCTCACCAAACAGAAACAGCAACTCTATTATTAGTAATAAGATAATTATGGTAGGTTTGGATATTTTCGAATTTTTTATATTAAAGGAACGGTATCAAATTCAACACAAAGCAGCCTCAACCCTACTTTTACGTCCTCGATTCACAGGTCTGTGACTCCGTCGAAAGCAGGCTATAAACCCTGTATTTCTTTAATATCCATAGCTTTATTAACAGGTCTAAATCAGTAACAACAAAGTCTCATTCCATAGTTTATTTTTAGGCATTTTTGTTTCCTATTAGAATTACGTTCTTCATAAAAGGACTGCTTTTTTTGTCCTAGTCCTTTTTTTTATTTAGGAATATTTTCCAACTGAGCTTCCTTTTCAGAGTCTAAGTTTTTACACAGTTTGGCTTCAGAATCGGGTAGAGAGATCAATTTATAATGCTGGGGACAGCTTGCCCTGGTATTTCTCCTCCAAGTCAAAACAAAATGGAATCCATTGCAAGAGACGAAAGTTCTGGTCCTGGCTCACCAATCACCACCTGTGTGATTCCCTAACCTCAGGTTCTACCTTCACTGGGCGGGGGGGGGGGGGGCTACAACAAAAAAAAGGATGGCTTTTAATATCACTATCCTCTCTAAATGTTTTCTGCTTCCACCTTTTATGATTATAATCACATGAGGTTATAAAAGACCTCTAAATACCTCTCACACTGGTGAATCATAAATACTTTTTAATTGATTATACTCCTGGTTATTGCTTTGTGGGGATGAAAAAGACCTTTTTCCACAATTGCTTATCATCTAGGGTAATGTCTTTTGGTAAAGTGTTTGCCTTAGGATGTGTGTGCACATGTGTTGGCACACGCACATAGGATAGGAACATATTTGTATGTATGTTGGGGAAGGTGATTACAGTGAGGAGAAAATGAGTACTATTTTGGGGCATTTTGTTTAACCACGTCAGCCCTGAATTTCAACAGATTAAAAATACTATTGAGGAGATCCAGTTATATGTCTTGAGAATCAAAACTGAAAAAAATCATTCTCTACGGTGCTCCCTGATGGTAAATAATCATATACACAAGCCAGTCTTATCCTTCATTCTAGTCAGGGACCCTTCAGTGAGCTTTTGCTAGGGGATCAGTCATAGCAGTAGGTGTTGTATCCAAGTCCTAGTTCTTTACCCTTGAGACGTTAATACTCTAGCTGAGGAGATACATAATCATAGAATTTCAGGGTCGGGAGAGTTACCAAAGTTTTTCCAGTCCAATCTCTATCCTATGAAACTGCTGTAAAGATTTTGATTCTTTAACTCAAAAGAGATAATCTTACAGAAGAGCCCAGCATACCACACAAGGGAGCGAAGAATCAACACATGCCCATGTGTTTCTTCATTCCATCATTCAACCATCTCTCTATTATGCTTAATGAGATTTGTAAAAAAATAAATAAAAATAAGAAAATAATATCCCTACCATAACTCCAATGAACATAGAGGATGAGGCTGATACTCCTTGATGAAACACATTCCTCTACATTTCCACTCCCTCAAGAAGTCCAAGAAAATCAGTTTCTATGATAGATTGATTTATGGTGAAAGCCAAGGTGAGTGTGGATTGGAGAATCCAGCCCCTTGGCTGAGTAATTCCACGTAGTTGCCCTCCCTCTAGTGGTCACAGTTGAGATGGCAGCTCTCTCAGTGTTAAACAATCTGGATAGGAACAGGGGTTACTCAACCCCCAAAGTTTTGACTGTTTCAGAACCTCAGTGCTAAGTTACAGAGCAAGTTGCCTTACAAAGACTTCTTAATTAGAACATCTTGCTTGTTTATAATGATCATGGCACTTACAAAAGACCATATGTCTTTGAGACGCTGCTTGGCAAGACTTTTCCAATGTTTACCAAATCTATTTTGTATCCCATGCTAATAATAGTCCAGTGGGTCTCCAGGCAGAGAGATGGAGACTGAGGACTTCTTGTTTCTCTTATTACTCAGTATTCCGCCTTCAGAATGTGAAAGACCTCTTAGTTCCTGTGAAAAAGGCTAAAACAGAGCTCAGAGTTTCCCAAATGCTGTTATTTTGGGAAACATTTATTTCAAGGGCTAAATTGTAATCTTTTGACAAATCAACATTGAGCAATGCTCTGTGACTTTGTTATACACACATGTTCAACTATTCCTTTTAAAAGGCACTTTCAAATGAGTGGCAAACCATTTTCCTATAGTATCCATAATGTAATCCTGCCCCTAGAGCCCCTACCTGTAATTCAAGAGGGTGGAACCAGTGCCCAGTGTTGGTCATCACTGGTTCAAAGTCACACAGCTAGACTAACCCCACTCTTAACACTCTGACCATGTCATGTGATTAAAAAATAGAGAATGGCTGCCCCTACATTATCTATCACCAATCTAACAATAGGAACAAACAATTAAGCAATCAATTTGTTTTATTTTGTTGACACCACAATAAATAACATGCTCGGTTTGTTTTTTCACTCCTTAGGGTCTGATTTTGGTCATCCAGAACACTCAGCTCCTGTTATTCAAATATTCAAAGCTATATGGCAACGAATATAGGGATCTGGGGGATCAGCTGGCCTGGTTCAGCACGGTGTCACATCCAAGAGCTGCTGAATTCATGGAGTCTTCAAAAGTTTGTCAAACATTCATAGTATGCAGAATTCATGTTGACACTACAGTTTTCTTCCTTTGGTTATGTTGTACTGAACATAGAATGAAGTGTTAAGAATCTGTGATAACTCTATAGCTCTGGGGGCATAATCCTTCATTGTCACATATTTTATGTACTTGGAATGACTATCACAAGGGCCTTCTTCCTACTCACAAAATGGTGGCAATAGAGCAACCATTTGTAAAGAGCTTTGCAATCGCTCAGGGATGCAAAGTAGTCAATGCAAATAACTGGCACATAGGACTACTTAGCATGTACCAGCCAGCACTCTAAATGCCTCTTCTCTAATAACTCATTTATTCCACACAGCCTTATACCGTAACTGCCACTGATATCCCCATTCAACAGAAATGTGCCCTTTTATCAAGGTATCTTGAAGTTTTTTTAAGCACGTTATCTCACTGTGACAATATTCTTATGAGACTACTAAATACTTTGTTTTGTATTTTCTTTATAATACCAGCATTATATTCCTTTAAGACATGGTACAGTGTCATTTTTTTTTAAATATCTGTTGATGTCTTGAGGGCAGGGTCTGTGCTTTAGGTCTCTGGATTTTCTTTTCACAAATAACTTTGTTACGTGCAGTAGGCAGATTTTCTGAATAGAATTTCTTTACATCTAAATTTACTACTGCCGCTTTAGTAATATGTTAGATGGGATTGTGATATAAAGATCCCTACTTTCCCAAAGAGGAAAGCAGAATTTCGTTGGAAATTTGTGAAACAACAATTAAATATAACTCCAAGGCTGTAGAACTATTTCCATCAGCTATAAAATTACTCTGGAATTAGTACGCACTGAGGGCAAAGCAGTTGGAAAAAGTTCTTCTCTGACGTGAATATGTATTCTTCGGAGACCAAAGGAAAAAAAAATCTACAATATACATGCGGGTGCCAGAAAATTTAACACGAGTGAACAGTGGTGGTTGAGTCAGCACCTGAGGGACTGAGCTCTAACTCTAGGAAATTGAATTGAAGCCAAACATAAAGGGGTGATCGAGGTCTCAGGTTTCAGAGAATACCAAGACAACCTTTCCCAAGACACAAAATACTTTGCATAAAATAGGCCACACACACTTGTTACTTTTGAACCAGTTTTACCAAAACTTCAACTCCTATTTCTCCCCAAGCACAGACACGCACCTACAAATATACCTGTGCATCTTTCTACATAGCATCTGGCTGGTTTACAGATCCTCTCTTGGGAAGAGGTAGAGATTATTCTGC
Organism: Cryptoprocta ferox; assembly: GCA_028646485.1. NCBI lineage: Eukaryota > Metazoa > Chordata > Mammalia > Carnivora > Eupleridae > Cryptoprocta > Cryptoprocta ferox. Next base: position 132,608,550 of record CM053577.1, on the reverse strand, counting down.
CTTAGAAGTTGGCTGTGTCAATGCAACTTCAAAATCCAATTCAAAAATTAGAAAAAAAAATTCGCAAAGAGATCACTTTATTCCAAGGTATAGTGATGCCTTCCTTCAATAAACCTCTTTGAGCAACTTTTCTAAAGAGGGCTCTTGGTTGGAAAACATCAAGGAAGCCAAGTGCAGCCTCCTAAAAAGCTTACAGCCGAAAGCTCGATGAGGGTAACACACCACAGTGCGTGGTGACCGCCCTGAGGCAGCATGGGGCAGATAGCCATGGGAATTCAGAGAAGGGATAGTGTCTCCAGCTACAAGAATTCAGAAGGATTTCATGGAGGGTGAACTACTGAAGAATGGTTAGAAATATAAATGGTCAGGGCAGGGAGGGCTGGGAGACCTTAGAGGTAGAGTTAGCCTCATGAGCAAAGGCATGGCTAGAAGGCATAGACAGGAAGAATAGTCATGCTTGAAAGAGGGAAGCGAGATGGGTGAATGGAAAACTCATTCTAAATATTTCCATCCATTTTTACAATGTTCTGTAGCCGGAGCTGAAAACTCCTGAGAGCCAAGTCACAGACAAAGGCCAGGTCCAGAAAGGAGCCATGTGCAACAGAAGGTCAAATCATTTGGGGAGCCAGAGGCAGAACAAAGGAAAAAGAACCTTTCCAAACAAGTTAAAGTTCTGGGGACATTAATACAAACAAGGCAATTAGAACAAATGCTGCCAACGAGCTGGTCTCTGTCTCTGGAGACATGGCAGGAAGACTCCACTAATGATTCCAAGCGGAACTCCAAAGAATTGGATGCGGGCATTTTAAATGGGGAGCCTCTGACTCCATCTCTAAGTGATTGCAACTTTATTGGTCCTTGGGGCACAAGGTCAAGACCAATTTTTCTTCTAGTCCTCTACAATTATAATGAGGATGCTTGTTATTTAGTAATGTCATAGATTAATTCTGAATGAGCACACCCAGTGGATGGCAGGAAAATGAGAGCGTCTTCCACTAGTCAAAGAAACACAACACGGGAATGGGGGGTTCACTCCTTTCCCAGAGGGGAAAAAAAAAGTTTTTCACTTGACTTTTATATAAAGAAAAGAAGAAAAGAAAAGAAGAATTAAGAGGATCTTTGGTTAAATTTTAGTTCCAGTGCTCTTTTTCTTGAAAAATACTACTTTCCCAAAACTCAAGAGTATAAAGCATTTAAGAAAAATAAAAGCTTGACCAAAAGACATAAATAAGATTTTGAAACTGATGTGACATTTGCACACCTCCCACCATGACCGCCTCTTAGAGTTCCTATCACATCCAGTTAGCTCTGTTATGTTCTAACAAGTTCTGGGTTTTGAGTTCCAGAAGGACAGACTGCAATGATTTGAGAGGACTTTCTACACGTGGCATTTTGTCACCTTTATTCCTTAGTGTCATAGGGGTACAGAGACCCCATCCACGCATACGCACCCATATTATTGCCTTTGTTTCTGTGTGTTTGGCATCCCATTTATAAAGCTGATACCTGTTAAGTACCTACTATGTGTCAGACACTCACTGTACCTGTTCATTATTTCTGTCATTCCCAAAACCGAAATTCTGCAGATATTCCTCCTAATGTAGGTTTGAAATTTAATTTTCAAGTGATTCAGGATGACATGTTTCACGTTTTGCTCAAAACAGTACTTAATTGGGGAAAGATTAGAGAGAAAGGAAGGAGGGGGACATATACTAAAAGATAAGAACAGGGGCACCTGGATGGCTCAGTCAGTTAAACGTCTGACTTCGGTCACAATCTCACAGGTTGGTGGGTTCAAGTCCTGCATCGGGCTCTGTGCTGACAGCTTGGAACCTGGAGCCTGCTTCAGATTCTGTCTGTGTCTGTCTGTCTGTCTCTCTCTGCCACTCACCCGCTCACTCACTCACACTCTCTCTCCTTTTCTCTCAAAAATAAACATTTACAAATTTTTTAAAAACACTGAATTTTACCCCTTCTAGCTTTAAGCAAATAATTAGTTCTTGGGAGCTTCAGCTCACATATTCATCCTATTATGATTTTACATTCAAGTCATCATCATATTACCAAGGATAACACCAGGCTAGTCTGAATGATCTGATCTGCCATTGAGATGGGAAACAAAGCAGTACCTTTCCTGCATCTACAAGAACAAAGTAAAATGGAAATGTAGCCGTGAGCCACTTTGTTTACTGATCGATGAAAAGGACCACATAAGAGAAAGTTTCAAGTGAAGCTGATTGTCTGCACAGACCAAATAAACACAACTGCCCATCTTTCACCTTCACAGTCTCAGAGCTAATATTCACCCCACCCCGGTTTGTTAGTAAACACATACTCAATGTGTTAACTATCCTTACGACCCAGTTCTCACAAGCTGTTTAAAAAACAAAGCAAAAACCTCAACGACTCCAGATTTTTAAATAGTTGCTTCCCAAAGACAAAATCATGAATTAGGTATAAACAAGAGACACATGGATAGGTTTCACATGGACTAAAACAGTGTGGAGCTACTGGTGGCCAGTGATTTTTAAATATGTTATTAGTAACGGTTATTAATAAACAGTTATTGAATGCCTACCATATGGAGCACTGGGGAAAATCTGCATTTACCTATTTGGTCAGCAAAGTTACACTCCAGACTCTGTGCTGTGCTAGATGCTGCTGAGTCGGGAGACCATCTGTATCTTTAAAAGGACTTTAGGCTGAGTGAAGACTCGAATACAGACCACATTCCAATTAACAGAAGAGAGACAGACAATAATTGCTTCCAGGCTTCAGAGGAAGTTCCAGGGTCCACAAAGCTGAGGACAACTGTATGTAGTACATGAGGGCAAGAGCTAGTAGGGAGGCAAAAGGGAGCCTTCTCTGCCTGCCTGTCTCCACCTCGCCACAAAACGGAGATATGTTTTTCCTGGGATTTTGTTTCCACTGTGTGATGGATTCTGAGGTTCTTCTCTAATTGCCCCCAAACTCTGACAGGGAGACCAAGAAGAACATGCCAGAAGAACAACAACTTAGAAAGTAACCAGAGAGTCACAAATAGATGACAAAGCCTTTTGGGGACCTCCATCTGCTTGTTCATTTGAACCCATGGGTTCTCTGATGAAAAAAAAGAAAAGAAGAAATGAGCAAATAAGTAAATCTAAATGCTTTCTAAATGTACATCCTAAGGGTAGGAATAGGCATTTATGCAATTTGGGATTGCAACAAAGTAAAAATACAAATAGCCAAACAACTTAAAAAAATACAAATTGCAAAACAAGAATAAATGCTGAAATCCCAGTGCATACTTTCCAACCATACCAAAGCAAGAATAAATACAAGAATTATGAAAGAGACCAAAAAATAGTGGGGAAAGTAAATGTTAAATGGTAGGAGAAATCTGAAATGGAAATTTTAACAGGAAGCACAGTGAAATGTGTGAGTAAATCTAAACACCAGCTCACATCCCTCTAAACCCCCCTGAGAAAAGCCCGAGGAAAAAGAATCCACCATTCATCACCTTAGACGCTGGGAAAACAATCCGTGGGGTCCACCAATAGGTAAAAGAGCACCGACATTTCGTACTTACAGGGCCCAAATCCACCTTGAAGGTTTAGTATGAAGTGCAAAGTTCAAATCAAAAATAGCAAGCAGCAAAACTGAACAGTCACTGTTGATTCAACTGTATACACTTTAAAGCGTTAAAAATAGCAAAGGGGAGGATTACAGTCTCCAAAACTTTTTCAAAACATGGAAGCAAAAGCCAACTGAATTCAAAAAGACAAGTTCCAACCAAAGAGAGAGAGAGAGAGAGGAGGAAAAAATATACATAAGCTGTAATTTGCTGATTCAAATGTAACTGATTAGGGTAAATAAGGTTGAGGAGTAGGACACTCTTGAAAACCCTCAGCAATGGGGAAGACCACGTAGATGGCAGGCCACTGGCGGGACAAGGATTTTCTGACAGTGGTGGAGAGAATGGGAGGAGCTTCAAAGGACAGACAACAGAGCAGAAGGTGTGTAAGAGATCCTCAGCCTTAGAACTTCATTTCCTATAGGACAGCGTCTCAAGTTGGTTAATTCTCTCTCCCTTCCCCGCACAACACACACCTGACATTCAACTTTCCCATTCCTTTGGGTAAATGGACTCGTATCGCCCATTGCTGGGTCCGCGCCAAATGCTTTCTAATAGTGACATGGATTCGTTAGCCACATATTCCCACAAAATTACTTGATTAGCTCTGGGAACAGCCAGGTCCGGATGGTATGGTACACGGGACAGCTAAGTTTTGATAAGCTTAGAGAAGAACAAGGGAAATGCAGTGTTGCCAAGATCTGTAGTATCCGTCTCCACCTTTCCTAGCCTTATTCAGTTGAATTCTCAGAGGTCTGACTGCCCCAGCTTTGACCGCTTCTGAGCCCTCCTGAGCCAGTCCTGACAAGGAGAGGAAGCATATTAGGGGTATCTCCCGGCAACAGGGTAACCACAAAAGTCAGTTAACCTACTGTCCACTATCCACCTCCAAACAAGCTTTTGATCCAAGGGTGAAAACAAGGATTTGAAAACAATCATGTTTGTCTCTTTGAAACATTATATCCCCACTTGGTCTGAGCCTAACCAAGAATCACCATAAAGAAAACCTTGCTGGGCCCATAGGACCCTTGCTGACCTGGCTCAATGCCCTCCCACATTAGGCACTGACCTCATTGTCTCCTTACTGTCCCTTCATGGGTTTTCCAACACTCCTTCCTCTGAAGTGGTCTCACTCCTCTCATGCATCAGTACTGTCCCCTTCTCTCAATGCACATGCCCAGGTAGGTAGTCTCTGCCTGTGGCCTGATATGTAGTGAGTCCAGGGGCAGTATCTACCTCTCTAGCCACAGTGTCCTGTTACATCAGTCTATGGACAGAGACCATCTGCTTATATTTTTATTGCTGTGAACCCACCAGATTCCTAGCATATCTAAGCTTTTAAGCAATCATTCGCTTGTGTTTCCCTTGAGGTTTCTCACTCCTAACATCAGGGGCTCCCATAGTGTTCACACGGAGAGAATATGCCTCTCTCTGACATTGGCTATACCAAACAGACTTGGAGGTACCCCAGTCCTAGCCCCAAGGAGACTTCCTATGGGCATTCCCTCCTTACCCTCTTCCTAATTGCCCCCCTCCCTCATCTGCTTTAAGAAGGCTCCAACCTGTGCACAGCTCTCTGTACTCCCCCAGTGAAAACTGAGAAGGAAGAATGCAGATACAAAAGTGGAAATACCTTGCCTGAAACTCAAAATCCTCCCATCAGGTCACCCCCTAAGAGCAGGCTCTGGGCAAAGGAGGGGAAGAAGGTACAAAGTCCTATGGACTTACAGTGGGATGGACAGTTGATACCTCACCAAGCACAGACTCATCATCTCCCCCGCATGCAACCGCAGACATCATCAGGCAACATGACACGGGCATAAGCCCCCAACTGGCTCGGGGTGTCTCATCTCAGCTCTGAACTACTGTGTGCCTTTATTTCTGTCAGCCTCCATTGCCCGAGACGTGAAATAAAGGCTTAGAAAGGGTGATCTCAAAGGTCTTTTCCAACATAAAAAAAAAAAATGCAATTCCGATTTTATAGGGGAAGAGAGCAGAGATTTGCATAGAGCCTTCCAGGTCACTGTGCAGGAGGAATGCATGTGTACATGAAGATAATCATTCATCTTTTTATAAATTTGTTTTTTAATTTATTAGAAAGATGCCCTATTAACATTTTCTGGAAGAGAGGAGACTGATCTCCAAATATATGGAATATTCTCACACGGCCATCCTCCTCAAGTAGAACTGTTCTGTATAAACCCGTGAGGGGGGACAGAAACCGATGGGTAGAAGACAGCCTTAAGCTTAATGTAGAAGAAATGTTTTATTCATCTTGGGGATGGTCCTAATATAGAATCAACTAAAAGCCTTCCACAAATGCACTGCTTCCTCCCAAAGAGGTCTCTGAGATTGGGAGTGTTTAAGTCTGCAAGCATGAGCTGATGACGGCCGCCGTGCGACTTCTTTGTATAAAGGATCCTTACCAGGGCCTCTCACGGCTTCCTGCCTTGGCCAACATCCTGTCCAACAGAAGGGCCTTTTAGCTCTCAGATCAAAGCCTCCCTGTGAGCAAAGTGCCCGCTGTTCATTAGTGAAATGTGACTTGCACCTGCTCTGCTGAGGTGTACCGCTGTCACTGTGTCCCTCTCGGCTTCAGCAGGCTGTAGCGAGATCACAGGCCAGTCACTTTGGTGACTAAGGAAGCCATGCTCTGCCAGTCAAAGGCTGGACCAGCTGTGCAGGTCCTGTGCAAACCAGGTGCCTACCACTTCCCCAGGACCTGCCGCCAAGCCTTGGCAGCAAGGAGGACCAGCAGCTGCTCCTCCAGCATCAGCCTCGTCTGTCCGTCTCCTCCTCAGCCTGAGAAGCCAAGTGCAGTCTGCTGGGAGGCTTATCACAAGGAGAAGGAAAGAGAACTTTGAGAGAGATACAAAAGATGGTTCCAGAAGTTTGGCTGAGGGCATGAAAGGCAGAAAAGCAGTCAACGTGAGAATGGAGACAAATTTCTAAGCCTCCTATATTCTGAATGGCATCATCCTCATGCTAGGACAAATGTTGGCAGAAAGTTAGAAATCACAGTGAGCAAAACCGTTTAATAAGATCAGTCAGAGGTGCCCAGGTGACTCGGTTGGTTAAGCCACCAACTCTTGGTTTCAGCTCAGGTCTTGATCTCATGGTTTGTGGGTTCAACCCCATGTCAGGCTCTGCACTACAAGCATGAAGCCTGCTTGACATTCTCTCCCTCCCTCTCTCTCTGTCCCTCCCCAACTCATGCCCTCTCTCTCTCTCAAAATAAATAAACATTAAAATAAACTATCAGTGATTTTTTTATTTTAATGTTTATTTTTGAGAGAGAGAGAGAGAGAGAGAGAGAGAGCATGAACAGGGGATTGGCAGAGAGAGGGAGTCACAGAATGTGAAGCAGGCTCCAGGCTCTGAGTTCTCAGCCCAAAGCCCTACTCGGGGCTCTAACTCACAAACTGCGAGATCATGACCTGAGCTGAAGCTGGATGCTTACTGACTGAGCCACCCAGGCGCCCCAATCAGTGGTATTATTATTGATTGTAGATTTGAAATCCATGCCAGCATTGTTCCAAATAAAGCATTGGTCATGATAAAAGTTCACAGCCTGAATTTAGATGACCCAACAGTGCCATTTGCCCCGGAGGGATGCTCATTATCATGAGGTTTCATGAACAAGGATGGACAATGGCAGCAAGAAGATTACCATCGGTTCCTACGAGCTTTCCTGGTTATAAGGCTCACTGTGTGTCAGGACTCAGGAAGCACTATTAGGCTGTAACTAAACTGTATGCATTTGGGCCTTGAATTGTATATTATGTGTCCTTTTTCTAGAAAATATATAAATACCACCAAGCCACTCAGCCAATGGTCTACCCCCCGTTGGAACCTGCCATCTCCTCATTAGATCCAAATGATGTTATTCAACTAGGTGGGACCAGGAGTGAACAACCGATTAGCCAAGTGAGTTACTTCCTCTCCCAAAAGGCGCTTTCTTGCACAGTGCCCTTGGAGCTGTGGTACATGGCTCCTTCCCAAGCAGTAAATCCCAGCCAGGAGGAGGCAGGGGGTGGGGAGACAGGGGGTGTAAAGGACACTGTTGTGCAGTGACTCATCCTCTCACTGACTTCATTCACTTCTGTGTTTGTAGCCAGTCGGACAGCTGTGTTGGCCATGTGAAGTCAGAGAATTTTTTTTGTTCCAAAGACAGGAAGATGGGGTGGGGGAAACAGATAAAACAGTGGCTGCGTGTGTGTGTGTGGAGCCATAATTGCCGCATGACTTCAGTCCTCTGACCAACTAACAGTCACTGCATTACTCACCAGCCCTCAAAGGATAAGACGGGTCTGGTTGGATTCAACATGAAGGGAGACAGGCCTGGCAGTGGAGACTCAGGTCCGGGAGAGGGTGCGTGCAGAGTTGCAGCAAGGTGAGGGGCAAATGCCCACAGCTAAAGAATGTGGTCCTTGGCTAGAAACTGAGGAAAATCAGGCTACTGCAAACATAAACAAGGACCTTGCACAATATTCACACTCTGGGGAGAGACACAACTAGGTTTAGCCAGAAATGCAAGCAATGCTTCCAGATCCCAGAGAAGGAAGAACTCAGACCCTCTGCACCTAGATATCCTGAGACAACCACCGCATTGTGTCCAAAACTGGCCAAACAATGCAAATGGGGCCATACCCAATGTCCCTTACATCCTCAGATCCCCCTGTATTGCTGTTCTTTGTCACCCACCAATACTTGCCACCTCCTAGTTTCTACAAAGAACATCAGGAAACCCCCAATTGCTTCAAAACTGCAGCCCACGCCTCAACTTTCAAACACAAGAACAGACAACTATGGCTCACAGCCCCAGTTCAGCCCACCGCCTCTTTTGCAAATAAAGATTTTTTGGGAACTGAGAATTCACTTATAATATGTATGACTGCTTTCCCACTAGAATGGTGAACTGAGTAGTTGTGATGGAGACTCAAGTCTAAACTATTGGCTATCTAGGCTTGCGGACAGTTTGTTGACCCTGCTCTAATACATAGCAGAAACCATCTCTTACTTCACTAAGAAAATGCGCCGGTGAATTCCTTCAACCTTTGACACAACATCTATTCAACAGTCTACAGCTGTTTCTCTTCCATCTGGGCCTGTCCAGATTCAGTGGAGGAAGGTGCCTCCTCTCTTAATCAAGACCAATCTGTCCACTCTGGAAAGAGAGGAGTTAGAAGCAGGCATTCACATCTTCCCTAAGTACTCCCCACTCAAAATGAGTTCAATGTCCCCTCTTCGATGCTCCAGAAAAGCATCCTGTGTGTTTTGCACATTTTCTTTGTAGCATCCGGTCATATACATGTACCCATCTCCTCCAAGTATATCACACTATAGTGATTTAGGATAGGATAGGGCATCATAACAGATTTCAGTAGCTTAGTACAGGTTTTCTTCTCAATCATACAAAGTCTGGTGCACATTGTAGGAATTCCCTCCCTCTGACAATCATGGGCCCAGGCTCCCTCCACTGTGAAACACTGTCAGGTCAACACGTCATTTCCTGGGCCATGGCACCATGGGAAGAGAGAGCAAGGAAGTACTGTACTGGCTCTTAAATGCCTCAAGCCATGAATTGCATTCACATCTGACAACTAGAACTAGTTACACAGCCCCATGTCCTGCAGGGAGCTGAGCAACATAACCTGCTATGTGCTCAGGAAGAATTCAATATGGCGAACACTGGGAACTTCTACCACCTCCAATCTCATTTGTCCTTGTGCCCCAATACCTGGAAGAGGGACTAGTCCACACGAGGTACTGAACAAAGATCTGCTGAACTGCATCGACTCTGCCTGGTAAACTTAAGGGAAGTCTTCAAAGAGGAGATCAGGCAGTGGAGAAAAGGACCCTACCAAGTCCTAATCCCAGGAAAGGAGTCTGAAACAAGAGAAGAATCAACAGACAGCATTGCTAAGGAATCCAAGTGCATGAATTAAGATAAGAATAGTCAATAGCATCACATGCCACAGAGGAAATAAGTAAGAACATGACTGAAAACAGGCTACTGGATTTGACAATTAGGTCATTAATGGCTTTTCTCTGGTGCAAGCCAAATCTCATTATGGTGAGTTTTAAGAGGGAATCCTAATCATTTCAGTGAGCTAGAGTTTCTCATATGAATGTTGCTTGAAACAGATGGCTGTTTGAGATTTGTGGATGTTTTGTTACTCTGAGATTTTTAACCCTAATAAAATTTCTTGCCATGAAATAGTAATGATAAATATAGCTACCATTCATCACACATTCGCTATATGCCCAGCACTCTGTTAACTACTTTACTCACATGATTGCTAATATTTAATAACAATCCTAGAAAGACGGCATTGCTATATTCTGGTCCCAAAGAATTAGTTCTGTTAGTGCAGTTAGTTGATACCACAGTGAGAATTGGGGACCAGTCCAGGTTGGTTCCGAAATTTCTCCTTTCTCAACTACATCACAGTCTCATCCACCAAAACATGCAGTGGTTAAAACCGTGGCCATTGGAGCTAGTACACTCCTTAAAGAACAAAATGTCAAGGTGGAATGACTCTCTCATGTTCAATTAGACTATTCTTTTTATTTTTAGCCTCAGACTCATTCCATGCCAAGGCATATTATGTTCTGAAGTTGTCTTTATCTTGAGAAAAGTTATACAATGAATACACATTCCAAACTTTTTTCAATTCTTTCCTCTTTGGCTTACCTTTCAATACTCAGCTGTCCTTTTACTTCTCCAAGTAATAATTTGACAACCATATTATTTTTGACATCGTTTAATTCTCAGATGGTTTCTCTTTCATACAAAATAATGAACATATTTGGATAATGACCATAAATTAACAAATAAAAAGTATACTTCTCAAATCTTGAAGGCAAAACAGTGTCAAGTATATACTCATTTAGTTGCACTTGGGTTGAGAGAGTATCTTTGAAAGGCTGTCTTTGGGTCAATAGGGAACTGATAAGGAAGACTTGAAAATGCTATACTGGCCATATCGAGAAGCAAGGAGTTCAACTATTGTTCATTTAAAGCTCCCAGAGAAGAGAATGCTTATTCTCATCTTTGGTTAGTATAGTCCTATAGCTCTGTGATGCTTGATTGTTTAACAATGCCAGAATAACTAGACAAGTTGACTTTTTCAATTCATATCTGCTATTGACTCCTTGTTTCTCTGAGCCATTTGCAACATGACTTATTAACACAGTGTTCATATAATCTTCTACATATCGCTTTTTATTAAAAACTTCATCAGACTTTCCGAGTGAGGCATATTGGCACCTATTACACCTTGGCCTATTAAATCAGAAAGGTATGTGGCTTAACATTATAAATTTCATTGTAATTTTTATCCTAAGCTTCACCAGGAACTTCAAATTGAAGTACTGCCTTTTCAGAATCTGAAAATTAAATGATTAAGATTAATCATTTTATGTGGATCCTTAGGAATGAGTGTTAGAAAATATTAAGCAGAGGGGCACCTGGGTGGCTCAGTCAGTTAAGTATCTGACTTTGGCTCAGGTCATGATCCCATGGCTGATGAGTTCGAGTCCTACGTCGGCCTCTGTGCTGACAACTCAGAGCCTGGAGGCTGCTTCAGATCCTGAGTCTGTCTCTGCCCCTCCCCTGCTCTCTAATACAAATAAACATTAAAAAAATTTTAATAAAATATTAAGCAGAATATTAAAGGTATGTATTATTTATTAAAGTATCAAAGCTTTATTGAATGAACACCTGAAGTGGACAGAGTACTGGAGAGATTCTGTTTACCCTGTGTGTCAGAATATCGTAGAAAAAAAGAAATTAAGTGAACAGATTTGCATAAAAAACATGCAAAGCATTATGCCCACAGGTGCAAAATAACTAACATCTGTCTTAAACTTCTGTGTAGTACTCAATATCCAATTTACAGAAGGACTAATTCGAGTACCTCATGATAAATAGTTCACTTTAACAGATTCATCAAAGGTTTTCCTTCAACAGCAGATTCTTACACATGTTTCTACCATGATTCTCTGGAAACTTCATTTCCTACTCTATTCTGAACACTTTCCCCTACAATGTTGACACCCCACTTCAGTCCTGACCCCCTACTTTCAGTGGATGGATTAGACTTCTACTTCAGAGAAAGAGGCCATTCCTCCTGCATCTCATCAGCTTCTGCTTCTCCCTTGGCTATAATGAAGGCAGTAGCTCACCTCCATTCAAGGTTCAGCCCCTGACAATACATTCTGGGTCCCACGTCTCCCCACTGATTTCAAACTTTACCCCTTCAAGTTGTCCCCTCTTTTGCTTCAGACTTAGATCTGCAATTAAATACATTTAATATTGAAGGCCAGCCTTTCAACCAAAGTTCCGCCAGGCATCGTTTGGTTGGTGAGAGTTAACCCTCTGTTTTCTCAAAATGGGCTTCTACAGATATTTTCTAAGTTTTTACAAATTTGAAACTGTTTTTGTAGCCTTTTAGACATGAAAGACATCTTGGCCATATATAAAATCTCTGGCTTATTCTTTCTTCCCTTAAATATCTTCTAAGTATTATTCCACCATTGTCTGGAATTGTTTAGAGAAGTCTGATGCCTGCCCAGCTACATTCCACATAAGTGACTAGATATTGTCACCTGCTCACCCAAAATATTCTTTAATCATTTTAAGAACATGACTTGATGCTGACCTTTCTAAATCAATTTTCCCTGGTACATGGTAAGTCCTTAAAACATGTAGATTCATGCCTTACCTTATTTTTAGACAAGTTTACTTGAATATTTAAATATTTGTTCTTCTATTTTCGTTTGTTGGGGGAGGGGAGACCCCATATGTATGTTTGCTTGTGTTTTATTCCTATAATTTTGTCTCTAATCGTTTTTCTTTCCCTATTTGTTCACTTCATTTGCTTTTCTCATATCTACTTTGTCCCCTACTATGCTTTCAATGGGATCTACTACTCTTGTGTTTTAATTTAGCCATGACTTCTAAAAAATGTTTTTTCTTTCATGATTTCTCCAAACTCTAATCCAAATCTTCCTTCATTCAACATCTCCTGTTGTCCAGTCCTGAGTCATTGCATTTCTGCTTTGTATACCTTCATTAATAACTATTACTCCATTCAGTTTTTTTATACATGGAATGTTACATTACAATTTTTATCTGCTCTTGGCAATAGTTTTCTGGTGCACTACACTGGTCTATAGAGGAAATTTTCTCATTCCTTTTCACAATTAAATACAATCTCTGTACAGATGCTCTTCCAACACTTTTTTTTTGTGGTTATTCATATTCGAATAAGTTTAATTTTCCTGGACCAGTTCTTGACAAAGGTTACAAGGGGGTAGCAGAAAGGACTAAGGAGTTCCAGTCTGCCAAGCTTTACAACTCATAGGCTTTTTCTGTTCCAGTCTGTTGCAACAGCCTATTTCCCTTAAAAAGGATGCTTTTGTCCAACCACATTCCCTTTACCCTTTAGGTTCAGAAGGGATTCTACCCATGGGATCTTCCGATTTCTTCACCAGCCACCACCACGCAGGACACATTTCTTTTCCAAGGTAGCTGCCCCACTTTTTGTTGTTGCATTTTGGCTTGCACTTCCTGCTGTTTGCCATCTGCGTGGCCCTCAGGCCCTTCCGATCATCCCACACCCTGTTCTGTCTCCTCTAAGGTGAAAACATCCCAGTTTGCCCAGGACTTAGGAGGTTCCTAAGACATGGGACTTCCAGTGCGAAAGCTAGGAGAGGTCCAGGCAAACTGGAACAAGCTCGTCATCCTGAATTCATCCTTGCTCACTGCAGTTACCACTGAGGATGGGATCCTCCCCTTCTGGAAGTGAACACTTCCTGGCTTTTCTAAAATTCAGCACAGCTGATGCCATCCCCCACCCCCGTCCTTCCCCACTTACATGCAGTGTCTTGCCTGCTTCCCCTGGCCCCAGCCATTTCTGGCAGAACATAGAATTTGTAGTTTTAAGAGATAGCTGGGTCTTCCATAATCACTGAAAATGGAATTTGTGGATTTTTTTCCTTTAACTTCTTTCTCTGTATAATTTGAAAGAGGTTAAGTGGGAAAACTCAGATTAAGCCTCTACCATGTGTCCTTGGAGTGCGACAGATAGTTTCTACTGTCTTCACAGAATTCCAGGTCGAAGAGCCCCACTTTTGTCAGAATTGAATTTCTTGACCAAGTGAACTCTGCAGTTAAGACAGTGATGCTCAGGGGCACCTGGGTGGCTCAGTTAATCGTTTGACTCTTGATTTTGCCTCAAGGCATGAGCTCAGGGTTCAGGAGTTCGAGCCTCACATCAGGCTTTATGCTGACAGTGCAGAGCCTGCTTGGGATTCTCTCTCTTCCTCTCTCTCTACCCTCTCCCACTCGGGCACATATGCTCTCTCTCAAAATAAACTAAGAAAAAAAAAAAGACTGTGATGCTCAGAATAAGCAGACTATGTAAGCAATACCCCATACAGAATGATGAGCTAACAAGATGAATTTCAGGATGTGTATGCTACAGGTCATGAAAGTGCATTAAAGCACATAAAAGCATATTATAAATATCAAGTGCTACGAAAATAATAAAAGTAGTACAGGAAATGCTGATAACAAAAAAAAATCACAACAAGAGATAAACAACAGCCTACATAGAATATAGACAGAACACAGAGGTAGGTTTTGAATAAACCCTCTGAGGATAAGAAACTTCTGTTTCTTGAGTATTGCCAAATTCCTAACACGAGTAGAACAAATTGGCAGACTGAGTGTTCCTATATGCAAATAATTGTGCCAAATGCTGCTTCATGGATTATTCTATTTAATCCTAACAACTTTTCAAGGTAAATGTAGTGAGGTTAAATGTCAGCAAAGTTAAAGAATCCAAGTTCATTCAGCAAGCACATGGCAGACCTAGGATTCAAACCCGGGCAACTCTGAGGCCAGCGCCCACACGGCTTGTTCTATGACCTTGCCCCTTTTTCCATCAAAGAGAAGAATGAATGAAAGTTCAGTGCATGGACGAGAGACCTTGAGGGCAACAGTAACTTAAAACAAGGGGCGTGGAGAGGGCAATCATGGACTGCCATGGATGTGGGAAAAGCTCAAGTATAAATACTCTAACTGCAGGGGAAACAGAGGGAGAAAGTCAGCAACCATATTTATTAAGATTTTTAATGCAGTTGCTTCAACAGGCTGGAGAAACATTTAAAACGTGAACAACACAGTGCATCTGGTTTCATCCTCTAACAGAAGCCCATTTTGACAAAGTGGGAATTAAATTCACAAATGTAAGAAACTAGAATAGTTTACCAAATTTCTTCCTGCTGTTATGAAAAGTAATATTGTGATAGGGAATGAGATTGAATCTTTCAAAAATGAAATTTAGGTTAAGGAAAAAGAACAAGAGTGGCAGGCTAACTGGTCTACCAGAGGGAATAGAATTATCGGGTCTAATTTTTTAGGAAGTGGTTTGCAAACAGTCTGATTCTTCATGTCACTGAAAAGCTATTAAAATTAGGTAAGCTCCAAGCATTTCCAAGTGTTAGTTTATAACCCCTTCCTAAATTATAAACATCAGGCATCCAAAGACTCAGGTGACCGGGAGGACATCATTGGAATCATCTTCACCCTCAGTCAAACCTCATAGGGACCCCACTGGGAGCAAAGCCTTGTGCATGTTTGACTTTGGCTTTTGCAAAGTGCCCCATGAATGGGAAAAAAATTGGGGTTGCAAGCCTTCAGCTGATAGGAGGAAAGTGCATGATGTAGGAAAGCTGACTGACTTGAGGGCTATATGCAGCCTTGACCAGAAATCTCCCTGAGATACCATAAATCTTAATTTTATTAATTTCTAGCTATTCCAGTATTTTATTCATTAAGGAAATAAAACACTAACCCTTTATCTCCAGATATTGGTGCATTTAGATTCCATTAATCTTTCTCTAGCTACTCCAACCCATACTGACCTCTTCTTGTTCTGAAAACTGTTTCTACAGCTGATGCAATATAATTTGACCCTTAAATGTCTTTTTTTTTTTTTTTTGGTGGTATTTTGTGTAGGTAAACTTTGACTCAAACTACAGGAGAAATTCTCGCATTAGTTCCAAATATTGTGGTCAGCTAGAGCAGATACTTAACATATATTAATTCACTGATCACAAGGGAAAGAATATTTTAATGGAAGGATTAAAGGGAAGGAAATCATGAAATGCAAAGCATGGAACATGTTGGGGAGTGGGAAGCCTTCATCAAGTATCACATCATTGGATTGTGGGCAGAAAGATGTACAAGGAACACTGGACACCTGAGAGAAGGGAGGGAAGTAGTATTAATAGAGAAAGGCAGGAGAATGTTCATTGGTGTGTCCAACTATCATACACAAATTAAATGCAAAATTAAAGATTATATCTTCAATAACTTCCTGCATAGCTTCAGAGAAAGACAAATGGATACAAAAAAAAAGAAAAGCACACTCCACTCTCCAGAAAGGTCAACCACAGGGATCGATCAATATGGTGACACTTCTCAAAGCCAACCTATTTTTATCCCAGAAACAAATATGAGAATATACCAAAGACAAACACTATTTGTCCAAGAAAATAGAAATCAAATCCTTGTTATATCTTCAGGCCACTGAATTAAATGTGATGTCTCTTCTACATTTCATTTACCCTTTCCTCATCCTGCATGGGTATTTCTAGTTTCCAAGTTTAAGAAAATTAGTCTTATGGGGTGCCTGGAGTAGCTCAGTTGGTTAAGCATCTGACTTCAGCTCAGGTCATGATCTCATGGTTCATGGGTTTGAGCCCCACATTGGGCTCTGTGCTGACAGCTTAGAGTCTGGAGCCTGCTTCAGATTCTGTGTCTCCCTCTCTGCTCCTCCCCTGCTCATGCTGTCTGTCTCTGTCTCTCAAAAAAATTTTTTGTTAGTATTAACAAATCGTCTAATGTGGGATTTCATGTTTTATGTATATAGTATTATATATACTAGATCATTCTTCATTTTCAGAATTTTCTTTTTTTTTTATCATCATCACTTTACTAGCAGTGTCATATATAGGATTTATTTTTTTTTTAAACTTTATAGTTTATTGTCAGGTTGGTTTCCATATAACACCCATTGCTCTTCCCCACAAGTGACCTCCACCAAGACCATCACCCACCTTTACCTTTTCCCCTTCCCCTTCCCCCCTCAGTTTGTTTTCAGGATTCAAGAGTCTCTCGTGTTTAGAATTTTCTTAAAAACAAAGCATCAATAACACTTCTTTTAAATGAGCAAAATTGTTAAGGAACAGAGAAGTTAGACCATATGGAAAACAATTTTCATTCTTAAAAAGCTTAATCATCCAAAGGACAACTTCAGAAGATGGATGCATTATAGTAGATCCAGATGACAGCAGATTTTAATTTTTCTCATTATTTTATCTTGGCTTCCAGGGGACAAAATTGAATCTATGATAAGGGTTTTAAAATCTGAATCACCCTCAATTTTGTTTGACAAAGTTATAGGTGACACTAAGAAATTCTGAGGTGCAGTACTGAGAGGGGGTAGAAAGACAAATAAGAAGCAGATAATTAAACGTATACAACAGGCAAGCCCTGTTTCTTCTCTTCAGTTTCACCAGAGTTTCTATGCATTCTAATCTTTCTTTAAAATAGGTGTCTAACTTGTTACACTAGCTGGGGACAGGAGAAACTGGTTATCTACAATTGATCTCAGGAAAACACAAGTGTGCCTCTCCGCTTTCAAAAATGAGGTTCATATTTTGATTACTTTTTCTATTCACTTAAACATAACACATATGGCATAACGTAATCCGAGTTACACAATGATAATTAACACACTACACTTGAATCTAAAGGAACTTAAAATCAGATAAAGAAGAGATTCTAAAGATAATTATAAATGAAGGTGGTAAACATGGGCAGATCAAGGCAAGAATAGTACTGAATGTAGTTTGACAAAGTACAACCCAGGGCCCCAGACTCAAGTTTCACTATATGAGCTGCATTTATTGAATTCTTTGGCAACTGGCTCGGTCATTCTTTTTACCCAAATTCTGCAATCATCCCGCATGACTTTATTATCTTCATGGCCAATCCAACTTTATGACTTCAGAAACTTCCTCTCCCATGCCACTTTAGCTAACGTCTCCCAGTGACATCACTCAGAACTGTTCCATCTCTGAAACCGCTCATTAATATAAGCCACCCTCTAACCACAGATTACAGTCATTCCAGCCTACACACTTAGTTACTTCCAACACACGTTTCTCAGTCTTGTTGAAACCTCTGGGACACTTACTACTTTTTCTTTTTCCACACCTCCCAGGCTTCATCCCCTCCTTTTTTATCTAAGATTTGGTGGTTTATAATCTCAACCACTCTCTTACTATTATTTTCCCCAGCTTTATGGAGATGTAATTGACATAAAACACTGTGTGAGTGTAAGGTACACAACATGATGATTTGATACACATATGTTGCAAAATGATTAGAATAGAATTCATGAACACCTCCATCATTTGACATAATTATCATCTTTCTGTGTGTGGTGAGAACATTTAAGATCTACTCCCTTAGTAACCTTCAAGTATATAATTCGATATTATTAACTATAGTCAACTTGCTGTATATTAGATCCCCAGAACCCTTTTATGCTCGAAGTTTGTACTCTTTGACCAACATCTCCCCATTTCCCCCACCCCAAGCCCCTGGTAACTACCACTCCTCAGTGAGTTTCCATGAGTTCAGCTTTTTTAAATTCCACATATAAGTGAGAGCATACAGTATTTATATTTCTTGCTAATCTTAAAGAACTTCCTTGCCCTACTATCTTTAATTGCAACTGCTAACAAAATCCCAACCATAGATGAATTCAAGTATCCCACACTCAATGAATGCCTCACTGGTTTCTAAGTAATACCAGAGGAACTCAACCAGGCTGACTGGAACTGTCAAAAATTCTCATCAGTGAGTTCATTTGGCCCCTAAAATCTGTCTCTCATCCCGAACTCTCCCATTTTCCACTTCAATTGCAAAGTTTCTTACATATTCCAAATATTTCCTCTATCATATAGCAGATGACCTCTTGTAGAAAATAGAAATTATCAGATAGTAACCCCCTCTACTGCCCAAAAAAGCCACACTCCTACCTGTCTTTCATCCCCATAAGATCAATTCTTCCATCCATATTCCAGATTCAGTCCTCTTTGTTTTGATCAAGAACTTTTTTTATTAAATGTGTCTCTCTTGTATGATTAATATCTTTCTTGTTGGCCCCTTTCTACAAAATTCAACCAGGTTCATGTGTCTCTAAATTTTCAGAGCCTTCCATGTACTTCTCACCTATTCTAACACTATCACTCTCTCCTTTCATGGAAAAGCTCTCCAAGGATTGTTGAAAGTTAAAATTCCTTTATCTTCATATCCTAAAATTCTTTATGCACTCACATCTGGCTTTTCTCACATGCACCACTCAATTCTATCAAAACAATTGTATAAGATATCCAATGACTTCCATGGTATCAATTCTAATATACCGTTAATTTTACCTTATTTGACACCTCAAAACATACAACATTGTTATTCACTTCCTCTAACTAAAACATCTTCTTGCTTCCTTCACCTAACACTCTTCTAACTTGATTTCCTGGTCAATACACTTCAGTCTCCTTTCCTAGGTACTCCTCCTCTACCCACTCTTTGAATAATGGAGTTCCTTGATCAAATTTCATTGGGAGTTTTATGATTGTGTCAGACTTTACAGAAATACTTCAAAAAAAAGTCATCGAACACCACCAATTAAAACAAATAACAGTAACGAACTCTCAAGAGAGAATCTAATTTTAAGAGTGTCACACTGTGTCATTTTAAATGTCCAGTTTTCAAAACAAAATTATTGGATAGCCAAAGACACAAAAAAAGTATTGTCTGTGTAGAGAAGAAGCAGTCAATCGAAACTGTACTTGAGAAAACCCAACAGTGTTTAGACTTACTAAACAAAGATTTTTAAACTGCTAGTTTAAGTATGTCCAAATAACTAAGTGAAACAATGCCTAATAGTGTAAAGTAGGAGAACAACAACTTACAAAATAAAGAATATCAATAAAAGAATGTAAATTCTCAAAAAGAACCAAATAGAAATTCAGGAGCTGGAAAATACAATAATTGAAATAAAAATGTCACTACAAGGGCCCAACAGTACACTCAAGCATGCAGAAGAAAGAACAAGTAAATGTAAAGATAGGTCAATTGAGATAATCAGCCTAAAGAACAGAGAAAGAAATGAAGAAGATAGAGCCTCAAAGATATGTGGGACACCACTTAAGCATACCAAGTACATATAATGTGAGTCACAGGAGAGACAGAAGTAGAAAGAATATTTGAACAAATAATGGCAGAAAACTTCCCAAATTTGATTTTTAAAAAATCTACATTTCTTAAAAAGCTTTAAAAACTCTAAGCAACAGGGTACCTGGGTGGCTTAGTCAGTTGAATGTCTGATTTCAGCTCAGGTCATGATCTTACAGTTCATGAGTTTGAGCCCCACATCAGGTGCTCTTCAGATCTTCTGTCCCCCAACCCTCCCTCTCAAAAATAAAGAAATATAAAAAACTTTTTACTTCAAATAAGATCAATTCAAAAATATCCATATCTAGACACATCATAAGCTGTCAGACTCACAGACTTCTTGAAAGTGGAAAGAAAGATGTAACATGTGTAAGGAGTCCCTCAGTAAGATTCACAGTGACTTCTCATCAGAAAACAAACATAGAAGGCACTAGTATGGCTTAGTCAATGTTCAGAAAGACTACTAACCTGTTAATGAGATAAAAACCTATCTCTAAACTATTGTTCAAAAATAAAGGAGAAAATGGAACATTTCCAAATGAACAAAAACAAAGAATTTGTCATTAGCAAACATACCATATAAGAAATACTAAAGTGAGTCCTTTCGGTTGAAATGAAAGGATACTGAACAGCAGCTCAAGTCCACATGAAAAAATAAAGATACAGAGAAATAAAGGTAACTCCATGGATAAATATAAAAGATAGCATAAATGTATTTTCTGCTTTTAACTTTTTCTTCTAACTTAAAAGACAACTGCACATAGCAATAACTACAAATTTATATTGATGGATACAAGAATGTATAAGTATGTAATTTGTATGACAATATTGGCACTAAAAGGAAGAAAAATGGAGTTACATAGAAACAAAGATTTTGTATATTCTTGTAGTTATCTCTATTAATCTAACTTAATTGTTAGGAATTAAGATGTTAATTACAGTATGTTAATTCTAGTATGACCATTTAAAAATAATTCAGTAATGTTTAATAAAATGAGGAAATTACAATAGTACACTAAAAATTTTAGTAAAGGAAGAACAGAGGAATAAAAAATAAGTATAAGACATACAAATAAATAGCAAAGTGGCAGAAATAAATCCTACTTTATCAGTATTACATTAAATGTAAATGGACTAAACACTATAATCAAGACAGATGGACAAAATGGATAAAAACAAAAAATATGAATCAACTATATGTTGTGTACAAATGATACATTTTACATTCAAAGACACAAATAGAATGAAAGCAAAAAGATGGGAAAAGATACGCTGTGAAAACTGCAGCCAAAAGAGAGGTGGAGTAGCTGGTCTACTATGAGACAAAACAGACTTTAATACAAAAATTATTACTAAAGATAAGGACATTTTATAATGATAAAAGAATGAGTCAATCAAGAATATATAATAATTATAACAAAATACATGAAGTAAAAATTGACGGAATTAAAGGGAGAAATCGACAATTCAATAATAACAGTTGGAGACTGCGATACTTCATTTCAATGATGGATAAAGTAACTAGACAGATGATCAACAAGTCAATATCTGAGCACCATAAACCAACAATATCTAAAATATATCTATAGAACATGCCACCCAACAAGAGAAGGACAAAGTTCTTCTCAAATGCATGTGGAACTTTATCACCAGGATGGACTATATATTAGCCCACAAAACAAGTCTCAAAAATCTAAAGGGATTGAATTCATAAGAAATATGTTCCCTGGTCACAGCGGAATAGAATTAGAAATCAACAACAGAAGGAAATTTTGGAAAACTCAAATATGTATTCACCATATTAATAGAATAAGGAGTAAAGAGCAACAAGATCCTTGATTTCAGGGTTGTAAGTTCAAGCCCCACATTGGGCATAGAGATTACTTACTTAAAAAGCCACAACATCATCTCAAAAGATGCAGAAAAAGCACTGGACAAAATCTGAAACCATTATATGACAACAACATTCAACACACTAGGAATAGAAAGTAACTCCCTCAACCTAACAAAATGTACCTGCAAAAAGCCCACAGTTAACATGGTAAAGCATGTTAACAAAGCAGTTAACAAAGCAAAGCACTCAAGGCTTTAAAGATCAGGAACAAAACAAAGATGCCTACTCTTGTCACTTCTGTTCAACATTGGACTAGAGATTGTAGCCATGCTAATTAGGCAAGAAAATAAAAGTCATGCAGATTGAAAAGGACAAAGTAAAATTATACCCATTTGTGGATGACATACTCTTGTAGACATAAAATCATAAAGTACCATCTATAAACACACAAAAAAAAAACTACTGGAACTAGTAAATAAGTTTAACAAGGTTATAGGATACAAGATAAATATACAAAATCAATTGTTTATATATTAGCCATGAAAAGCTCAAAATGAAAGTAAAAAAATTCTGTTTACAACAGCAACAAAAAGAATAAAATACTTAGGAACAGATTTAACAGAAGTTCAAGACTTGTACACTGAAAACTGCAAAACATTATTGAAAGAAAATGGTATCCTGAATTCATGAATTAAAGGACTTAATATTTTAAGATGGTAGGTGACACTCCTCAACTGTTGACAAGCTTATCCTAAAATTAATATGGAAATGGAAGTGACCCAAAATAGGCAAAAGAATCTAGGGGAAAAAAATCACGAAATTAGAAGACTCAAAATTACTGCTTTCAAAACATACTACAAAGCTATATTAATCAAGACTGCATGGAACTGGCATAAAGATAGATACACAGATCAATGCAGTACAATGGAGTGTCCAGAAATAAACCCACGCCCTTATGACTAATTGATTTTAGATAAGAGTGTCAAGATAATTCAATGGAAAAAGAACAGTCTTATCACCTAGTAGAGTTGGAGCAAGTGGATATCACATTGAAAGAATAAAGTTAGACCCATCCTTCACACCATAGACCAAATAAACTCAGAATACATCAAAAACCTGACTGCAAAAGCTAACACTGCAAATTATTAGAAGAAAATGTACATGTAAATCTTCGTGACCTTGGGTCAATAGTTTCTTGGATAGGACACCAAATGCCCAGGCAAAAACAACAGGAAATTTGACTTAAAGTTTAAAACTTTTGTGCTCAAATGACACTATCAAGAAAGTGAATGCAACCCACTAGTAGGAAAAAATATTTGCAAATGATATATCTGATAAGAGACTAATATTCAGAATACACAAAAACTCTTACAATTCAATCAAAAGGCAACCCACTTTTATAGTGGCCAAAGGTTTTGGCATTTCTATATATTATATATGTGTATATATATATAATATATAATATATATATAGAGAGAGAGATTCTGAATATTATTAGCTACTAGGAAAATACAAATCAATACCATAATGAGATACCACTTCACACTCATTAGGAGGGCTCTAATTAAGAAGACAGACAGTAACAAATGTTGGCAAGGCTGTGAAGGAACTGGAGCCCTCACACATTGCCAGTGGCAATGTAAAAGTTGCAGGCATTTTGAAAAATAGTTCAGCAGCATCTCAAAAAGGTCAACGTAGATTTTCTATATGACCCAGCAATTCCAGTCATCAGTGTATACCCAAGAGAACTGGAAACACACAAAAACTTGTACATGGATGTTCACAGCATTATTCGTAATAGCCAAAAAAGTTTAAAAGTCTAAATGTCCATCAGCTGATGAAGAAACAAAATATGGTGTATTCATACAATGGAATATTATCCAGCCATAAAAGAAGTAAAATACTACTATTTGCTGTAACATGGAAGAACCTTGAAAGCATTACGCTAAATCAAAGAAGCCAGACACAAAATGCCACATATTGTATTGTTCCACTTATTTGAAGTTTCCAAATAGGTAAGTCAATGGAAACACAAAGTAGATTAATAGGTACTAAAAGTCGTAGGGATGGGAGAGTCGACAGTGATTGCCAGTGGGTAATGGGTTTCCTTGTGGAGAACATTTCCAAAATGTTCTCAAGTTAGATTGTGGTGATGGTTGCACACTCTGAATATACAAAAGCCACTTTAAGTAGATGCGTCTTTTTGTATGTAGAGTATAGCCCAATTAAAAAAAAAAAAAAAGACTTCTGCCACTCAGTGATGCCACATCTAGGTATATAATCTATGGAGAAGCTCTCTCAAGAAGATACAGACAAGAATGTTTATTCCTGCATTGTTTGAGAAAAATAGAAACAGATTAAAGATCCATCAATAAGAGAATCAATAAATTGTGATCTTTTTATACAGAATACTCTATAGCAGTTTAAATGCGCAGGAGGATGTGTATCAATGTATATTGTCTGAGAAGCTAGAAAAGAATATATTTAACGATATGTGATAGAAACAGCAAAATCAATATTATAAACTGTTTATAGAGACACACAGAAGTGTAAAATACTCAAGAATTCAAACTCCAAAATAAGGATACTTTGTTTCCTCTGCAGATGGCAGGAGAGGAATGAGATCAGAACTTTCAACTATAGCTCTAAGATTTTAACTTGTCATGGAGAAGGAAAGAACAGGAAGGAGGGGGAAGAAGGGAGAGAGGAGAAACTTTATTACATGAACGAGCTGAGTGGTAAGTACACGATTTATTATATTAGTGTATATTATAATTAGTGTATAATTAGTGTATTATATTAGTGTATTAGTGCTTTCCTATGTGTGAAACATTCTAGAATAAGATGAAAGACATGCTTATCTTTATATATGTGTGTATATACATTTATACACATGGATATGGATAGATACAGATATGACCAAAATGTGATTAGATTTAACTGGTCTTGAACTCATCAGCACTTCAAAGTATAGAGAACAAAAAAATTAGGGCTGAAAGTGGTTTACTAGCCCACTGATATATCTTTGCTAATTAATTTCCTATGAGATCTCTATAGAAACCTTAAGATGATTTTTTTTTTACTGTTTGAAAAATAAATTCATGGATTATTCCCAAACCTGGGAACTACAATATAAATAATGCAATATGAAATTATATATAATCATACTGCTGAGATAAAGCCACTATTTATAGTTGTCTCTTCTTCCCAGTCTTTTTTCTATGGAGACAAAGATCTTTTTATATAAATTAGTGTCATGTTACTCACGTGTAAATTAGATGGCCATTTATCTGCTGGAAACCTCCAACAGTTGTCTAACACCCTCATATAAGATCTAAACTCTAGCTAACCTTGGCCCTGAGACCATGTATGACGTAGGGTTGCCTGCCTCCTCTCCCATTCTCCTCCTATTCTACCTAAACCTCACTATCCTTCTCCTGGGACTAAGCTTGCTCCCAGCACAGGACTTTTGCATGTGCTCTTCTTTCTTCCTGGGATGCTCTCCCCTCATAAGATTATTTGAATTACTCTTCATCAAACATTCATTCATCTACCTCTTCTAGATGGGATGGGTTTCCCTCTCCCATGGAGATTAGATTTGTCAGTGTGATTTGCTTAGGAATTTGCAATAGAATGTCCACAAACATGGCAAACAGTGGTTGGCAGTATGTTTGCATGACGGGGTTTGTCCTATTGTGCCTCTGTCCTCACCATGAGGGGCACATGCCCCAGCTGACCTGCTGGTCCAAGGAGGAGGAGGAAACTCCCATGACCCAGACCTGTGCATAATTTTCAACTTGGTGCCAGGCCCAAACGCAGACTGGATCAGCTAAACCCTGTCTACCCACCTCAAAGAATAAACTTTGTGGAGAGAATGAATTATTTTACCTTCAACCACTGAGTTTTGCAGTGATTTGTTACTCAGTATTAAGACAATTGTTCATGGATATAGTCCATATTTTTGCATACTTAATCTTGCACTCAATCCAGATCCTGATATACTTTCTATCCCCTTGATTCTATTTTATACATATCTGTAATATTGATCATAATCATACATGAATTTGCTTGTTGTCTTCCCCACTAGAGTGTAAGGTTCATGAAAGTAGAGACTTTACATTGCTAACTGTAGTCCCTTCACTGCCTAGAACAGTGCCTTAAACATTGTACATGCTCAATAAATCATTGTTGAGAGAATATTGTAATCCCATTTCCAGATCATGAGACATTTGGTTTGCTTCTTACATTTGCTATTATAAATATCATTATGAAAATATCCTGGTACACCAATCTTTCCATACATCCCTGATTATTTTCTTAGAATGGCTAAATCAAAGATTTGGAGCACATTTGAGATTCTAAGTAAAATCTGAACAAATTTCTTTCTCTAAAGTTTGCACAGATCTGTAAGAACAGAAAAGTTTTCAAACTTTTGCCCCAACTTAATTTTATGTATTTTTTAATCAGCAAGGTAGTTTAAAATGGCACACCACTGGTTTTTTCATATTTTTGTGTGTGTTGTTGATGAGGCTTTTTTAAGGCTTTTTTACATGGATGATGCATTATTAATTCTTTAAAAAATGATATTCATGTCCACTGCCCAGTTTTTTCTTTTAGTATGTTAAATTTCTAATTCTTTATTTTTAGTGTTTATTTTGAGAGAGAGAGAGAGAGAGAGAGAGAAAGAAAAAGAGAAAGAAAAAGAGTGAAAGAGAGAAAGAAAGAGAAAGAAAGAGAGAAAGAGAGAGAGAGAGAGAGGAAAGAAAGAAAAGAAAGAAAAGAAAGAAAGAGAATCCCAAGCAGGCTCCATGCTATTAGCATGAAACAAGACTCAGGGCTCAATCTCATGAACCATGAGATCATGACCTGAGCCAAAATCAAGAGTTGAATGCTTAACTGACTGAGCCACCCAGAAGCCCCAATTTTTTCATAACTCTTAAGAATTCTTTATAATTTAAAGCTATTAAGAGTTGTGGATCATCTCAAACATTGCGAATATTTTATTACAGCTATTTTTTAACTTTTAAACCATAGTAGGTATAAAATATTGGCACTTTTGTCGTTGGGTAGAGTTGAGTTTGAGCACCAGCTCAGCCTCTTCCTACCCGTATGATCCTGATCAAAGCTTTATCCTCACAAAGCTTCAGTTTCTCATCTGTAAAATAGGAAGAATAACACCTAGGTAGATTGATGTGAAGATTAAGAGAGATCATATATGTCCAGTCAGTTAAGCTTCTGGTTTTAAGCAACATTCACTCTGGGTAATTTAAGCAAAACAATGTATTGGGAAGATACTGAGACAGCTCACCAAATTATGGAAGAGGCAAACAAGCACACCTTACGAAGGGCAAAAAGCGTGGGCAACCCCAGTGGTCAGCAGCAGAAGCCCTTCCATGGACTACCCAGCTAAGGTGTAGCCATTACATGACCCACCTCCAGTTGCTTTGTCCCTGGTGTCTACACTCAATATTTAAATTCCTGGTTAAGGGGAACCTGGGTGGCTCAGTCAGTTGAGTGCCTAGCTTCATGAAGCTCAGGTCATAATCTCGAGCTCCATGGTGGGCTCCATGCTGACAGCTCAGAGCCTGGAGCCTGCCTAGGATTCTGTGTCTCCCTCTCTCTCTGCCCCTCCTCCACTGTCTCTGTCTCTGAAAATAAATAAATAAAACATTAAAAAATTTTAAATTCCTCATTAAGAGAATTTGACCAGCCTAATATAGATCATAGGCACCACCTCTATAATCAGGGAGTGGGATTTGATTACGGAAAGGCTGGAAAGTATGTGAGGCAGACAGCCTCTCCCAACTAGTCAAAAAAAGAAGGGAGGGTAAGGAAGGGAGAAACAGAGAGGGAGAGAAGAAAGAGAAAGAAAGGAGGGAGGGAGGGAGGATAGAAGGAAAGGTAGAAGGAAGGGGTGGGGTGGGAGGGAGGCAAGCTACTCCTGTAAAGTGCTAAGCTCTGTATCTGTCCCCTTAGTAAGTTCACATAATAGTAGTCACGCATATACTATGCAACATTTTACTCTGGATTTTATAGTTGTGTAGAAAAAAAAAGAGATTCCACTGAAATCAGAATCCTGACTAAGTTTCTCATGGTAAGTTATCTTTTGCTCTCATTGAACTCATTCCCAAGAGAGCCAGCCCTTGAGTCAAGCTGAAAATCTCAGAACTCTAAGGGCTTAGCGCTTAGTAGTATCCACAAAGAAGCAAGCAGGCCTCTTCCATGGACTCTACTTGCCTAGGATGCACTGTGCATGTTTAATCATATTCTTGAATAGTACAGAATCCTGAATGGATCAAGTATTTGAAGACAACCCTTCAGAAGATCCAATATTTCAAAGCCAAGATAGAAAAATGAAGTTTGAGTTTCTACAATATAACCAAGATGGAAAATCCTCCAAAGATATTACCCTTGGAATGGATTTAACCCTTCCAAGACTTAATTCCCCATCCTTAAAATAAGTTTAATGATATCTACCTCTCATGATTACTCTGAATATTAAAACAAGATGAAAATAAGATTTAAATTGCAAGTGATTTAATAGAAATCCACTTTTCCCATCTCTTTCCCATGTGAACCAGATGAAAGCACTATGAAGACCTTCTTTGTCTGATTTTATGTACTTAAGTATACACCATATAATGAATAGAGTATAGTAATAGCCATAATTCAATCATTTGGGTGGCTCAGTCAGTTGAGTGTCTGACTTCGGCTCAGGTCATGATCTCACAGTTGGTGAGTTCGAGCCCCACATCAGGCTCTATACTGACAGCTCAGAGCCTGGAGCCTGCTTTGGATTCTGTGCCACCCTCTCTCTCTGCCCCTCCCCCACTCGCACTCTTGCATTCTCTCAAAAATAAACATTTTTTTTAAATAATAAAAATAAATAAAAGGAAGCTTAAAACCATCCTGCCAGGATCCCATCATAAGGGTATTCCTCACAGCAATCCTGCAAATTTTGTTTTACAGATGAGGAAAGTAAAGCTCAGAAAATTTAAGAAGGGCCATGTCTGGGGAGCCTGGGTGGCTCAGTCGGTTAAGCGTCCGACTTCAGCTCAGGTCATGATCTTGTGGTTTGTGAGTTCAAGCCCTGCATCGGGCCCTGTGCTGACAGCTCAGAGCCTGGAGCCTGCTTCTGATTCTGTGTCTCCCTCTCTCTCTCTGCTCCTCCCCTGTTCACACGCTGTCTCCCTCACTTAAAAAATTAAACCAAAAAAATTTTTAAAAAAGAAGGGCCATGTCAAAATTCAAACTCCATTCTGACTCCAGACCTCATGCTCTTTGCACTAAATCATGTTACCTCCTCAGGAGGTAAGATGATCCATAAAGAAGTTATTCTAGAACTAGACAACACTGTAGTCAATTGCTCAGGAATCTGATCTTTTCAGCAGTGCTCTGAAAGAACACAAAGAAAACAACAGCACATTGTTTATGCATCTAACCCAGCACGTGGGTTGGTGCACAGGCAACATTCAAGATGGATGTGTTCAATAAATCTTGTCTGCAGTTTCATGGAGGAGGGGAGATTCCAAATACCATTAAACACTTCTAGAAAAGGGGTCTGAGGAAACCATTCAATTTTAGCTTGATAAAATTCTTTCGACCGTCCTTCCCATCCAAAAAGAAGAAAGAAGAAAATGAAGGAAGACACACCAATCCCTGTAAGTCCGGTTACCAGTAGTTTTCACGGCTGGTATCCTTTGAGCTTTGATTACTCTCTCTGATGGGTCAGAGAACCTGAAGTCAACCCTTCAAAGAACGTGGTATTTCAAAGACAGAATGGAAACTCTAGGTAGGTTGCTAAGTTTTAAAATTTTTGTAGCTATCAAATTATTTCTATGATATAAACCTGTTAGAAATAATTCATCTGAAGAGATTGATCTTAAAGTGTATGTGACTTGGATAAGTAATAGCCCTAAAAGGTCGTCCCCAAAATTCTCTAAATTGGAGCTAAAGAAGCATAGGGTATACATATCTATTTTATTTTAGCATTTGGTGATTTTTTTTTTCAACCATGCTTACGGAATAGATTAGATCGGATTCTTCTAGGGAACACCAAGAGGGCTTCAAAATGCACACGTTGCAACTCCTCTCTCTCCAAAGCACACCATCCAGCTAGATTCTGAATGAGAGAGTGCTCCAACAGTATTGGCATCAACCCCACCCATCGCTGGAGGAGTCTGGTTTTTGAATTATTTTTCAAAGCCTCGTCTTCCCCCAGTCTTCGGAGGCAGTACAGCTGAGAGCCATTAGCTGTCATCAGTGGGTAGCCAGCAAAAAGCAGCCGCAGTGGGGGAATGCTCCGCCTTTCTGTAGCGACCATCTGGGCAGAGGGAATTGGGTTCTAAACCTTAGGGGGGTAGAAGTAGTTCTTGGAATCTTGTTATCTTTGAACTTCACTTGATCCTAAACAAAAGGTCTTTTTCTTACCCAACCTTCGCTTCCTGGAAACAGGAGTAAAAAGGTAGCAGTGGGAATCTAGTGGCCACCTTGCAGGACATTATGGTCAAAGCAGACAGACAGTCTGAATACAAAAGCCAGACACTACCTGGTTGGCAGCCTATTTCTGGCTTAGGGTTTTGAAAGAAAGGAGGAACACATCTTACTGTGAAAAATCTTTTTTTCTTCCTTCTCTATGTTTACAAAGAAAAACATACCTCTTCCACTCAACAAAAACAAACAAAAAAAGGATTATGCTTGTCTTTTAACTTCTCCATACCTATAGCAAGATCCCTTCTGACTTGTTTCCAAATACAAGTACCACATTTTTCATTGCATCCTCTCTCTCTCCTCTGAGGATGTTAGCAATAGGTGTACTAGATTAAGACCAAGAATGCACTTTGAGGCTGGAAACCCGGTTTGATCCTGGTTCCCCTACTTACCAATGGCATGGCCTCCACAAGCTAGGTCAGCACTGGGCCTCATCTGCCTCATCTGTAAAATAAGGATAAAAATACATGTATCATATGGTTGCTAGAGTCAGCGACAAGGTACACCAAGCACTTGCTGTACTCCCCGGAACCTGGAACACAGTAGGCATCCAACAATTGAGTGCTGTTCCTCTTTACATTGTTTACAACCAAACTTTTAGGAAAAGTGGTAAAATTCACCAAATGACCTCATAAGGTTTCAAGGGGGCAAATACAGAGTGAGTTAAAAACGTGGTTCATCCCTCCAAATCTGAAGTCCCTAACTTGGAGAAATCCACAGATCCACATACACTTGTAGATGTGTGTTTTGGCCTCCTAGGGTTTTCTTTTATTTATTCTGAGCATCTTAAGATGCAGATTTTACACTAAAATATAGATTTCCAGCTTCCCTTGGAAAACTGCAAATGTAGCCACCCTGGGCCAGCATTCCTGATTGGCACAAAGGGCTAGGACTGACTGGGGACTATCCCTCTCAGATAGGACATATGCTCTTTGGTCTGCCACAGTTGCCTCCCTGCCAAGTGTGGCATTCTGAGCCTGCTTCTCTGGAATTATCTTTTCAGGCGTGTGAATCTGTGACACCTTCTCTAACCCTCGGCCCCTAAGTGCAGATGGTTGAGAATAAGAGAAACACAAAGGTGCCTCGTGAAGGATGCTGGATTAGTAGTTGCAGGACATGAAGTAAAAAGAAAAGCATCTCGAGTTAGAAGATTAGCAGGACAAGGGGCACCAGACCCAGCGACTCCTCCAGGCACTTGGAGCCTTGTCATTTAATTTCAACATGTCTCAAGCTCCTGAAACGTAGAAGGCAGCTAATATTTACTCTGATGTTTCACAAGGTAGACACAAGGATCAACTAATACAATGCCTGTGAGCAAACTGCAAAATGCTTTGCATATATGAGAGGTACATCATCAAAGAGAATGGACACAATATTCAAAGGAAGAAAATCATTTATCTAGACCCTCTCTAACAGATCTTTCTGGAAAATCCCACAACTAAAAGATCTTTAAAGTGTCATTATCTAGCCCTCAATATTACAAATGAGCAAACAGAAGCAGCACCTCAAGAAGATTACAAAAAAAAAAAAAAGGTTGACAATATAGTGAAGGAAAAAGAAATATTTGGAAAAGAAGCTCACTGAAAAGATACCTAGAACCAGGTGAGCCTCTGAGTCCAGGGGTATAAATAGTCATGGTGGGGGGCAAATTTTTTTTTTAATAAACTGTTTCTGCCTTAGATTTCAAACTCTAAGGGTAATACGTATTTCCTTGCTCTGGAGGAAAGGATGGAACGGGACATGTGTTAACAGGCAGGGAAGATGTTTCTCCCCTTTGAGTGCTCACTTCCATGGATGGGAGGAGACCCTTTGCAGAAAGGAAATAGGAGTGTTCTCAATAGGGAAAACTTCACCCAAACTCTGAGATTCACAGTTAGGACATCTGTCAGGAAGGCCCAGAATGGCCTAACCCCAAGATCCACTGGTAAGAAAGGTAAGTCTCAAAAGAATTCACCAGGAACTAAGGGGTCTAGGGTCAGACCAAGGGTCTAAGAGTCTGGTAAGTATGAGGGGAGGCTGGAAACCCTTTCATGTCATTTTGGATCTTCCTTAAAACAGACATCCATACAGGATTAGATATGCAAGAGATTTATTGGGTGAAACAGTCCTCTGGAGGGGGAAGAACAAGTAGAGGTGAGGAGAGTATCCAGACCAGGATCCAGAACGCAAACTAGCAGAGGGAGGGAGGGAAGCAAGCAGGCATCAGTCCTGAGGACTTGGTAGAATAATCTGGAACCATGAGTTGGGGCTGGGTGGGGAACTTTATCCAGAAAAAAGTGGGAAGTATCGGGGTTTTGAAGGAGGGGTAATGCCATGAAAACCATTGCAAAGACCACTATTACCAGAGCCCTGTGCCTGGTGGTTCAAAGGGGGAGGAATAGACCCGGGGGTCATGGAATTAGTTTAGGCAAACAGAAGGGCGGAAATGACTATAATACTAAATATGGAAGAGTTGAGTGTCAGGGAAGCAGAGAATGAGCAAATTCCCATCTTAGAAATCACAGAGATAGATGGTTTCCAGAAAGAGTGACTCCAGAGACAGGATCAAAATACAGATAAGAAACCAGTTTAAACAGCTTTTATCTTAAGGATTCTATATTTGGACTAATCCTGCAGCAAATGAGGTTAAGAAATGTTTATGTTAGAAGATTTGCATGTAGAGCACTGTTTTCCTTTTCTCAGTTTCAGGGCAGCCAGACAGAAGAAATTAAGTGTAATTAAATATAAAAAGTATCAATTAGCTCTGATTTGCCCATCCTCGGAGAGAAATGGCCAGTTGGGAATGAGTGATCTAATCCTCAATCAAGACTCAGAAGGAGTCAGAAACCAGACATCTATCTAATCCCATGGGAAAATATCACATGAAAGTCAAGGGTCTCTGATAAGCAAACAGGATTTTTTCCCCCAAGTCATTACAATTTTTAACGTAATAACATTTGATGTCCTGTTACATTATGCTCACAAATCTGACAGCCTGGGGTTGAAGTGGTATCTCAGTCTTGAATGATATTTCACTCCTACCTATCACTGAATATTCAAAAACCCTTTTCTATCTAAAAAGAATACACCTGATAATCTGACAAAAACGAACACATTTAGCATCAGTTCCCCCTTTTGTTAGTTTTTACCAAGTAGATTCAAACCAGCCACTTCACCATCCTCAAGATTACTCCACCTTTCAGTACTAAATGGCATATTCCTAGATTCTAACTTTCTGTTCCTTCCACAATCACCTACTCTAGTGCCTACCAACAGCTTTGTGAGTCTGCTGTCCTATTTGTCTGTTCTCCTTGTTCAATGAGAATCACATTTGTGCATCACTGGTCACCGGTTTTATAGCCTTTTCTAATTGATGTAGTTTCCCTCCACTTTCCCCTGTCCTTAGTATCCACCCTCCTCCCAGCAAATAAACATACACTTGTATATACACAGCCTTTACGGGACATTCTGAATATAGGGCAGATGCTCTACTGAAGAGTTATATTGGGTTTGACAACATAGAACAATTCAGCTGTTTATATGATAACAGAGCATTCTCAAATCTTCCCCACCAACCCCCAACTCCTGAGAACATCTCACTCTAGTCAGATGCCAGATACCTCCAGTCTAAACGACCCCCGTTATTCTGGGATAAGCCCACCCTTTACTAGTAAGGCAAAGTTCCCAGTCCACACAAATCAGAACACCTAGAGTGTTCCCTTCTCCCTAGAGAAGTCCTGCCTCCCTGGAGTCCATTCACTCCATGGCCTGCCATCTCTGCACCTCCATCCCAGTACCTGTGACAGATGGACCCTCCCCAGCCATGTCCCTCTAACACACAATGGACACTATGGTTTTCCCATATTTCCTGAAGCATCTTGAATACAAGATTATTGTGTGTGGTAGAATCTTGCTGACAGCTTCAGGGTAATAGAAAACAGCACAGAGCAGGAAAGAACTTCCTTTTCAGTGTTCAGACAAAGGTAGACCTGTATTGGCCATTCTTGACTACAGTAAATTTTAGGGGAGCCATATTTTTCCACAGGCCAAGTTCTTGGGAGCTCCCTCTCTTGCTGCATCCTCCTCACTCAGCTCCTTCCCTCTCCATTCACAGCCCCCAGCCCCCTAGGTTTTACTTTATTATGGAAAACAAGAAAGGATTGCCTTCTCCTCTGACTCCTTCTCCTCTGACTCCTCAATGTGCCCAGGAAGTCTTGTTTTTCTCAGCCAAAGGGCCGAGCAGGGCTTTGTCCAAAGCAATGCAATTATTCTTATGGGAATAATATATTCTGTCATCCCCCTAGAAGATAAAGACACTAACGACTTTTCCATTTCTTAGTAATGTTTATTTGTAATACCTAATATGTATAAAGTCTTCTCATTAGAGTACAGCCCCTCCACCAAACTCACATTGCAATGTCCTGGAAATGCTCTCCCAGTGCTAGTCAAGGACCATGCTACCTGTGGACTGACTCCACTCTGAAATCCATTCACAAGACCGACAACACTAGTGATCTCTCCAAGGCAGAGAAAAATTTAGTTTTTTGACAAGCCATTTTTTTGTTTTTTGTTTTTTTTTTTTTGAGAGCAAGCATGTGTGCACAAGCAGGGGAGGGGCATGGGGAAGGCAGAGAGGGAGGGGGGAGGGAGGGAATCTTAAGGAGGCCCCACACTCAGCAAGGATCCCATTGTAGAGCTCGATCTCACCACCCTGGGATCATGACCTGAGACGAAATCAAGAGTTCAACACTCAATGGACTGAGCCACCCAGAGGCCCCACCAAGCCATCTTTTATTACTCCCCAGTGATACCCTATCCTAATCCTCAGCCAGGCAGTACAACATCCTTCTCTGCTCCTGTGGTGGCCATGCTCTCCAAGCAACCTACAGGTACTATTCCTCTGATTCTACCACAGCAGCTGGCCATGGACTTGCTATTTACACCAGTGTGAACTCCACGTGCCACGTGAACATTCTGAGAGATTTTTGTAGTTCCACTTTCCAGAGGACTCTCTAGGATGACCTCTGACATCTGAACTTACCAGCCCTCATCTTCTAGCTTTGCCTGCTTCTCTATCAGTTTCCCCCTCTCCTCCTCTGCAGCCCTGTATTAGTTCCCTGGGGTTGCCATAACACAGCTACAAACATGGTGGCTTAATGCAATGGGAACTTATGCCCTCACAGTTCTGGAGGCTGGAGGTCTGCAAGCAAGATGTCAGTAGCATCGCACTCCCACCAAAGACTCCAGGGAAGAGTCTTTCCTTGCCTCTTCCAGCTTCTGGTCCCTCCAGGAGTTCCCTGGTTTGTGGTCTTCTGTTGCTCAAATCTCCCTCTGCCTTTTCTAAGGATGCTTACCAAGGATTTCATTCAACATACTTAATACATCTGCAAACACCCTATTTCCAAATAAGGTCATATTCACAGGTTCCAAGCACATCTACCTTTTGCAGGGGTAGGAAAGGTAGACAGGGGACCATTCTATTCCACTACAAGCCCCATGCTTCCTAGAGCCCTGGCCCGACCCTTAGCTGTGAGGGCATCTTTCCCACAGCCTCCCCAAAGCCCCCTCAGCTCAGGAAGATGATTCACTGGATTGGCCCACTGTGTACTTCAAGGCCACAGGGGAACTTGGTTCCCCACCACCCTGGGGTAGGTAGATGCTCTCTCCCCACCAAGAATTGCTACTAGAGGTCTAGGTTCATAGGCTAGGAGTCTACTGCAGTGTAAGGTAGGGAATGTAATCAGTCTCACTGGACTTTTCCATCTCCCACAGCAGGATGGAAATTTTACCTTTCTCTTCTGTCACTTCCCCTGGAAGCTGTACATTATACTGCACAACAGCATTTTCCAAACCTTCATCTACAGAACAGGGTACACTGCTGGTTGTTCTACAGTTCTCTGCTCTGAGACCAAGATCACACATGCAAGATTAGCCACTTTGAGAAGTCTACAGTAAATAGGCTTTAACACTTTTACTACTTTAGTTAAAAAAAAATAAAATTAAAAAATTAAAAAAAACCCGGCTAAACACATTAACCCAGTATTTCCCAAGCTCCCTTGACCTTCAAATTTGCAGGGGGTGGGGGGGGTGGGGGGGGGATTGTTATTTTCCTTACACTTAGTATCTTAAGATCTCATGGAATACTAATGTCCAGTAGAACACAACTGGGAAATGTTTTCTGAAAATATTGGAAGGGTCAAAAAATTAATAATAAGCCACAGTTTTTTTTTCTCATGCCCAACATTAGAATACATAGCTGTATTTTAAGTCCTGTCAGTATTACATATCTAAAATTAAAGTCTTAATCTGGCCAGTTTTGATTTTTTTTTCCACCGAGAACCGAGTTCCCTGAATTAGCTGGCATCTGTAGAGGATGAAGGCACCAAACTGACACAGAATAACCCTCGAGATATTTTTGAAGGCAGTGACCCATCTTCATCTTTCCGCAGCCGCCTCCTGATACCAGAAG
The DNA here is from genome assembly GCA_028646485.1 of Cryptoprocta ferox. Classification (NCBI taxonomy): domain Eukaryota; kingdom Metazoa; phylum Chordata; class Mammalia; order Carnivora; family Eupleridae; genus Cryptoprocta; species Cryptoprocta ferox. The sequence continues at coordinate 132,571,838 of CM053577.1, read as the reverse complement.
CTTGTACGAAACGAGCGCTACCTCGTGGTCCTCTGAGCCAGAGCAAAGCAGTGAGTTGTGAGGCTCGCACGACTGATTTGTGTGTGAGAAGAATAAATCCTAGTTATTTTTCCTTTTACAGACACAGAGCAAGATTTCAGTGATTATTTCGTTTTCTGATATAGATGAGAAACAATCTGGATTATCAAGTAGGTCATTTCCAAGTTTTCCATGAGTCGTTTCAAATTATAAAGCTTGATCACTTTAAGCACAGGTACCACACATTGTTCAAAAACAGGTGCTTTCTGTGGGCTCAAGAGCCCGATTCATGGGTTTCTCTCCACTTCCTGAGAAGGCAGCCCAGAGCGTTGGAATAAACACTGACCCACGAGTCAGAAGACCCAGGTTTCAGGTCCACTCAGATGATTATAGACCAGTATTTCTGAACTTGGAGTTTCTTTCTGGAGTTTCCAAATACACAGAAAATACAGTCCCATTCTCATTACTCAAGGATTCCATATTTTTGAACTCACCTACTTGCTGGTATTTATTCGTAACCCCCAAATCACTATCCATGGTGCTTTCACAGTCATTCACGCCCATGGACAGAGTGACAAAAGATTTGAGCTGCCCAATGTGCATGCCACCAGCTGCTAGTGAACAAGGACACACTCTGCCTTCCTGTTTCAGCTGCCATACTGTTAACAAGTATCCTATTCGTGGTCTATTTATTGCCATATTTCCCACACTTTTTGTACTCTTTGTTGATGATTTCATTTTTTTAATGATTTCACTGTTTAAAATGGCCCTTACGTGTCATACTCAACTCCTAAGTTCAGTTATAAGTGAAAAAAGATTGGGAAGTGTTTTAAATGTGTATGTTGGATAAGCTTCACTCGGGCATGAATTATAGTGCTGTTGGCCAGGAGCTCAATGTTAATGAGTCCACAATGTATATTAAATAAGGTGTCTTTAAACACACAAAAAATAAGGTTATGTATTGATCAGTTGATAGGAATTTGGTGAGCAGAGGCTCACGGGGACTTAACCCTGTATCTTCCTTAGCAGCAAGTTATGTATTCATTAATTCAGTGTTCACAACGACTTTATAGAACATTACAAGGCATACAGAGAATCAACTCTATATCCCCAGCCTCATAAAGTAGTTATGGTGTTTAAATGAGAAATCCTATTTATTCAGCAGTATTTAACAACTACAGTTGACCCTCAAACAAGGCAGGGGGTAGAGGCACTGATCGCTGTCTACCAAAGATCCATGTGTAACTATTAACAGCCTGCTATTGGCCAGAAGCCTTACTGATAATATCGACAGTCAATTAACACATATTTTGTATGTCATGCATTATATACCATATTCTTACAAGAAAGCTGGAGGGAAAATGTTAAGATTCTAAAAAAGAAAATATATTAATAGTACTGTGTATCTGTTGGAAAAAAAATCAGCACATAAGTGGACCTTACATACCAGACATTGTATAGATACTGTGGACAAATCTGAAATACTCCAAACACGATACCTGTCCCATAAAGAGCAGAGATAAGGGAGCACTCAGGAAAGGTTAAAACCTTACACAATAAGTTATGTTACTTTTATTGTTAACAAACTTTTCTAATATTAAGGCCATTTAAAAATCCTTTGCCTTCACAATGCAGGCTTTGTTCTAATAAGTAAACAAAAAGAATCAGACCTAGAAATACAGAGAATAAATTGATGGTTGTGGAAAGGAAGGGTGGGGTAGGAGATGGGCAAAATGGGTGAAGGGGCACAGGAGGTCCAGGCTTTCCATTACGGAATGAAGAAGTCACGGGTAGGAAAGGAACAGCACAGAAAATACAGTCAAGGGTACTGTAGTAGCGTTGTATGGGGACATCTGTGGCAAGCATAGCAGAACATAGAGTTATCAAATCACTGGATCATACGCCTGAAACTAACAGACATTTGCTATGTCTACTCAAAAGAATTGTTTTTAATGTAAGCTTTGTTCTTATGGAACCAGAAATGATTTGGAAAATTAATGTTTTTGCGAAATCCCTTAATTTAAGTCAAAAAGGTGAAGAAAGAAAACCTACCAAAACACATTTTAGGGAAACTTCAGTATTAGATTGGGGCTCATAGTAAGTTTGTATTACAATAATAACCAAGCGCAAAATCTAACAGAGCATTTTATAAAGCGAAGATCAAAATTCCAAACAGTCTTTAAAAAACTGAAGTTGTATCAGGGACAAAATAGATGAACAACAAAGAAATGCTGGGTCACCAAAGGGTGGCTTTGTCCTTGGTGCTCAGGGGACTGATCAGATACATAAAATAAAGACAATGCCAATCTGGGTAGAGAGTTAGAAGTAAAATCCAGAAGGTACAGAAATAAGACTAAGAAGTTCACCTAGAATGAATGCCTTTCTCCTCATGACTCCAATTACAGCCGCAGCCAAGACCTAGCAACAACCGAGAGAGGCCAAAAGATGCGGAGCAAATACCAGTAAGAGTATGTCAACCATTTGTATTGGGCCAGTTTTCTCAATGAGAGCATGAGTCCTATTTTGGAGAACATGGTAGAATGTTCTAGGTGTTATGGTGCCTGAGTGCATGGTTATGTAGCTTCTCCATTTCCCCAACCCCACCATTAGCTGACTGAAAGGACTTAGGTTTTGAAAATCTGCTGTGCCTCACTCCCCTGGGTGGGTATGCTGCCGTGTAACAAAGAACATGCCAGTTCATCTTCCCCTAGCACTAGGCGCAGCTGGAAGGAAAGAAAAGGAAACCCATTTTAAAACATTTTAAAGCTACTCTCTATTCCAGACTATGAGACTGCTCTGTTTAGGATCTAAAATATGCTTACTTTAACCCATCTTTGTTGACACAGCCACAAACTTCAGCAAATACTGGAACCAGACTCAACTAGATTTCTTGTAAACTTTCATATGTGAGCAAAATCCCCCTTTGATTTTGCCTCATGTTCATCTGCTATGATTTTTTTAACCAAGTTCTAAAAAGGAAATCTTCTGGCATTCTCTATTCTGTATTTTACGGTAAAAAGGAAAAAAGCCAACTGGACAAGACTTATCTATTTCGAGCTATAGTAAGTCTTGAACTTCATTTTCTGAAAAGCTTTTTTCTGACAGTCATCATTTCTCTTTATTTTTTTTTTATAAGAAGTCCTACTAATCCATGCTACTTTCTCTGACTCCCAAAATAATAAGTATAATTGAACTTACACTTCTGGGGGGGCCGGGGGGACCAGAAGCCAAGTTTTAGGTTAGCATGGTATGGACTGGGATGCAGAAAGAGGGCATCTTTTTCCCCCCTCAAAGGAAGAGCCCCAAATGTATTCACAGTTGGCTGACTCTCCACTCAGAAATGTGCGGTCTTTTGTACAAAGCCAAGGGCTTGTATCCTCATATCTTCATATCTTTCCTCAATCCTTCGTCTGACCTGGTGTCATGCAGAAATCCAGGAGCCCTGAACCTCTTCTTCCTTGTGCAAGAATTGGCTAAATAACCTTGGGCTTGTCTCTGGTAACTTCTCTGAGCTTCAGGGTCTTTGTCAGGAAAATCTGGGCAATACCTTCTCTACCTGAAAGCTTAGAAGTAGACCCTTCTCATTTTAGACCTAAGCTAACTAGCTCAAGACTATCTAAAGAAAAAGGAAAGCAAATGCACTATGAAATTAATGGTGTTACATGACAGTTAATCTCATGGTCTCTTCCAGCCCTTTGACTCCAGTTATGAAGGGTTTGGGGAACAGCAATGTGTGCTTCTCACAGCTGACTTCCCATGCTCACCCCTTCGTGGCCCAGTTTTTTGTTTTTTTTTTTTTTTTTTTTTTTTTTGGTGTGGCCCTCAGGCCAAGATTAATAACAAGGCACAGGCGCTCTCCACCTATGACGACTGAGACAGCCTCAGCCTCTTCTGGTACCTGTAACTCCAAACTGTCATATTCACAGCCACATGTATTGGTAAGAAAGGAAAGAACCTCAGATACATGATGAAACATCAACCTTGCAGTCAGATGGGGGAGTTCATACAATTTAATGTGCCTCTTTCATAAGAGGATACATTCCTACCCAGTAAGGAACAAGGTTGCCAAGGACGTGTTTTTCTTTCTTAGAAACTAAACACCTTTCATCTTAAAAAATCACGTATGCCTAAGTCACACAAATCTGTTTCCTTGCACATATATAATGAAACACCCAAATAGCAAGGGCTTCAGGAAGGAGTGGTGTCAGAAGACCTGTTTCTGAGGCTTGAGTGCACAGCTCACTTTTGTTTCCTTCCCTCTCTGTGGTTCCGGTTATCCCCACATCCTTGGGCACCTGCCACACAGAACAGCTCACCAGTGCCCGGACGTACCGAGTATCATCTCCGGTCCAGGCCTTTGCTCAGCATTGATGTTCTCCTTCTTCTCCGCCAGATGGAACCCTTTGAGGCTCTGCTTTGCTGAGGCATTTGTCCCCAAATCTGTGCTCACACCCTTATTTAGCACTTGGCTATCATGCTTGATTAGTTGGGTATCTACCAATGACTTGTCCATCTTATATCTCCAAACACTAGCATGGTGCCTTGACATATAATCATGTCTACTCATACCTGGCCCAACTTCAACTTTATAGAACTGTCACCTTGAATGTCTATGTAGGCCCAGACCCAGGATCTCATCTAGGGGACCCCTGTAGGTAGCTCTCCCCATGGAACATGAGCAGAAGTGATGTTTGACTATTTCAGACCAAACTGAGGAAGAAATGGCTATGCCCTTCTTCACTGTTTCCTCTTCCACCAGCTGCCCAGACAGGGCCACAAAATCCAAGTCCTTGAGTCACTGCGTGGAAGAGAGACACCCACCAACTAGGAACACTCCCATTACATTGTTAAGGAGCAAGAAACAGACTTCTATTGCATCAAACCACGGACATTTGGGGCTTTGTTACAGTAGTTTGACCCAAATATTCATTCTAAAAAAATGCTTATTTAGACAATTCTGTGTAACAACGCTTAGTCCCTCTAAGCCCTAAATCATAAAGGAGAGGGAAGGAAAGGGGAGGCAAAGGAGGGAAAATCAGAGAAGGAAAGAAAGATCAGGATGAAGGAAAAAAGCAATGTATGCAATGCAGAACCATAGTCAAACTACCACCTCACACATAAGCTGTCCGTATCCTCATCAACTGAGTACACAAGAGCCAAGTCATTAGTTAACTTTGCTACTGTACCCACAGTGGCTAAACATTCCCTGAGACACAGATTTTCAGTATGTGCTGAATTAACTAGTAAATACAATTATGAATTAATACCATGTCTTTGCTTCCTTATAAAATGACCCCAAGAAATCACATCTCCCTAAGCCTATGGATTATGATACTTAATCGGGTACGAAATAATTTCTCACCTCTGAAATTTTAAACAACAACATGTTAAGAATGCATCTGAATGCCTAGGATGTTCTCTGTGCTTTTTAGAACTCCTATTCCCTGGGGGCTTTGCTTCTAACACAACAGCGTATTGCTTGTTATTAAAGAGCTCATACTTCATGGCTGGCTCTGAAGTAGATAAAAGGCAGCATTTTCCTCCCTTCCTTATCCTAATCTCCAAAACAAGTTACTTACTAAAAGAATTTTTTATAAAAACCTTCAGAAGATATTTTGGGGGAGGGAGATCAGGAGGAAGGAGAGATTTCTAAACAGAAAAGAATAATCCAATCTTAATATCAAGTAGGAGAAGAGACCACATGTAGTGATGAGACCAATTTAATCTACATCCTCCGGTCCGATTGTCCAATTATTGCAGTATGTGTGTGTGGATGGATATGGATGGATATATATATATATATATATATATATATATATATATATATATATAGCTAAATTTTGCCCAGTCCTGCTAATCAGACAGCAACTCACTGTGTCTGTTTATCTCTAAACCATTACCCAGTTGTACAGTAAATCTGCATTTCCAGAGATGGTCTAAAATAGAAACCCATGCTAGCTAAATTTGTTTTGGGACATATCAGGCAACAGCTAGAAATTTTTAAATGACCAACTTGTATTCCACTGAGGCCCTGAATGAATTGATTAGGGAAAAGCTAAAAATTGAATAGTATTTTCTGGAGTAGGCTAAGGTTAGAGCTGCCAGTGAAAATATGTAACTACCAGGAGAGCAGCTATCCATCAGAGCTGATTTTCCAATAGAAGTGTGGAAAAAATGCAACTCAATGGAAAAGGGAAAGGTCTTCTTTTCCCATCGCGATGCCCCTTTCCAACTCGGTCAATGATGTAATTAAGTCCTCAGGAATACACGCAAACTCCCAGCACTAAAATTATGATCAGGGAGAATGAGTTTTCCTACCAGCCAGAGGTTATTTCCCAGTTAAGACCACCTTTGATCAGAAGATGTGCATGGCTCCTCTGAGAAGGGAAGACACCCCACAGACCAATACTGTGTGATTGATTGGTTTCTAATATGGAGTGTGTGGCACTGCCTTGAGGAGAGGGCTCTCTTGAGAGACAAGCCCAGCTATTGTTTGGCCGCTCTCCTGTTAGCGAGTGCCCTGCGGTAACCCTCGTGCTCTGAAATACTCATATTGGTGATTTCAAAGTTGGGTGCAGAATTGTGCTTTCCCGTGTCTGTCACTAATGACTTGCAGCTGTTGCTAATCTGTGCCTCTGATTTCCTTTGATTACTATGTGTATTGATGCCTGTGGTAAATAGGCATCTGCCAGGTGCCAGCACAATCAGGGGGAAAATATAAAAAGTTCCCTGTTTCAAATTCAATGTGACATTGTGCAAGTTGAGAGGCAGCCATTTAACTATTCAGAGGAACCCGCTTCCTGGGGCACCTCCGGCCTCCTGGCCAGGGACATTCCTCCCATTCCTCCCCTCCCCCCATGATGCTGACTTTCTTTAGGATTGTTTTCAGCCAGAAGAGAGAGGGTTTCCATACCACATGACAACAGCAGAGCAAAATATCTCAGTTGGGTGGTTATGACCCAAGTTTCCAGAAAAAGTGTGAGTGACTAGCCCTTTGGCCAATTTAAGCTTTAAAGCACCATACCTGCCCCCATTCAGTTCCCAGAAGATTCTCCACAACAGCTGTCCTGGGATTTTTTTCCCCCCTGTGAGGTACACATCTTACTCAGAAAGAGCAGTAGCACCATCTCCTCCAGGAAAACCAGGTGTTAATCTTTGAGAAAGCAGAGCAAGATGGAGGCTTTCCCAGGAATGACGCAACAGTGGTGATGATCCAAGGCCACCACCTGCAGGTACAGGGGGAGAAGCATGAGCTTCTCTCAAGCATTTTTTTGCATTTTTTTTTTTTGGTTCTTTAGGGATGCTATGGACAGGAGCAGGGCTCATCTACTTCCTACCCTGACCCAGAGATCTCAGAGCATAGTATGAAAGGAAGGGGTCTCTAGCTCCTCAGGTGGGGGCTTTCCTTCATGCCTTCCTCCACCTGCCTTTACTGCAGCAGTAAGAGAGAGGCCCTCCAGGACAGCACGGGATGGGCTCTTCCTGCACCTCAGTAGGAGCTACTCCACTATTCACGGTCATCTCCCCCTTCACCTGTGTGTCATGAAAACATTATCCACACCTTGACAGGTTCACTGTTATTTCATGTTCTTAAAAACACCTTCTGTTGTTGATTCCCATCTGTTACTTTATCATCGCTAGAAACAAAGCAAGAGGCAGGTCCACTTTGGAGTTAGTTGTTAAGCTGCCAAGTGAAGCCCCCCAAAGAAGGGACTAAAGAATTAAAGGTAGGGGTGCCTAGGTGGCTCAGTCAGTTAAGCCTTGGACTTTGGCTCAAGTCATAATCTTGAGGTTAGTGAGTTTGAGCCCTGTGTCAGGCTCTGTAATGACAGCTCAGAGCCTAGAGCCTGCTTCAGATTCTATGTCTCCCTCTCTCTCTGTCCCTCCCCCATTCACTCTTTCTCTCAAAAATAAATAAACTTAAAAAAATAAAAGAATGAAGGGTAACCAGTTGAATCCTAGAATATTGGGAGAAAAGTCCCAAGGTATTTTGACATTCAATAGGTCATTTGAAACTTACAAAAATCTAACATGAAAAAGAGCATCTGATAGATTTTTTTAATCCCTGCTTGGGCAATTTTAAAACCCAGATGGTGGCAAGGACATTGATTTAAAAGTAGATCTCAAGAAATCTTGTCCCTGTTTGACAGAAGACCCAAGTGACCACTCTCAACATCTAACCCAAAAAATGGCTTCAAAAAAAAGAAACTCAGCAAGATAGCATGCCCTAGGAATAGATAAAAGCAGCTAGAACGTAAATGAAAGAGAACCTCATATCAAGTCAGAAGAAATAATTATAAATGCCCCTTGGCCCAGTTGTTAATAAAATCTTCATCTGGACACTGTAGGATTCAGAAAGAAAACTCTGAATCAAGCAAAGTACAAGATAATAAGAGGATACATGATAATAAATTAACAAAATTGTGGGTCAACATTCTTGGAAAGAGATCTCATTCTCTGGGTATTCCAACAACAAATACTTCCAAAATATTTCTCTACACTGCATTTTAAGACAATGGTAAAAACAAATTTCCCAGATATAAACTAGGAGTCAAGTCAATATCTAAGATACAGAAAATGCTGCCAAAATGAGTAGCTGTAGGGAAAGGCATCACAGATTGGATGCTGCCACTGCCCTTTAATCAGACACTCAACAAAGAATGCAGAAACAGATCTCTTCTCAAGGACAGCCAGACAACAGATGGAATCTGACGACGTGTAGAGGTGATGATCACCTAGAAAACCAGGAGGAAAAGGCTGGCTGGGGATATGTGTGACCCTATTAATACCAATCCACACAGCCTCCGTCCCACCATCCACATTCCCCAAAGGGGTACAGCGGTCAGGAACAACACATTCTCAGCCTCACAAATGCTGGCAGTGAAACCTTTGGTTTCCAAGATCCTTGATGGGACCTCTTATTACCAGTCGCCTTATCAATTTTTCAATTGCTGTCAACACATCTCAACACAGCATATTCCAGAGAGACCTGCAAAAGGAACTCTGTCGAGTGTCTGGACCCTGCACAGGCAATGAGGTTGACCAGAACCTGTTTCAGCAGCAAGAGCCAACTGCTGCCAAATCAAGTTGTCAGCTGGATCTTCTGCCCAGCAGCCTCACTCCTCCATCCTCAACCACACTCAGGCCCCAGGACTTGGAGGAATCAGGTATCACAAAAGAAATCCACTAAGTGTGAACTCAGAGTGGTCACCCTTAAGTATCACTTTCATCACTGGGTAGAGGTGTGTACATATAGAATACATAGCTCTACCAGTTCATTTAACTTGGGTCACTGGAATGGCAACTGCCTCTTTTCCGAACATTTACACAGGAGTTTTGTGACTGGGCTCCCAAATAGTGACACAAGCAGACTTATCACTGTGAGCTGCTAAAGCAGATTAAAAAAGTAATAAAGTAATTAAAATAAGAATTTTGAAAACAATGCTGAATACCCTAGGCTCCCTTTTTAAAGATTCCTAGAATATATTAGCATGTTGTGAACCAGGAGGAATCCTGGAGTTTAAAAAAAAATTAATAAAATTTAATACTGTTTAATCTAGAATTTTCTAAATACATCTGATGGAAAAATCCATGTACAGGTGACACCTATAAAAATGCCAAAGAAAGTATTTCATGGGCATTCTATCTTCATATAGTCATTTGTCTATATCAAAAGAGAACATTTTCTTATTGACAAGTTGGCAAATAGAAGAAGTACTTCTAGGATAAATTGTCATCTATGTAATTTAGTCCATAAACTGGCTGTAAGATTTAATAAATCTTGGCAATAATCAAGAAGTGACAAAAGTTACTGTTTTGTTAACATTCTGTGGCATGATGAGTTAATATGGAGTCTTTATTTCTCAATTGCTTATGATATATTTTGTGAAATATTTGCATCAATAAAAATGGGCAATGTTATTTTTGCCATAGAAAAAATGTGACCTCAGGGAAATTCTATAAGTGTTTCATAATAAACATCAAGTCTCTGTGCCCGCACCCCCCAAAAAAATCTCTATATAAGTATCTACTCAAATTTTAAAGACCTTCCATGTTAAAAATAAATAAATAAAAGCATGTAACAGACAGTGAGAGTCTTTGCTCCTTGTTTCAGAGCTCATTAAATTCAGTCAATGAGACAAGATAACTATGCTGAAAAATAAGGGCATAACACTCTCAACACTGTAAGAGAATAAAAGAGGGCTAGCTCTCAATTACAACTGGTAAAATCAGAAGGTGCCTGGGTGGCTCAGTCGGTTAAGGATCTGACTCTTGGTTTCCGCTCAGGTCATGATCTCTTGGTTTAGTGAATTTGAGGTCCACATCAGGCTCTGTGCAGCACAGAGCCTGCTTGGGATTCTCTCTCAAGATCTCCCTGCCTCTCTGCCCTTTCCGCACTCACACGGTCTCTCAAAAAAAAATTTTTTTTAATAAATTTAAAAAAAAACTTGTAATATCAGGCAAATCTTCAGGAAATGGGTGTGGTTTGGGTAGAGCCCTGGAGAAGACGTTGACCTTTCATAAGCAGACATAAGGGCAGGAAGAGTATCACACGACTAAGAAACATTGCTGAATGAAAGAGACCAGTGGCATTTAAATTATTTTTCTGGGTCTTGAATATGAGGTAGGACATTTGAAATGTGAAACTAAATTCAGTACACAATGAAGGGCCAGTGAAGGTGTTTCAGAAAGCATCTCAAAGAGCTGTACCCTGAGAGCAGCATGTAGGGTGGATGAGGAGAGCAGTCAGAGCAATGGTCCTCAGTGTGGTCCCCAGGGCAGCGGCAGCAGGTGCCGTGTCAGAAATGCACATTCTCAGGCCTGCTCCAGACCTACCAAATCAGTATCTCTGAAAGTGGGGCCCAGAATCTGTGTTTTATCAAGTCCTTCTGGGGATTCTGATGCACGCTCAAGTTCCAGAACTGCTGGTCTAAAGACAGCAAAGTCATTTACAGGATAATTCTAGCAAAAGTCCAGTAAACTGGTAACAAGTTAATCCAGGTAAAATAATCGTATGAAGGTAAAGAATACATGGGAAAGGGGCACCTGGGTGGCTCAGGTCATGATCTCAGTTTGTGGGTTTGAGCTCCTCATCGGGCTCTGTGCTGACAGCTCAGAGCCTGGAGCCTACTTTGGATTCTGTTTCTCCCTCTCTCTCCCTCTCCCCCCCCCCCTCTCCCTCCCCTACTCTCTCTCAAAAATAAATAAGCATTAAAAAAGATAGATGGGGGAAAAGGAACTGACTTCACCAAAAGGTCAGAGATCTGGAGGGTGCAAGATCACCATGTCTCTTCAAATACTGTCCCAAGTTTCCCAGACAGATGGCCACAGCTCCCATTTCCCCCCAGTGTGTGAGACTATAGAAGCACAACTCAACAACATCTGCAGACTGACGAGCTGCAAGGAAGGAGGGATAGAGAGGATTCAAAAGAACTCCAAGTTTTAAACCTCAGAGATAGACAAAGAGATCAGAAAAGTAGGAGACAGAATATAAAAAGAATTATCCACCATGAACAAGAATTATCCACCATGATCAGGTGGGATTCATTCCTGGGTTACAGGGCTGGTTCAATATTCGCAAATCCATCAATGTGATACATCACATCAACAAAAGAAAAGATAAAAACCATATGATCCTGTCGATAGATGCAGAAAAAGCATTTGACAAAATACAGCATCCTTTCTTAATAAAAACCCTCGAGAAAGTCGGGATAGAAGGATCTTACTTAAACATCAAAGCCATTTATGAAAAGCCCACAGCTAATATCATCCTCAATGGGGAAAAACTGAGAGCTTTCCCCCTGAGATCAGGAACACGACACGATGTCCACTCACCACTGTTGTTTCACATAGTGCTGGAAGTCCTAGCATCAGCAATCAGACAACAAAAGGAAATACAAGGCATCCGAATTGGCAAAGAAGAAGTCAAACTTTCACTTTTTGCAGATGACATGATACTGTACACGGAAAACCCAAGAGACTCCACCAGAAGCCTTCTAGAACTGATCCATGAATTCAGCAAAGTCGCAGGGTACAAAATCAATGTACAGAAATCGGTTGCATTTTTATACACCAATAATGAAGCAACAAAGAGAAATCAAGAAAGTGATCCCATGCACAATTGCATGTAAAACCATAAAATACCTAGGAATAAACCTAACCGAAGATGTAAAAGACCTGTATGATGAAAACTATAAAAAACTTATGAAAGAAATTGAAGACACAAAGAAATGGAAAAGCATTCCATGCTCATGGATCGGAAGAATAAACATCGTTAAAATGTCACTGTTACCCAAAGCAGTCTACACATTCAATGCAATCCCAATCAAAATTGCACCAGCATTCTTCTTAAAGCTGGAACAAACTATCCTAAAATTCGTATGGAACCGCAAAAAACCCTGACTAGCCAAAGTAATACTGAAGAAGAAAACCAAAACGGCAGGCATCACAATCCCAGACTTTAGCCTCTACTACAAAGCTGTCATCACCAAGACAGTATGGTATTGGCACAAAAACAGACACATAGACCAACAGAATAGAGAGCCCAGAACTGGACCCACAAATATACGGCCAATTAATCTTTGACAAAGCAGGAAAGAGTATCCAATGGAAAAAAGAAGCCTCTTTAGCAGGTGGTGCTGGGAGAACTGGACAGCAACATGCAGAAGAATGAAACTAGACCACTCTCTTACACCATACACAAAAATAAACTCAAAATGGATGAAGGACCTGAACGTGACACAGGAAACCATTAAAACCCTAGAGGAGAAAGCAGGAAACAACCTCCTTGACCTCAACTGCAGCAATTTCTTACTCGACACATCCCCAAAGGCAAGGGAATCAAGAACCAAAATAAACTATTGGGACCTCATCAAGATAAAAAGCTTCTGCACTGCAAAGGAATCAATCAACTAATAGGC
>CM053577.1:132531340-132558400 GCA_028646485.1 Cryptoprocta ferox | reverse complement strand
AGGTAAGCAAAAAAAAAAAAAAAAAAAAAAAAGTAGGCAACACAAACAGAATAGGACAGATCCATGTGTTTACTTTTACTTATTTATGCCCCTACATAGTGACAAAAGGATTTTCAGAAGCTTATAAAAATGCATATTATTCAGTAAGTTTAAATAAAAGAAAATGAAAAAAAAATGAAGATGAAAATAAAGTGTAGAAAAATAAGACGAAGCCATGACTGAGCCAGAAGGCGGCCATAAATTTGGCTCTTTCTGATCATGACCCCAAAAGAGTCAGAGGACCCATGAGAGCAAAGTGGATCAGTTACTTAGCTCGTTTCCTCTTACTGAAACCAGGGAGAAATTGGGACCTTAGATCATGAAAGAAGAGACAACGTAGCAAACAATGTTCTCAATATGGGTGTTGGAGATCATTATGATTTGGTATAAAATCATCACATGGACCTGCATGTGCCCTTAGAACAATGAAGTGAACATTTTCTGCAGGAAGTGGAGAATGTGAATCTGAAGCTCGGGAAGAACACATGAATGAATTGAGAATTTTCCCACATGGAAGAGTCGCCTGGTGGGCAGATGACAACACAGTTGAAATACAACTGAAATACAATTGAAGGTCCTGTTGCTATTAGGGTGTATGCTTACAGTATAGAAAATACTGCCTAAACTCAGATAGGATACTGTCACCAAGATTATAGAACAACAGGTCTCAAACATGAATATTTAATTAAAAATATAAAAATGTTTTCCTTTTGGGAAAAACCTAAGTCCACCAAATTTTAAATTTCTACAACGCTCATCTGATTACCATTCCAAAAGACTCAATACTGAATGTTAACATTGATTTTTATTGACTAGCAATTACCCTTAGTGATGTCAAGCTGTAAAATTTCATTTATTGCTAATTTTTGCAGAACATGTCTATTGCATTAGATGTGGCAAATCAATTTTAAAACTACAATCCAAAGAAACTGTGTTGGGAAATAGTTTCTACAATAAATGCGATAGGACATGGACAAACTATAAGTTAAATTAGAACAGAACTTTCTGATAAGGCTATTTCCAAAATGTAAATACCTTCCACAGATCACTGTATAACAGAGAACTGTTACAGTTGCAATTAGCCGAAACTGATTCTGACTTTTATACATGCATATACATTCTTGGAAGGCTAGGTCAAGTGGCTCACAGATCAAAGGAGACGTTGAGTAAAGATACAAGACCTAATAGGCAGACTGCTCAGGGAACACTATGGTCATCAGAATGCATCACTCCCAATGTTTTCCATTCTCTGCTTGAGTCAAGGCTCCCCAGTCCCAGGACAGAAAGTCTGCTTCTCATGCCCATCTCTTGACTGGAGAAGGCAGGGCCCCTGGATCAACAGCCCATCTCAAGCAGCCTTCCTTACAGCCTTAGAGGCCAGGTTGTGTTATGGCAAAAGAAACAGGCATGAAAAAAACGCCTACCACATGCCACAGGTGCGCATTTCTGTCAGGGAAGCAAAAACCAATGTGGATCTTTACCTGTAAGGTGAATCCAATCATCATCCAGAATCCAGAGTATGTTCACAAGCACATTCCTTGAATATCTTAAGAAACCAGGAATTGCTGCAGGTTATTATCACCTCAGGAGGAATCCTTATCAGATCAGGAAGATCTTTTTTCTTCGATGTGACAGGATCGTTTTGTCTTATTTCTACAGTTCATAAAAAGTAAAGCTAAGTTAAAAGGAACAAGGAATATTGTTCAACTGAGGCTTGAAATAGTCATCTTCATACCAAAATATTAATGCAAATTCAGACAATGAAAATTAAGTCCAAGTGACAGGAAGTATAGTCTCGATGCCTTCTATACTGTTTAAACTACACAGTTGTGAATTCTGAGTTTTATAATTTAGAAAGGATGCAGCAAATTAAGACTATACTCAAAGGACAGGACAGGAGAGCAAGGAAATGATCAGAATAACAATGAAGGGAAATGGGGACATTTCATACACAAAGAAGAGAACTCGGGGAGTAAATGACAATGGTCTTGAGTATACTACACTGTAGTGCAAAGAAAACCTGAATGCACTCTCCAAAGATAGAATCTAGTTCCTACTCTTCCGGTTTTGCTGTGTGATCTGGAACAAGCTGCTTACTGTCTGTGGGCCTTGTTCTTCACACCTATAAAAGAAAGTGTTGTGTTGTGGCTAAAGGCAGGGATTTTAATCAGAGAGACCCTGATTCAGATCCCACATTCACTGCTTAGTGGTTAAGTGATTTGGGTCTGAATCTCTATAAAGTAAGGACAAAGATGGAATCCCACTCTGTTTATTGTGAGAACTAAACATAAATAAGACCCTTGATACAGTGACTGATACAGAGATCATACAGTTATTCAATTACCAATTTCCAACCAACGGTGCCTCTTTATTAATAAGATTCTGTGAAATATTCGGTCCGCCCTCCTGAGGAAAAAAGGGACAAAGTTTTCTGTGGTGTTGTAGGTCTACTGGCTAAAAATTACAGATAAGTAGGTTTTTCTTTAATCAGAGGAATCATTTCCTATTATTTGGAACTAGAAAGAGAAAAAGGGAACTTGTGAAGTAGCAAGGTTCCCAACACTGGAAACATTCTAAAGACAGGAGATAAACAATGCCAACTGGAAATAGAACATCTTCTTCTATTTTGTGTGAGTATATAAGTATAGAAGGTCGCTTAGTAACTCAAATGTTGGTGAATTCCAGCTGAGTTCAGTACCGAGTGCATTCATGGTTTACAACATTAATGTACCACTGCCCTCTAGTGTATAACTTACGGCAAAACCATGAATACGAAAACAGAACAGAAAATTTGTACGAGCACCGTGCAAAATTATGTTGAATGGGCAAAAGTGATCTTACTGATCATGGAGTAAAACCATCTCACTTCCAGATGAGGAGAAGGCAATAAAAAGCTACCTGATTAGTCCAAAGCCAGCTGCAGAGCTGAGACTGGAAAGCTGGCCCCCTGGCTCTCAAGGGAGAGTTCTTCCTGTTCTGTCACGTCCCTGCTACCACAGCCCAGAGCCAGGGCTTCTCTGGAGAGCACCCCTCATCTGAGCCCCAAGTCCTTGGTTCCAGCCACACAACTGCACAAGGAAAGTTCCCCCTTAGCACCGTAAGCCCAGTGCGTCCTCAATCACAAGTTCAAACACTTACAACTATTTTGCTGCAAAAACAATGGTTAATGAGGCCTTGTTGACAAGAACAGTCCATTATCAGCAAGCTAATGACCACTCAGGACGCAGCAGGGATGCCAGGCTGCAATTAGGTCTGCACTGATGTACACACAGAAAGGGACTCTGGTTATAATTAA
This sequence comes from Cryptoprocta ferox, assembly GCA_028646485.1. Lineage (NCBI taxonomy): Eukaryota > Metazoa > Chordata > Mammalia > Carnivora > Eupleridae > Cryptoprocta > Cryptoprocta ferox. The sequence goes on along the minus strand of CM053577.1, from coordinate 132,555,066 downwards.
ACCTGATCCTTTAGTCCAATTGCTCATTAGGAAAGAAAATAAAACAAAACACGGTCCCCCCACAACAAGAAGGCCTAAAACTAGTACTTTAGTCCAAGGATGGATTTTCTAGGCCATTGGTCTATTAAGCCAAGTGTCTGTCTCCGAGCGATCACTTGAGCTTATATTCACATTCACAATACTTTGAAACGAAAGGGGATTTTTTTTTTTTTTTTTTTTTTTTTTTTGGTCTTAGTGATTTTAAAAGTCACGACATACCGGATGGTGAACAATCTTATTTTGCTGATCAGCACTTCCCAATTGCTTTTATGTGAACTTGTGTAACTAAATATCAAGAATATGAGTGGCAAAACCTCTTTAACGAAAAATAGGTATTTAATACAAGAATACATAAAAGCACAGATCTTTCATAATAGAGGAGGGAATACTCTATTGAATGGCAAGAGGATGTCGTCAGGTGTCAGCACAGGCTCTGAAACCAGCAGACCACCATTTGCCTGACAGTTCTGCCCATTAATGCCTTTGAGACTTTGCCCAAGTATTATAAGTCTTTAAGTAAGATGATTTCATTTGGGTTAAATGAAATATCTCATGTAAAGATCCTAGAAGATGCAAAAAAATAAAGCGATCCTCTTTCCATTATCCCCCTGCTTTTCTCTCCCTAAGATTCCAAAAATTTGTCTAAATCTAGAAAGAGGGTGTTGCTAGGTCAGCAACCCAATGCCTTACATAGGTAGGTCTTTCTTAGTCAGTTCCACTGACTTCCCTGGGATTTTAACTCTGTAGTGTTGAGAAGAAGGTCAAGGAAAAAACAAAAAGCAGAGAGTGAAGCCAGTAAGATTATATAATAAATTTGTTGTTTCCCATCTATTCCCATGTGTCCACTCCCACCTCCCCAAACCACCATTCCCCCTCCCAGCTTCTTTCCTATTGCCTCCTTCAGATTTTCCCTTATTCTTGCCCCTTCACTCCTCATCTCCCAACTGCTCACTCCTGACTAAGCCTGCCCCCTGGCTTCTGTCCTTTGGAATCCATGTGACCAACATCTTCTGGAATTGTCCTCAAACTTCCTTTTCCTTACATTATACTTTCTCACATGTTCCTTCATTCCATTCATCTCTACTGGTCCCTTATCTGTCTAAAAGCCTTCTTAGGGTTTCTCTACTCTTAATATTCAATCTTACAAGCCCTGAAATTGCTACACCTCCTCTATAGCTAATAGAAAGGGGAAGCATTGTGAATATATAATTTTGAAAGGGTTCCAATGCTCAAGGGGCTTGTAATTTAGCTGTGGAGGCAAGACTGCTACTTCACTAGAAACAATGGGGATCAATAAAAGCCAGTGGATAATGAAGTCCTAAATCATGTTGCCAGACTCAGTTTCTATAGCTGGGGGGTAGGGGATATGAGAAGAGGAAATAACCCAAGGTAGGATGGTGGGGGGGGGGGGGACTTGAAAGGAGCACCCGACCAGAGTATCGCTGGTAGCAATTATTCACTAACTGTTTGGGGTTTGATTTTGATTTGAGATGAAATGTTAGCTGAGCTTTGGAAACTGTAAGATCACTGATTCTCCCTTGCATTTGACCATTACCATAAACACGTGGATTTTAAGGTGCACATTATTTCCCATTTTAACAACTCTGAAACAAGGATGTATCTTTTCATTTATATCTCAGCATGTATCAATTAATATGCAGTGCTTTTTCTTTGTGGTATATAAAATAATTGTAGAGCTTATAACTGATTGCTTCTTAGATTCCATAAAACACAATATTCATTGAGCATCTAGTATGTTCCATGCTATGCCTCTGGGCTGAGGGGATGGGTGAACAAAAAAATGCAAAGTTTCTCCTGTGGGAGCTTGCATTGTGATCGAGGAGATGAACCGTAAGCAAATGAACAGGTGATACACTGAAGCCAGACACTGTAACAGGCAGGACAGGAACTAGATGGAAGCCTAGGCCCCCATCTGCTGTGTTAGGAAAAATATATATATTCAGAAGATTTTTAACATTCAGATTTCACATAGGGAGAAATTACAATCTGGGAGAAACTGAATATAATGTGAATTGGACCAAACAAAGTAGCTGATTAATGGAAAAACATCAGACTTGGCAACTGTCTCCAAAGTCATGGTACCGCCCTACACAGCTTTGTCATGTTCAGCCATTTTACCAGTGCTTTGAGCTAACAAATGGCATTCATATCTAATTTGCGGTTGATAAATCTTGAAAGAATAACAAGTACATTAGATGGAGTTAAGGCACAAAAACATGTCCGAATCAGACAATGGACTATACCCAACCTAATAAAAATAACCATGAAGTCTTGCTTTCAGATTAAAATTTTTATTTGCAAAAGAATAGGAGATCTATGCTGAAACAATAGTATAGGTAAAAAGATTGGGGGATTTTAGTTGCTGACAAGGTCTACAGAAGTTAAAGTTCTGAGGCTCAATTGTCAGATGTGCTATGTTGAATACATCTTGTTCTCCTTGTACTGTTATCCATGTGGAGCGAACATCATACTCAGTTTGGGCTGACACCATTTAGACAGAGGCTCAGCAAGAGTCAACCGACAGATTTGTTTCGAAAAATGTATGAATCTCAAAAGTGTATGGAAATTTCTGAGGAAGATTCCATGATTCCTTTCAGATTCTCAAAATATTCAGAACCCACTGGTTTTAAAGGAATGCTGGCCAACTACTGTGGACCCAAAGGAGAATCTGAGCTGATAAAGGATCTTGGGAACACACCCTGTAAGGAAAAGCTGAAGAAGAAACTACATAGTGGACAAAGCGGACTGTCTTTAAATATTTGAAGGATCTTGTCAGAGAGAGCTTGGATCCAGTGGACTCTGGAACATAGGACCAAAGTGAAAAAGTGAGTTACTTTGGTAATTTCCTGCATCATAGAATCAGAATTATCTTAATGCCATTGGCTGCCTGTACTATAGTGAGTTTTTAATTTTTTTTAATGTTTATTTTTGAGAAAGGGAAACACACAAGTGGGGGAGGGGCAGAGAGTGAGAGAAAGACACAGAATCTGAAGCAGGCTCCGAGCTATCAGCACAGAGCCTGACATGGGGCTCGAACTCACAAACCATGAGATCATGACCTGAGCCGAAGTCAGAAGCTTAAGTGACTGAGCCACCCACCCAGGCACCCCAAAATATTGAGTTTCTTGCTGGAGGTATTCAGAGAGATCCAAGGACATTGTAAAAATTCTGCCCTTGATCTCAAGGGTTAGCAAATGTTTTCTATAAAGGGCCAGGCAATAAGTAATTTCAGCTTCATGCATGATATGGTCTCTGACACCATTATCCAACTCTGCCAGTGTAGCACAAAAGCAGCCTGGACAATACATAAACAAAGGAGTATGGCTGTGTTCCAATGAAACTTTATTTACAAAAATCAGGTCACAGGCTAAATTGGCTCTGTACTGCAGTTCACCAATCCCCAGACTAGATGGCCGCTCCTAAAGGCTCCTAAAACTCTAGAATTCTTTGGCTCTGAGACCTAAACCTGGAGGCCTATCTACCCACAACCATCAACCCCAGATTTTTAGCAAGACTACAAAGACAAAGAAATTAAGAAAAAGGAGGAGCAATGCTTATGGTGTGTAGTGAGCAGACATGAATCCATTTACCAATTTTTGCTCAAAGACCTAGAATTCATACGCATCCCAACACAAACAGAGACTTCAGATAGAATCACAATCTTTTGCACTAAAAAGAACAGGCGCTCTTGCAGCCACAGGTAGGAGGTGAACAGGTGATTAGTGAGCTCTGGATCCTCAGCCCTGGCTTGTTGCACTGCGGTCAATTACACAGCTGGTTACAAGTGTGTGTTTGCACCTGTTCAAGCCTTCAAATGTGCTGATCTCATATTAATTAAACAACTCCTTAGAAGCAGGTTAAAAACAAATTACACCCTGCCATCCTGTGCCTGTCCCAGCTTTCCCTCAGTGGCCCTTCATCTAGAAGGGATCATCTACAGAGGATAAAGAGCAGTGCTCATTTGTAATTAGGGAGGGGCTCGTTATCCCCCAATTAATGCTGTCATCACTTAGTGAAAACAGTTGTTGGTACATAGTACAGGTTAGTGACTAATAAGGATTGATTAGCTAAGCTCCCTCACAAAGCCCAACAGCCACCTGCCACATGGACCACTGATGGATTGGTAAAGGGACAGCAAGAGTCTAAAAGACAAGCCTGAGGACCCTCATTTTTCTTAGCGGGTTAGGAGACAGAAGTCCACAGCTAACCAGTGCACCTTCCAAATGTAACATTTTCAAATGACTTGGGTGGTCAAGGATCTCTGGCTTAGAATCAGTCAAAACAGAGGAGATGAGACCCATCTCCTCTGGGCAGACGAAGGTGGGAGTTGGTCTTAGGAAGGCAGAAGAATGGACACTGTGCATGTGTACAGTGTATCACAGAACACAGGACAAGAATGCTCGTCCATTTCAGTATTCCTGCTCACCTTTTAAGTGTTATTTTTATTAGGAGCACGGAATGGTGGGTACGAACAGGGGACTGAGATTGGGCATTTGCTCCATGACAGACCAACCAAGTTGTTCATGTTTCTATTACAGCAGCTGTTACGGCATGTCATAATTGCCTGTTTGCATATACATCACTTATACACACAAGCACAGCTTTGGAGCAGCGTCAATAAATTAGCTTGCACATAAGGCACCTTCCCATATTAATAACTATATAAATTACCATGATTAATCTTTAATTTTGGGACTCTAGGATCCTGGAAAGCAGATGGTTTTTAACAGGTCTGTCATCCATTCTCTCCCTTTACCAGGGGTACCCCCAGAAAATAAGAAAAATATATAGCCATTGATTGCCTACTACATGCCAGCACTGTGCTGGACACAGCAGCTCACTTTCTCTTGCTAGAGCTCACACAATAAAATGCGTGTAAAAAAAAATTCCCGACTAACACAGCTGCAAAGAGCAAATGAACTTCAAGTGCCTAAATACTGGGATATAAAACTGTTCCTCCAAACTTTCAGTCACCCAGGGTTCCATGTGGAGTTTCTTTCTCTATTTGAAGTCATTACTAATTTTCTTTCTTCATCTTGAATACCTTAGTAACAGGTATATGATTTTTATTCTTTATCAACTGGGTCATTTTTTAAAATGTGGAATACCCAGCATTGACAAGAGTGGGCAGATACAGGTCCATTTGGTGGAGATGTGCATTGGAAAACCACTTGAAAATATGTTGAATCACATTTCTACTCTGAAGAATTTAGCCTTCAAAAGCACTCCCATACTATGCAAAGTGTGCATGAAAAGGTGTGAATAGCACAAATTCCCTTTAATACAAACATGGTTAAATAAAACATGGTTTATTCACATAATCAACTATGCAACTCTTGAACACCATGATGTATAATTATATGTACCCATCAAAAGATGTCCAAGACATATAGCTAAGTGAAAAGGCAAAGTGCCATACAGTGTCCTTCCACCATAATATGAATAAAGACAGTAATTATAGCAATAACACAAAGCATTAATATATGTTCAAGGAAAAAAAACTGTAGAAGAATCTCAAATGACTGAACATGATCATTTTGGGGAAATGTTAATATGAAGGGGCTTCCACGTTTTATATTATTTATATTATTAAATAAGGTAATGTTTGTAAACTCTTACATAGAATACACATTACAGATAGTAATCTCTGCTATAAACTTCCCTGATAAAAAAATGAAACATTATAAAAATATGTAATATTCTATTTGCTTATACTCAAAACAAAAAAGAAAGTTCTTTAAGTGGAAGATGGACTCTTTCAAAGTGACCATTTTGCTCTGTGCTGACTGCTCAGAGCCTGGAGCCTGCTTCAAAGTCTGTGTCTCCCCTCTCTCCGCCCCTCCCCCACTCATGCTCTGTGTCTCTCTCTCAAGAACAAATTTAAAAAAAATTTAAGTGACCATCTTGGGAGTGTCTGGGTATCTCAGTTGGTTAAGCATCCAACTTCGGCTCAGCTCATGGTTCGTGAGTTCAAGCCTCATGTTGGGCTCTGCTAACAGCTCAGAGAGCCTGGAGCCTGCTTCGGATTCTGTGTCTCTCTGCCCCTCCCCAGCTCATACTCTCTCTCAAAAATAAAAAATTTTATGTGACCATTTTGAATCCTGCTAAAAATTCCGGATTATTGTTCTCACTCATCATTCCAACAGAAATCCCCCCAAAGGACTAAGTTTTCACACCTACTCCTTTCCCCAGAAATGGCAGAATTCCAAACAATGTTGTGAATAGCAGTTAACCTACTGATCTGGGACATTTGCACTCTTCTGCTTAAGAGTCCTCTTGGAAACAGGACAAACACACTCAGCTTGTTCTCAACTCGAATGTTCGTGAACATCTCCAGGTCAGAGACAAGGGTGGCTCATACCAGGTAGAGGACTGTGGATGAGAGCAAAGTGGACAGACTGTAGAAGAATTTAGGAACAGAACTAATTTAACTGAAAATAGGGCTTCAGTAATGTTGCAGTTTAGAAGTAATCCTGGAGCCCTTGGGAAGGACAGGGAACCTGCCTGAGTAACTACCAGACCCTGGCTGCAGATCTTCAAAGAATAACAAGGAGGAGGGGTAGAGGGCTAGGAAGATCTAAAAGCCAGGGACATATTCAGGCAAAAAAACGCTGCTAGACATGCTTTGCTCAGCATATAGAGACTAAACAAAGGCTTCAAGATTTCAAAATATCATTTAAAAAAAACAAAAATTGATGGTACCCACTAACTCAATCAATTTTCCAGTGGCAGAAGATGCTGATTGGAATACCACAGTAACCCAGGAATATCATGGCAAGACTCCTTGGGTCGACCTCTGTTGCCATTCCTGAAGCCAAGAAATTTTTTTTTTCCAGCTCAAGAGGTAAAGAGACACCAGGATGTCAAGGAAGAGAGAAAAAAGCTAGATGGCACTTTGTAGGACAAATCCCAGGTTTTCCTTCCATTTTCAAATTTGTCATCCTTGTTAAAAGATTCACATCCAAGTCCACGGAAGAAAACAATCATCAGGTGCTAGGGAAGCTCATCCCTCAGGGGCCAGGTTCTGTGAAGTGAATGCATGTGATGGGCAAGTTTGAATACATCCGGTATAATGGAAGTTCTACTGCACTGGGCTTTTTGCTAAGATTTTTTGATGGTCAAAGTAAATGTTTTATCACATCTCTGTTTCGCAGGCTAAAGTTACAGTAGTATGGCCTTTGGCAATGGTCCACACATTTTCGAAGTGTGAGAACCTCAAACATCAAAATACAGTCCTGCAGACCCCTCAGCAAGTAGTTCTACTCTGAAAGTTTCTTCATTTAAGAATATTTGACACACTCGAGGGGCGCCTGGGTGGCTCAGTTGAGCATCTGACTTTTGACTTCAGCTCAGATCATGATCCCAGGGTCATGAGATCGAGCCCCCCATTAGGCTCTGCATAGAGTGTGGAGCCTGCTAGAGATTGTCTCTGTTCACCCCCCCTTTCTAAAGTAAGTAAATAAATATATATGTATATTTGACACACTTTAGAAGAACATATGCCAAGGTGCCTGGGTGGCTCAGTTCGTTAGGTGCCCAATTCTTGATTTTGGCTCAGGTCATTATCTCACAGTTGTAAGCTCGAACCCTGCCAGGGCAGAGCCTACTTGGAATTCTCTTTCTCTCCCTCTCTTGGCCCTTCCTCCAAGCATACACTTTCTCAAAATAAACCTTAAAAAAATGTGCCAACGCCAAGCTCAAAAGATGTCAAGGATTTATGTGGTAGCACTTAGTACCACTTTCAATAAAATATTTTTTAAAAAGAAATTATGAGCCCATATGCATAGATGATACTCAATGATTAAGGAAAAAATAGCACACACATACAATATTTAACCCACAGTTTTTGGAGGAATTGTCCTTTGACCTACAGATTGGGCCATTCTCCTTGGAGTAGAAATTCTCCTCAGAGTGGAAATTGAGGGCCTCCTTTGCCAATTTGTCTATGTGTTGGGGCAAACCTGAAGCCATTAATCAACCAGAGTCCAAGCCTTGCCTGAACTCCACCCAATCCCAAAGGGAAACTGGGGAGCTCTCCATGTGGCAAGAATCCCATTAGGCTTCACCTTTCACAAAATGTCAAACCTTGTCCCTGCTTAGCTGTTAAGCATGTGGGTCTGAGCTCAGCCAACGATCTGGCTTACCTGGTCTTCAGCTATTACTGAAAAAAATAACCTTGAAGTCACTGATGTTTAGTTGTATCAAAACCTAGCTAAGAGGTTTAACATTTATGAAGGACTGTTAGGCGGTCTCTTTTCCTCTAGATTTATGCTCATTGAGTTCACTTATATGCACAAGCTAAAATAATCCAACTTAGAAACAGAGAAACTCACAGTAGCATAGAACAGTGGTTGTGAGGTCCTGGGGAGAGGGGAGAGGTCTTGGTCAGAGTAAAAATTTTGTTTTGCAAGGTAAGTAAATTCTGGAACATGAGGATTATGGTTAACAATACCATACTGTATACCAGAAATTTGCTCAGAGCATAGATTTTAATTACTCTCACCACACATGCACGCACAGGCACATGCACAGATGAACATGTGAGGATATGTTAATTAGCTTGGTTGTGATGATCATTTCAAAAGGAGTATGTTTATCAAAATATCAGATTGTACGCCTTCAACATATGTAATTCCTGTGGGTCAATTACAGATCAGTAAGCTTTAAAAAAAGATTTATGCTCACATCAATCTATTTAGTCAAACTGCTGCTCACCTAGTCTGGATACAATTGTCTGGTTCCCCTACCCACACCCCCACCCCCAGAACCACTCTGACCAAATCACATTTCACGTTTATACCATTGGCTCACATCACGGAATGTAATAAGTGACACGGACTTTGAGGACATTGTTCTCTACGGTATACAGGGCTCTCCCTACAAGGACCAGCAGAGCAGTTTATCTGTTCCAGAAAAAGTTGCTTCTCCTAAGCAATTGTTTTCTCTCTCCTCTAAAGATAAAATAAGGTTTCTATGAGTGATGGTATTTTTCTGTTACAAAATTCAGAGCTGATCCTGTGAAACGGAGTGGCCTCCAGTAATTTCAAAGAATTTTGAAATGGGTGATGCCACACATTTTGTGTTGTGACCGCTCCCTAGCATTTACTATGTTTTTCTAATCTTCTGTTTCATTAGCTCCGAATTCCAATGCCGTTTGGGGCTGGAAGTGACAGCATGGGTGACTAGAGCTGCATCTGAGAGCAGGTCTGTAAGTGGAGCCCATCCTAAGCACAGCAGGTACTGGGGCTTGACATTTCCATCAAGAGCCTAATTCAGCTGTAGCAGCACTAAAACCTTCACCTCCACTGGGTGCCCATCACCTCCAGGAAGACAGCAGGGAAGCTGCCAAGACCTGCAAAGAGACATCAGTATGGGGGAGTGGGGAGAAAGAAAAAAAAAAAAGCTGGGGTGCCTGGGTTGCTCAGTCAGTTAAGCATCCGACTTCAGCTCAGGTCATGATCTCGCAGTTTGTGAGTTTGAGCCCTGCACTGGGCTCTGGGATGAAAGCTCAGAGCCTGGAGCCTGCTTCCTATTCTGTGTCTCCCTCTCTCCGCCCCTCCCCTGCTCACGCTCTGTCTCTCAAAAATAAACATTAAAAAAGAAATTTTTTTAATTAAAAAAAAAAAAGAAAGAAAAAAGCTATTCTCTCTCCGTAAGCAGGAAAGGTTAAGGTCCGACCCCAAAGAGCCAAGGGAAGCCCCTGCACTACCTGGAAACAAACCCTGAAGCCTGGAATTCACCGCAGAGCCTGAGGGCCAGGAAGGAGGAATGGAAAGTGTGTGAGAACTGCACACCCTCTCCCCCAGGTGCTCCTGGAAGACCGGGAATCTCAGCAGCTGAGCTCGCAGGCTGGGCAGGCCTGGTAAAGAACGAGTGTCAAGAAAATGAAGTTTAGGGGTGCCCGGGTGGCTCAGTCGGTTAAGCGTCCGACACTTGGTTTCAGCTCAGGTCATGATCTCACAGTTCGTGAGTTCGAGCCCCACATCGGGCTATGTGCTGGCGGTGCAGAGCCTGCTTGGGATTCTGTGTCTCCCTCCCTCCCTCCCTCCCTCCCTCTCTCTCTCTGCCCCTCCCCCACTCATGCTGTCTGTCTCTCTCCCAAAAATAAGCTTTAAAATTTAAAAAAAAAAAGAAAAAGAAAAAAAAAGAAAATGAAGTTTAAAAATGAACAGCAAAGGGCACCTGGGCTCAGTCAGCTAAGCATCCGATTCTTGATTCCAGCTGGGGTCATGATCTCACAGTTCCGGGGGGGGGGGGGGTTGAGCCCCTCATCCATCTCTGTGCTCAAGGCTTGGAGCCTGCTTGGGATTTCTCTCTCCTCCCACCTTTCTGCCCCCCACCAAAATAAACATTTTTAAAAAATGAACAGCAAGCAGTGAGTCACCTAAATGTGATGGTTTCAATAGCCAAAGAATTGACAAATTTATGGAACCAGCCTCAGATGCTATGTGTGGAAACAGTACAGGAACGTTTTATGTAGCAGGTTTAAGAGCATGAGAAGGTCTCATGTTTAAGACCAACAGGCTGAGACATCTTTCTAACCCAGGTACACTTACCTCTTTCCTTGTATGGGATCCACTACATTTGTTAAGATTACTTTTAAAAACATGTAGTTTATTTAAAACTGTAGACCTTAAACTAATGTAACACCGTAGGTTAACTAGCTGGAATTAAGAATATACATACAAAAAATAAAAACAAGGAAGATAAACGGGAAGGATCTCTTAAACATCTTATCACCGTGTACTGAACTGAGGGTGGGGGCGGGGAATGTGTGGTACAGATCTGAGAACCAGGGTCTGAGAACTTGACGGCCACGTACTTCCACACCAGCCTCTTGATAGCATTTTCCATTTTTCAGCCTCCAGCTCCCAACGTACCTTGAGAGTGTGGCATACTTCATGAGCTGTGCTGTTTCCAAATCACATTTCGGAGTGTATAATGCTCTGAACTTATGGATACTCTTAGACTCAGCATTTTGCTTTCTAGAAATTTACTGTGAATAACCATCAAACATATGTTCCAAGATTTTCAAAATCAGGTCCCCTTCCAACGCCTATTTGGGAATTCACTGATTTCCTTGGTCTTCCTCTTTCTTCTCCCTCAGGACAAATCAAGTTTGCTTCTTGCTGTCTGCCCTCCACCCAGGTTTCCAGAGGTCCTGGTGAGGCTGGCAGACCCTCAAAGTTCTCTGGATTTTCAGAGGCAGCTCTCCATCCACCAGCATTTGCATACAGCACCCTCAAAATGTTTCACTTTCTCCCTCTAATATTAATATAAACTGCTAATCATTTTAAACTTTCAGTTTGCAAGCACACATCTAAGAAATTCATATTTCATCTTTGTGACCAGATAATCGTTTCTTAAATTTTTCATGTTTACTTTTGAGAGTGAGCATGCATGCATGGGGAGCATGGGTAGGTGGGGGTGGGAGCGTGTGCAGACAGAGAGGGAGACACAGAATCTGAAGCAGGCTCCAGGCTCTGAGCTGTCAGCACAGAGCCCAACGTGGGGTTCAAACTCATGAACCACGAGATCATGACCTGAGTCGAAGTTGACGCTTAACAGACTAAGCCACCCACACGCCCCTTAATCCACATTTTGTAGGTAGGACAACCCAGTGAGAAAGGTGAAGCCAAGAGCCAAGATGCAGTATAACCCTAGGATTCCTTTCTTCTTCTTCTTCTTTTTTTAAGGTTTTTTAATAATCTCTGCACCCAACGTGGGGCTCAAACTTACAACCCTGAGATCAAGAGTCACATGCTCTACCCACTGAGCCAGCCAGACGCCCCAAGAATTCCATCTCTTAACATGGCTTCTATGACAACTATGACCTTGCTACTCTTGACAAGTTTGGGAGGGCTGAGTTTTATACCTTTAGGCTATCAAAACTACCACTGTTCTCCAGTTTACCAAAAGACCAAGGCTGGGGATAGAGGAAAAGAGAGGGGTGGAAAGGAGAAGAAAAGTCCACCCAGGCACCCAAGAATTATCACGGCACCATTGGAAATAGGAAAAGGAATGCAAACAAACACCTTGAGGACTGATTTAAATCACGTGCAATGATACATCCAATAGATCACATGAAATCATTACAATTATGCTTTAAAAGACTACAAGTATTTAGTGAAATAGAAAATGCTCTGCAGAGATACTTCAGAATAAAAGGCATAATATCTGAAGGGTAATATAAAGTACATGTATCATATGCATATATCTGAAAGACTGGAAATATTGGACTCAAAACATTTTAAATGGCTATCTATGGTGATGGAATTGAGGCAATTTTTAGTTTCTTCTTCGTGCGTCTCTGTGTTGTCCAAAGCTTTACAACAAACTTGAGATACAGTCTAGTCAGAAGGGAAAAAAAAAAAAAAAGGTCATTTTGAAAACATAGTAAAATATTTAACACTAATACCTTCAGTGACATGACAAAAGCCATATAACCCCATGGGTCAGCCGGAACTAGAATAGGTTAGATGAGACTAAGTGAACTTGCGTGCCCCCCCCCACACGCACAATAAAACAGGATAAGACACCACAGTAACAATGTAGTGGACACATAAAAACTGATCATGTAACCAGGGGCGCCTGGGTGATTCAGGCAGTTGAGCATCTGACTCTTGGTTTTGGCTCAGGTCATGATCTTATGGTTCAGGAGTTCAAATCCCTGCATCAGGCTCTGTGCTGACAGCACTGAGCCTGCTTAGGATTCTCTCTCTCCCTCTCTAAATGAATAAACAAACAAACTTTAAAAAAATGATCATATAACCAAATAACCTAGAAGTGGAATCTAATATAAATCTACTCAAGAAGAACTTAGGGGGCACGTGGATGGCTCAGTCAGTTAAGCACCCAACTCAACTTTGGGTCAGATCATGATCTCACAAGTTCATGAGATCAAGCCCCAACATTGAGCTCTGCACTGTTAGTGCAGAGCCTACTTGGGATTATCTCTCCTCTCTCTCGGTACCCCCCCAACCCCATCCACACACTCCCTCCCCCCTCCCCCGTCACTCTCAAAGTAAACAAAACAAAAAAAAAAGAACTTAATGAAGCAAATGGGTGGCTCAAATCGTTTGAGCATCTGACTGTTGATTTTGGCTCCGGTCATGATGTTGCAGTTTGTGGGATTGAGTCCCACATCTGTCTCCACACTGATAGCACAAGACCTGCTTAGAAATCCCTCTCCCCCCACCCCTTCCCTGTGCTCTCTTGCTCTCAAAATAAAAATGTTTTTTAAAAAAAGAACTTAGTATTTTATAAAGGTAGCATTAACTAATCATGCAGTAGGAGGAAGGATTATTTAATGAATGGTGCTAACATAGCCAGTTAACTTTTTTGGGAAGATAAATCACTACCTGCTATTATATAGCAATACATAGTTTGGATGCACTAGAACTACATTACTAAATGTAAACACTATACTCAGGAGACCTTAGAAGAAATACACATGAATTTGCGATCTGGGACGTAGAACATCTTTGTAAGCAAAATTTCAAGGAAAATAAATCCAAGAAAGAGCAATTTTCCTACATTTTTTATATTGATTGCTTCCTCATATCAAAAACCATCACGAATGAAATTTTGAGGTAAAAGACAAGCTAAGTAAATCTGCACCCTATACAACAAAGAGTTAAAATTCTTAGTCTAATGAGATCTTATAGGTCAATAAAAAAGGTCAACCATTTAATTTTTTTTTTAAAATGACAGGACAAGATCAAGCATTAAGTTCCATTAGGACAGAGACAGTCTCTCTCCTTCAGTGCTGATTGTGCAACGATCCACACGTGGGGAAACACCAGCCACTAAATACAGATTCCATGAAAGAGCGATAACTTACAAAAGAGTTAACTGAAATGCCCCCACAAAGTCCCTTTTTTAAGAGTCCAAAATCACCAGTAATCAAAGAAATGCAAGACAAAACATCTAACATTTTATTCTATCAACTTGGCAGAATTTTTTTAAAATAATGTCTACTGATGTCAAGTATGTGATAAAATGATAAAACTCTTATCTGGTGCAACTAGGAGTCTGAATTAGTTCAAACATTCTCAACAGTGATTTGTCCACACCTACAGAAATCCTAATGGTCTTCTGACACTTCACCAATACTTTTATTTCTGGGTATTTATTCTGAGAAAATAATCCAAATAAACACAAAAAAATATCAATCTCTCCAACCATTTTAATATCCTAAATTGGAAACCACCTAAATGTTAAACACAGGTAATTGGCTAAATATACACATGTGATAGATTATGAAAATAATTATCTTGAATATTTAAAAATATAGAAAGTTGCCTATTTTAAAATAAGTTGCTTTTTGAGATAGAGAAAGCAGGGAAAAGGGGCAGAGGGGGAGGGAGGGAGAAGGAGGGGGGAGAGAGAGACAATGAATGAATGAATGAATGAATGAATGAGAATGAATCCCAAGCAGAGCATGGAGTTCAATGTGAAGTTCAATACCACAACTGGGATCATGACATGAACCAAAATCAAGAGTCAGACACTTAACCAACTGAGCCACCCAGGCGCCCCTAAGTTTAGAAGGACAAACATACGTGTATATATTGATTTCCACTTTCTTGAAAATATGTGGATATATATGTTTACTTGGATAATGGAATAGGTTTTTTAAATTTTTCCCATAAGGGGCACCTGGATGGCTCAGTCAGTTAAGCATCTGACTTCAGCTCAGCTTATTTGTGAGTTTGAGCCTCACATCAGGCTCTGTGCTACCAGCTTGGAGCATGGAGCCTGCTTCAGATTCTGTGTCTCCCTCTCTCTCTCTCCCCCTACCCCACTCATGCTCGCTCTCAAAAATAAACATTAAAATTTTTTTTAATTTTCCCCATAACAACTCATACTTCTTGTATAACAAGTCAAAGAAACGATTTTTAAGTCCTCTCTCTTTTGAGGTTTGCGAACTCTTCTTCACAATGAACAAGCTGTTATTTGAATACATTCTATTGTCAAAACAATATGGAATATGTGCTCTAAATTGAAACTTCTCCCATCTCTGCTATTAAACAATTCCAGCATATGATGGAGTCATTGCTAAGATATCCATATGTATAAAAATGAACTTCCCCTCTTCATACCATAGGCAAAAATTAACTCAAAGTAGATTGTAAACCCAAATATGAACCAAAACTATCAAACCTATAGAAGAAAATGGAGAAAATCCTCGATCTGAGTTTGGCAGAGGTTTCTTAAATAGGAAAAGAATCAATAAATTGAACTTCTTCCAAAGACATCTATCGGGAATCCCTGGCTTACAAGATTTCATCTTACAATTGTTCAACTTTACAGTGGTGCAAAAGCCATATGCACGGGGTAGAAATCATACTTCACATTTTGAATTTAAATCATTTCCCCAGGCTAGCAACATATGGTGGATACGGTCTCATGACGTGGGACAGTGGTCACCACAGCTCCCAGCCAGCCTCATGATCACAAGGGTGAACTGTCAATATGCAGACAACCATTCTGTACCCACACAACCTTTCTGGTTTTCACTCTTTCAGTTCAGTCATCAATAAATTACATGACATATTCAATACTTTATTATCAAATAGGCTTTGTGTTAGATGATTTTGCCCAGCTGCTGGCTGACCTAAGTGCTCTGAGCACATTCAAGGTATGCTAAGCTAAGCTATGATGTTTGGTAAGTTAAATGTATTAAATAAATTTACTACTTATGATATTTTCAATTTGTGATGGGTTTATCAGGACATAACCTCGTTTTAAGTCAAGGGAGACCTGTATTTTGAAAATTTCAACAACAGATTGGGGAAAAATCTTATTGAAGCATGTATCTGTTAAAGTACTGGTATCAGGAATATATATAAGAACTCTTACAACAACATGATTTATTAAAATACTAGGAGAAATATTTGAACAGACACTTCGCCAAAGAGGGTATGAGAGGTACATGAAAAGATGTTCAACATTAAATCATTAAGGCAATTAGTCCAAAGTAATACCACAGTGAGATACCACTACACACCCAGTCAAATGGCTCGATTTGAAGACTGACCATACTGTGTTTTTAAGAATGTGGAGCAACTGGAAATCTCATGGAAGCATAAAATGCTTCAACCTCTTTGGAAAAGAGTTTCTGAAGTACACCTACACCTACCATAGGACCAAGCCATTCCACTCCTCAGTATTTATCCAAGAGAAATGAAAGCACAGGTCCAAAGACATACATGAATGTTTACAGCAGCTTTACTTGTATAGTCAAAACCCAGAAACAAGTGAAACATCCCATAGGAAAGTTGTGGAACGTTCTTATCATGAAATACTACTCAGCAAGGAGAAAGAATAAACTATGGGTTCACCCAACATCATGGAGGAATCTGGAAATAATTATTCTCAGTAAAAGAAGCCAGAAAAATAAGTTTCTAACTAAAAGTTAAGATTCCTTAAAATTCTCAAAAATGCAAACTTATCTATAGTTGACAAAGAGCAATGGTTGCCTGGGGCTAGGGGAGGGGCATGAGTAGCTTGAGCAAACAGAAACTACGTTCATCAACTTGACTTTGGTGATGGTTTCACACACACACACACACACACACACACACACACGTACACAAATATGTATACATAATGCATGGTAATGGTTTCACAGATGCATATATTCACACATACATACACATGTACATATATACATATACATACATATACATATGTATATATGTGTATCTGAAACCATCAAGATCAAGTACATGTATATATGTATACATATATAACTCATTCTATACTTTAAATAGGTAGAGTTTATTATTTGTCCATTACTCCTCAAAGAAACTACAAAGTACCATTAAATAAAATCTATGGGGAAAAAATGTAAGAAAAGGATCCCTGCCCTCAAGTGAGACTATAGGTAATTTTTTTCCCCCCGATGTGGCATAACTGAAATTAAAAGTCCTTTTGCCCAGAGAGGGAGGCAACCTGACTGATCAGTAGAGGCCTAAACGGAGCCAGAATACTTCCACATCTGTCACTAACTTGGTGTTCTTAGGTCCTGATTTCCCATCTACCAGTTATCTAGGGGTGTGGGGATTCTGGGTGTCTTTTTGTTAGATTCCAAGTTTTCTTTAATGATCACATAATCCTTTCATAGTAAAAGTTATTAATTTTATTTAAAAATAAAGATTTCACGGAAAGACCAATTTCAAACATCTTCGAATACTAGAAACACGAAGAACCAAATGCTCAGCAATAGTTGGATACCGAAGGGAAATTTGTGCCTGAGGATGGACACAGCTCTACAGAGAAATTTTGGAAGAAGCCATGGTAGCCCAGAGAAAAGGGAATGAAGGAGAGCTTCTGGAATAAATAACTTTCTTCAGCAGTTCTTTCAACTCTGCTTTGCTACCATCTACTGCAAAGCCTGGGCTTCTCCTAAGAAGTGCGGAATGGGAGGATGTTCTGCAGTGGAGAAAGGGGAAGCAGCCTCCCGCAGTTCATCGCAGCAAGCCCAGGGTGCAGCAGCCATAGGCAGGCAGCTGCAGTCTTTGTTATTTGTGCACTGTTTTGATGGGCACTGAGGGACGCTGAGGGCAACCTGACCTTGACAGCCGTAACAGAAGGCTCTAAAAGCGAGTGGCAAGGTGCTACCGTTCCACAGCTCTGAGATGCACAAAAACTCTTCACTAACCTCTTGGAATAAAATCACCCTTTGGAGACATTGCTTTTTTTTTTTTTTTTTTTTTTTTTTTAATACTTTCACTCCCCATGAGTTGCCTGCAGACACAGCAGACATAGCCCAAACTTAATGGCTCTGCATCAATTCACCTTTGGAGAGAGTTCTGGTTCCAGAAGATGCTGCCACAGACCTGTCAAGGGTGAGAGAGACACCCGCCCCCCAGAGCGGGTATCTGTGCCTCACACTGCGGCGTGCCCCCACCATGCAGCTACAGGCTCTGAGCCATGAGAGGTGTCTGGGGTTTAGTCACAGCCCCTCGGATCCAGGCACCCCTCGCATTCCTATCTGCACATTCACTGTCACTATCCAGATGTGTGTGGCCAAGGTGGCAGCAACACCGCTGGTCTCAAGGCAACTAAAAGGCCACTTGGAATTTTGAAGACATGAAAATTCTTTTGCCCTCTTTCAGAGAAACACCCAACATGGGCATTAAAAGTGAACCTCGCCACTCAAATCAGTTCGCCTCTCAACAGGCTGGGTCTGTCTTGCCACTCCTAAGATGAAAAAATAAAAAGTACACACCTCAAAGTACTAGAAATCAGGGAATCCATACCCCTTTCCTGCTCCCCATTCTGAATCCTCTCAATTCTGACTGGCCAGGACATCCACAAAGTTCCCCCACCCCAAATGGGGATCAGAAGTTCAGCTCCATTAACAACCCATACTTCATCTACTTTAAAAACATAAAAGCAGATCTCTGGGCTTCTTTCTTGCATCTTCTTGAAATGCAGAGAACCAGACCTGCAGTCAAGGTCACCCTGTTATGTCCCAATAGGCCCTGGAGAGGGATCTGGGTCCGAGGGCGAACTGGGTGAAGGGGTCCTGTTCAGTCTGCTTACCTCAAGGATGCAGGCAGTCCTAATGCCCCTCACCCTTCCTACAGCTTTACAAGAGAAGCAGGCAAGAAGTCAAGTCAGATCCTCGCTTTGGAGGAATAACTCCTCCCACTGTGTTGTATACTGCCCACGAGACTGATGCTCACCAATTAGCAGCTCATCTTCCTTTCGGAAGGGTTTAAAGACAGGATGGTCAGGTAAACACGAAATGTTGACTCCAGAACTGCTTAGAACCCAGCTGGTCCTACAAATGCTGGAGTTGGAGGCCTGGTAGAATGGAGTATCTCAACACATAAATCCTAAAGACCTTGGTTTACTACAAAGCTCAAAGACAGCAATAGAGAACATCAACTTAGGGAGACTGTAGGGGAGGGAGGAGAATTGTCAAGTCTCCTCAGTTTCTGATAGAAGATGGGCTCAGGCTGGTAGCAATGGTACTCTACCTGTCCAAGGACAGCCCCTGCTAGGTTGCAGGAAGGTCTGTCATGGTGGAATTCTGGTAATTGCTTTATATGGCTGCAAAAACTAACCTTAATTAGCCGTATCAGTTGGCTTTACCACCCAGTTCTCAATGCATGTAGTCACTACCCCATTGATGCCATCTTGCCTTATTGTCCAGAGACATTATAATAGACAGGCAGTCACCTGCCAGTGGTGATATTATCAGTCCATGTACTTTCCCAGATAGGTATCTACGAGGTCTAAGAAAAACAGAGCTCAGCATACCTAGTCCCCTTCAAATAATCCCCATTCTACAAAGAAATTAAGTCAGAATGTAGTTCTATAACTGCCCGGCATCACCGCTAGTGTGTTATAGGGTCAAAAATTGAACCCAAGTGGCCTAGCTCCAGAGTTCATACTCAAGCAGTGCACTGTGCTGTATTGCAAAATGACCTATATAGATTTCTAAAGAAAAATACCCTACTCGGATCAAAACAAAAAGTTTTGCTAAGAAAATTATCCTCCACTCAGATTGTCACCTAAAGCCACAGACTTGGAATTAACAAGACACTGAGCCATCAGTGTGTCCAATCTCCAGTCCACAGCATGAATCCTGTCTGTAAACCCCCCCAATAGGATATCCATCTCTTCATATTGCCACAAATCCCACAACCTGTAAGAGGTGGTATTTATTGAGCATAAACTCTGTGCATGCCTCTCCCAGGACTTCATGGACAATAGTCACATTTAGTCCCCATCAGGTAAGGAGCACAGAATCCCCATTTTACAGATAAAAAAATTTAAGTCTGAAAGGTGATTTGTCTAGAATCACATACCTTATAATTAGCAAATCCAAAGCTGTCTATTGGAAAGGGGTCTAAGAGTTGAGATTGGGGTGCAAGCCCTTTCCAGGGTGGCCCAGGCCTGCACTGCGCAGGCACAACTCTCGTCTGAGCCCCACGAAGGGGCAAGTGTTGAGCAACAGGGTTGCAGCTGATGTTCCCTGTGCCATCAGTTTATTCCTTCTGCAATCTGCCTTTCTGCCTTCTCTATTTAATCTGTTTTATCTTTTACTCATGTCAATAGATATTTAATAAACACCCAGAGTGAGCCATAGACTAATGTAAGCACTGAGCTCATCGAACTTGTATGCTGTTGGGGGCAGGAAAAGAAATGCACACGTGCATGCAGAATATAGGAGAGATTTGTCAACATCCCTATTATCTATAGATATCTTCTATGAAAGATATCTGTACCTAGTCATTCATCTACCCATCTAAGAGACAAATAGACAAGATAGAGGGAAAGCTTTAGTGTACATGTTACAAGAAAGTAAGGAGGATAGAGTGATGGTATAAAGGGGGGTGGAACTGTATCAGGTGGTAGGGAAAGACTTTGCTAAGGGAGTGACTTATAAGAGACTTTAAGGACACATTTCATGTACTTTGGAGTCCTTAAATCAGGGAAGAGATGCAGTTAATAGGTCTCCTCTCAACAGCCCTACAGGAATGTCTACATATCATCATTCATTCATCTTGGAGTATCTCAGACAGTGGTTCCATTATGCTGTGGAAGACACAGATGAAGAACTAGCTATCCTGAGTCATATTCCCTGGGAAGCCGACTCAGACTGAGATCTGTGTGCAGGAATGAGTTTTACTGGCAGTGCTCTGAGAATCACTGTAAGACAGTGAAGGCAGAAGCACTGGGCACACAGACACATTGACCAGTCTTACAGGAAGTTCTGGAGCTGGGATGGCCCTGCAGAGGCCAGGCCTTTGGACTTCTGCATCACCCAGTCCCTGGATACAGGCTATCCCCAAGGACAGAGTGGACCTGGCTAGGGTGCTCCCTTCTACAGAGGGCAGTCAGAGGCAAGGGACCCCAAAAGCAATTAGCAACCAACAATTTCAGCAACTGCAGAAATGAGTAAATGAGCAAACGACTTGCCTGGAGGGAGATTTGGGCAGAAACATCACAGCACCCACTGTGCTACCTGCCCAGTGCGTTTTCAGTAGGCAGTTTCGTAAGATGGTTACAAACATCTTGGGTCAGAGCACCAAGGTAAATCTCCCCTTCACCATTTATTAGTAGGAGGACTGTAGACAAGTTCCCTCTGTGCCTGAGCTCCCTTGTCTATAAAATAAAACTAACGACGGTGTCTATTTCCCTGGATGGTTCTGAAGATTACATGAGTTAGTACACGTAAAATGCTTAGAAAACAACCTGGCTTACCATGGTAAACACTGGATTTTTTTTTTGTTCTCAGAACATCCCCTGCACATATTACTACCTCTAGGTTAACAAACAAGTTTGGATAACACACGATACCTTTGTGTCCCCTCTCTGCTTTGTCGTCCATTTGGTTTGCATGGGTCAGTCTCCACCCCTCAAGCTCTGGGAATGGGCATGTGACTGGGTCCTGGCCATCAGGGCAGCATAGACTTTGCTGCCAATTCTGGAACAAACAGCCAACCTAAACAGACACAAGGAATCCCTCCCCTGGGGCTTCCACTAGATTTTCATCAAAGCATGTTCTTTCACCCTGAAAATACCAGCTCAAAAGATTTTATCAAGATTCTGAAATTTCTAAGAATCGTCTTTTCCCAAATTTGGAGAATGCCGCCTAAAAATGGAGCCATCCCAGAAGAAGCAAAGCCAAGATAGGAAAGACAGATTCCCAATGACCGTGATGGAGTTTCTAGATCCTGCCATGTCTGAAACTAGCCTTCTGGGTTTTTGTCAGGGGAAAAAAAATAATAAATTCATTTTTTTGAATTCAGTTTGAGCTGGGTTTTTCTCACTGGCCATATTCACTTGGGTAAGCAAACAGAGACAGCCAGAAACCAACTCTGTGGAGGTGAGCATTACCCCAGAGAGCTAGAGCTCAGGATCCTGCTCCAAGGACAATGATGGTAACAAGCAATGGACAACCACAGCCTCAGACAGACTTGTCAAAAGGCAGACTAACCCCTGATCTGATGGGATGGGAAGGGCACTGCAACTCTGTGGTCTTCCTCCCCTAAACCCACACCCTCAGACTAGTCAGGAGAAAAACCTCAAAGGCTAGAGAGGAACTCTACAAAGTACCTGACCAGTGTTCCTCAAAACTGTCAAGTTCACCAGGGTGCCTGGCTGGCTCAGTTTGTTAAGTACCCAACTTCGGTTCAGGTCATGATCTGAT
Source organism: Cryptoprocta ferox (assembly GCA_028646485.1). Lineage (NCBI taxonomy): Eukaryota > Metazoa > Chordata > Mammalia > Carnivora > Eupleridae > Cryptoprocta > Cryptoprocta ferox. The sequence goes on along the minus strand of CM053577.1, from coordinate 132,532,829 downwards.
CATTTGTGGGTTTGAGCTCCGAGTACGGCTCTGTGCTGACAGCTCAAGGACAGGAGCCTGCTTTGGATTCTGTGTCTCCTCTCTCTGCCCCTCCCCCGTTTCTTGCTCTGTTTTGTTCTCAAAAGTAAACAGACATTAAATTTTTTTAAGCATTTGACAAAACACAGCATCCTTTCTTAATAAAAACCCTTGAGAAAGTTGGGATAGAATGAACTTACCTAAATATCATAAAAGCCATTTATGGAAAGCCCACAGCTAACATCATCCTAAATGGGGAAAAACTGAAAGCTTTCCCCCTGAGATCAGGAACAGGACAGGGATGTCCACTCTCACCACTGTTGTTTAACATAGTGCTGGAAGTCCTAGCATCAGCAATCAGACAACAAAAGGAAATACAAGGCATCAGAATTGGCAAAGATGAAGTCAAACTTTCACTTTTTGCAGACAGCATGATACTCTACATGGAAAACCCAACAGATTCCACCAGAAACCTACTAGAACTGATCCATGAATTCAGCAAAGTCGCAGGGTACAAAATCAACATACAGAAATCGGTTGCATTTTTATACACCAATAATGAAGCAAAAGAAATCCAGAAACTGATCCCATTCACAATTGCATGAAAAACCATAAAATACCTAGGAATAAACCTAACCAAAGATATAAAATATCTGTATGAAAACTATTGAAAACTTATGAAGGAAATTGAAGACACAAAGAAATGGAAAAACATTCCATGCTCATGGATAAGAATATTGTTAAAATGTCATTACTACCCAAAGCAATCTACACACTCGATGCAATCCTAATCAAAATTGCACCAGCATGCTTCTCAAAGCTAGAACAAAAATCCTAAAATTTGTATGGAACCACAAAAGACCCTGGATAGTCAAAGTAATATTGAAGAAGAAAACCAAAACAGGAGGCATCACAATCTCAGACTTTAGCCTCTACTACAAAGCTGTAATCCTCAAGACAGTATGGTATTGGCACAAAAAGAGACACATAGACCAATGGAATAGATTAGAGAGCCCAGAACTGGACCCACAAATGTACGGCCAATTAATCTTTGACAAAGCAGGAAAGTATCCAATGGAAAAAAGACAGCCTCTTTAACAGATGGTATTGGGAGAACTGGATAGCAACATGCAGAAGAATAAAACTAGACCACTTTCTTACACCATACACAAAAGTAAACTCAAAATGGATGAAGGGCCTGAATGTGAGACAGGAAACCATCAAAACCCTAGAGGAGAGACAGGAAATGACCTCCTTGACCTTAACCACAGCAATTTCTTACTCGACACATCCTCAAAGGCAATGGAATAAAGAGCAAAAATTAACTATTGGGACCTCATCCAGATAAAAAGCTTTTGCACTTCAAAGGAAACAATCGACAAAACTAATAGGCAACCGAAGGAATGGGAAAAGATAGTTGCAAATGACATATCGGATAAAGGGCTAGAACCCCAAATCTACAAGGAACTCA
>CM053577.1:132433495-132531240 GCA_028646485.1 Cryptoprocta ferox | reverse complement strand
ACTGGTGCAGCCCCTCTGGAAGACAGTGCAGAGGTTCCTCAAAAAATTAACAATAGAACTCCCCTATGACCCAGCAGTAGCACTGCTAGGGATTTACCCAGCGGATACAGGGGTGCTGATGCATAGGGGCACATGTACCCCAATGTTCATAGCACTTTCAACAGTAGCCAAATCATGGAAAGAGCCTAAATGTCCATCAACTGATGATGGATCAAGAAGATGTGGTATATCTATACATGGCAACTACATGGCCACTCGTAGCAACCTGGATGGAACTCGAGGGTGTCATGCTAAGTGAAATAAGTCAGGCAGAGAAGGACAGATACCATATGTTTTCACTCATAAGTGGAACAGAAGAAATTTAACAGAGGACCATGGTGGAGGGGAAGGGGAAAAATAGTTGGGGAGAAGGAGGGAGCCAAACCATGAGAGACTCTTGAATACTGAGAACAAACTGAGGGCTGATGGGGGAGGGGAAGAGGGGAACGGGGGTGATGGGAATGAAGGAGGGCACTTGTTGGGATGAGCACTGGGTGTTGTATGGAAACCAACTTGACAATAAACTATAAAAAATAAAAAGAATAAAAAATACTTTTTTTTAAGAAAACTCTTAAGATCAAACAAGGGAAGTCTGAGAAATTGTCACATCCAAGAGTAGCTGGATAATGATTAAATGTACTGCAGTGTCCTGGATGAGATCCAGAAATGGAAAAAGGACATTATGGACAAATTAAAAAGATCTAAATAGAATACGCAGCTTAGGTAACTGTTTCAAGAGAGAAGGAAGCTAGGCTCTTTGCCCTGATGGTTGAGTGGCCCTATTAAGAGGGCAGCAAAGCAGAACCCTCAGTCCTGGCACCTGGAACTGCTTCGTCACTCCAGTTTACACCTTTCCGTCACAAGGCCTCTTCCATTTATTTAGCATACCAGGCTCTGTGCATGGTAGTGGGGCTCAAAGAAATGGGACTATGGCCTTACATTCAAGGAGTTTGCCATCTGGGGAGCACTGGCAGCAAGGTGGGTCTCTCAGGTCTGGTAGTGGCTCCCAGACCCACTGCCTCTGCTGCTGACCTGTCCTGAGCACTTGAACTAGAGCTATCCGACCTTGGCCTGGAGAACTTCTGTACATCAGACAGCTGGGTCACTACAGGAAATAGGAAGAAGAGAGACAAAGGAGTTGGCTCCATCAGCTGCTTCTGAGAAAGGACTGCAGGCTTTTAAACCTACAGATCCACAATCCCTTGAGTTAATCCTTGAGCCAGGTAAGCTGCAGAACGGAGTTTTCAGAATTTTAGGGAGCAGACAGGGTGCATTACCAAGAGTGCTAGTAGGATCTGGGACCATAGCCCCTCATCAATTGTGTTATCAAGGCAAAATACAACTGTGCACTCTATGTGGGATCAACAGAACAATGATAAATAGCTTCATGAATTCCAGACAGGCTTTGCCTTCAAAAAGATGTTGGTGCCAAACTTACAGTGAGATTCTTGGTTTTCAGAGCTTTCATGATGTTAGGGTTTGGGATAAGGAACTGGAGAACCTTATGAACCGTTTCAGCTTCAACCCCAAGAGAAAGCCAGTAGGACACTTCCCATCTGCCTCCACTGTCCCTCAGGCTGTCTTTGGTTTGTCTCCTCATCAAGGAAGATCATCCTTAACGTTCTTTTTAACCTTTCAGCCATATTACAATGTTGGTGTTTCAGAGGGAGTCTGCCTGAACTCGTTTCCCTCCCAAGCTCCTGCCTTAGTTCTCCCCACCTCACTCACACCCTAGTCAGTAGCCCAGGTGTACATCACCATCACCTGGAGGATGTTAGTGACACACATACTGAGTTCTGCACCGAGTTTCTGGTGCAGTAGGTCTGGAGCAGGGCCTCAGGGCCGCATTTTTAACCAGTCCCCATGTGCACCACTTGGAGGCTGCTGGTCCTGGACCACACTCTAAGGACCCACTGAGTTATCTGATGCAGTCTCCTCATTCCATGCCACAGTGAAGAAATCAAAAAACACTCAAACCCATTTTTCGTTCTTATAAAGATTATCTCCCCAATGACCTCAATGTGTATTTGACAACTCACAGCTGCCTGCCTGTTGGACACATCTAGAGACAGAAAGCCAGCTGGGTACTTGTGAAAAGTATTTTTGTCACAGGACTTTAATGGGATGTCACCATGAGAAGCCTAACCTAGGCTTTTCCCTGGGGTAAGACCCTAAAACAGTAAATTCTAAAACCCTGGAGGGAGTGGGGGTTAGATTTTGATTTTAAAGAAAACTCCTGAATTGAAATTATTTTCCCAAATCACTGTATCATGTTGCTATGTGGGAAAAAAATTGCAAATGCATTTAAAAAATGCTCTTTTCCTTTTGACATACATAACTGTCAGCCAATACAGGAATCTGTGCACAGAGATTCACTTCCTTCTGGAATCAGGCAATTTATACAAACTCCCAGGAGTTGATTTTCATCATGTCTTTACCTACAGGCCAGTGGCTTATGTCAAGACATTTCTTTCACAACATACATATTGTTTTTCCAAGTCTACTCCTCCATCTTTATCTTCCTTTTAATTTTTTTAATATTTATTTATTTATGAGAGAGAGAGAGAGAGAGAGAGAGAGAGAGAGAGAGAGAGAGAACGTGCACTAGTGGGGGAGGGGCAGAGAGAGAGACCAGACACAGAATCCGAAGCAGGCTCCAGGCTCTGAGCTGTGAGCACAGAGCCCGACGCGGGGCTCAAACTCATGAACTGTGAGATCATGACCGGAGCCGAAGTCGGACACTTAACCAACTGAGCCACCCAGGCGCCCCTTCCATCTTTATCTTCTAGATCTTACCTGAATCCAGAAGGTCTTCTTACTCTGTTTCAATTCTCAGAGGGAAAATGGCCACATTTGATAAGTAAAAGCTAGGATAGATCTACTCAAACCCAGGAAAGCTACACATTTAGACACAAGAATCAACGCCACCAGCCTCTCAAATTCTTGATATCTTACAAGCTTTACAGAAGTCTCTTCATATTTTTCTAACAGTGCATTTACTCAAACATCTTAATGGTAACCAAAAATATATTTCTGTTGAGTTATCTCCTTTATGATTTTGAATATTCTAGTAGCACTTTTTTTTTTGAGAGAGAGAGAGTGCATGTGAGAGTGACTGGGGGGCAGGGAGAGTAAGAGTATCTTAAGTAGACTCCAAGTCCAGCATGGAGCCCAACATGGGCTCGATCTCACAACCATGACCTGAACTGAGATCAAGAGTCAAAAACTTAACCGACTGAGCCACCCAGGTGCCCCATAGCAGTACTCTTTTTACTGGTTTCATTACAAGTTTTATGATTTAACCTATATCATGGTTTAATGGATTTCAGAGGGTTGAGCTGGAAACCTACCATGATTTCTAATTATTAAGGAAAGGGACATGCATTTTTGCTGCAATAAAGATCCAAAAGCCAATCCACTGCTTGCTCAAGGACTAAATGAATTTCCGTAATCCCCAAAGCATGACATGTATGCAGTAACAGAGTCCCCTAATGAACATAGGGTCACCAACATCTCGGTTATCAGGTTGAAATGTCTGGGTTTTTGTTTGTGTTTTTTTTTTTCCAAAAAAGATTTTTGCTTTTCAAAAGAACCAACCATAGTTTCCTTTATATAGATGTAAAAGCATATTTTGACTCACACAAATTTTTGTGCACACAGCTGTTGCTAAAATCAAATGAGAAAATAGAATAGAAATGAAGGGTAAGTATCACCAGTCTTATCCTAGGCCTGTAGACTCTACCTTATTAGACTAACTCTCATTTCTTAACAAAAAGGCTCAAAGCACATGGCTTTCCATGTGGATGTTAGATTTAACCTTGGCCAACACTGCTATATGCCCCCACCACAACTCAACAGTAAGTAGCCAAGTGAAATCTATGACAAGGGATGTTTGGTAATGCCTTACACATAGGGCTACCAACAGTGGAAATTACAGTATCTAAAAAGCGAAAGATTTATTCCCAACTATGTCTTCTGTAGCTTATCCTTAGAGGCAAGAGTTTTATATCTGGAAGCTGTACCCTAATGGGAACAATTCTAAAAACAGGGCTCATATACACCCTGTTAGCATCCCTGACTCTAACCCTAATTGTGGATACTAAGGGGGGGCTATAAATAAATTTTTAGCATTCTGTGTTTCATGCCTTAAATGTGCTTATCTTGCCATAAGTCCTAACTATCCTTTAAAAACAAATCCCAGCCCTGTTTCTAGAGAAGGACCAGGTTGGTATTTGTCTCTTGAAGATATATATAACCCATACTCAGGCAACCTGCTTCCATGGGAATAAGAATTCCAGAATTCACTCACCGTCTAAGAAGACTGTGGGGTGTATGTCTTCCTCCTGTAAGATCATGCCATCAGTGATGTAATGAGTGCATATTTACAGGTGCTCCCTATGTAACAGGTGTCTCCTCGCCCAGTGGCATGAAATGGCCAACTTGACCCTGAGTCATTTGAGGGATCCCTTTTGGAGGTGGGGAGTCAATTACTGTTCTGTCTCTGTACACCTGTTAATATACAACTACTTGTAGATATAACACATCATGCTAGGGGGATTTGTTTATCAGGTCTTTCTTTCCCAACCTAAAGAATCTGAGAAAATGTCATTTAATGAAATAATTCTCACAAATCTCTGGAAATTAATACAACAACCCACAGACCCCAGTTTGAGAAAAACAACTCCGTCACCTTAAGGACTCACTTCACTACAACCATCATCCACCTAGGACCAAGAGCCATTTGTCTGCCCTGGTGTCATCAAAGCACTAGATGGCACTAGAGACCCACACAGAAAAGTAACCACAGCAGGCCTTGGCTGACATCTTTCTCAAGCATTTTACACACAGTGCTTCAAATGTGCCCTCACCACTTTCCTCAGAGAAGAGCTGAAGAAACCAAGCGGATATTCTGACAGAAGAGGCACCTACCGTTCTCATTGCCAAGGTTCTGACTTAATGTGAGGGGCCAACAATGGGGCTTCAAGGAGACTAGGACTTTCCAAGCAACTCTGAGTTCTCATTTCCTCAAATACTAATTAGAGTTAGAATTTTATCTACTCTCTGACAGAAACATCTGGGCACAGATACAATGGATTTGAAAGGGCTTTGTAAACTGGTGGGTTATTTATTAATTGCCATTAGCATACAAAGTGAACAGAAAAAGAAATAGATGGCTTAACATGTTAATCCTTCCAGAAACATCTATATTTAAATGAGAATGGTAATAAAAGGACAGTTTCATCCAGTAGAACAAATCTCTAACAGTTCAACGTAAGGCACTCTAAAGAGAGATTAAGTTACCATCTCTTCCCATTAGAAAAGTCATCTCTCTAGGTATGCTGTTTCGAAGGGGCATATCCACCCCAATGTTTATAGCAGCACTATCAACAATAGCCAAAGTATGGAAAGAGCCCAAATGTCCATCAATGGATGAATGGATAAAGAAGATGTGGTGTATATATACAATGGAGTATTACTCAGCAGTAAGAATGAAATCTTGCCATTTGCAACTACGTGGATGGAACCAGAGGGTATTCTGCTAAGCGAAATTAGTCAGAAAAAGACAAAGATCATATGACTTCACTCACATGAGGACTTTAAGACACAGAACAGATGAACATAAGGGAAGGGAAGCAAAAATAATATAAAAACGGAGGGGGACAAAAACCTAAGAGACTCTTAAATATGGAGAACAGAGAGTTACTGGAGGAGTTGTGGGAGGGGGATGGGCTAAATGGCTAAGGGACATTAAGGAATCTACTCCCCAAATCGTTGTTGTATGCTAACTTGGATGTAAATTAAAGAAAAAAAAAAGTGAGGCAGAACTATATATATATATATATATATATATATATATATATATATATGGAGAGGGTGTCCAACAGTAAGTGAGAAATAAAGCAAAAAAAAAAAAAAAAAAAAAAAAAAAGAAAAGAAAAGTCATCTTTTAGGGCAGATGCCCCACGCCCAAGGATGGCTCAGTTGATTAAGCGTCGGACTTCAGTTCAAATCATGAACTCATGATTCGGGAGTTCGAGCCCCACATCAGGCTCTGTGCTAACAGCTCAGAGCCTGGAGCTGCTTCGGATTCTGTGTCTCCCTCGGTCTCTGTTCCTTCCCTGCTCATGCTCTCTCAAAAATAAATATTTTAAAAAACTGAGAAAAAAGAAAAGGTCATCTCTCATAGCTTTTAACAGAAGGCCCAGCCAGCTTTCCTCCTGCCCCAACCCCAGCTCTCTGGTCTACACCAACACCACACTCAGATGTCCCCACTGTACTCTTTCCTTCCCTCATGCCCCTCAGCAACCACATTTTCAAATTTAGAGGATCCTTCTTTCTGACCCTGAAGTCAATGTTGAGGTTCTCCCTCCCTATACACACATACTCAACAGAAATCAAGCTAGTCACAATGTAAGTACCAAAACATACCAATAATAGGGTAACTCCATACTGCTTTATAACTGATGAAGTGTTTCCATCCAATACATGAGAAGAGGAAAAGACGATGCAGTAAACTGCCTAAAGTCTCAGGGCTAAGTGGTAGTAGGATTCAGACCCAAATGCAGATCCCTAGCTCCCAGCATCCCAGCTACTATTCTGGAAACTACAGAAGGGCCTGAAAACCAGAAGGACACTGCCATGGAAATGGCCCATGCCTTCACCTCCAGGCCACAGACTTCTCATGCGAACCAAAGGCAAATCAGGTTTACAGTCACCATTGATAAGCTCACTATCGGGAGTGGGAGACAGAGAATGAAAATTAGACGTATTATCTCCACCCCTTGCCACTGTTAAATACTTAAAAAAATCAGAGAGACCTAAGACCAATTCCAGCCTGAGCTGAATAGGTCCCAGAGGCACCTTCTAACCCAGGTTCAGGCTTGGACCTCAGGTGTCTCGAAACACTAGGAGATGGGGGAGGAAAGACTCTCAAAAGTGAAAAAATCTGGATGGTAAAACCAAGTTCTTGATTCCAGATTTCTTGATCCTCCCTGAGGATGCCCCCATGAGAAGTGCATTCTAGGCTGTTGTGACAGAAGGGCACCACAACCCATTTTTCCTGTTCTTCCTGAAATCCCCTTCCAGGACTTGACAACACACCCAGTGGCAGCCTTTCTTCCCATTGGACAGTTCCTCCTAGAGCTTTCTCTCTGGCACGGGGAGCTGCATGCCCCTCCTGGGCCAGCCCAGTCCTGCCACACACAGTAAAGCCTTTGTGAGAGCTGGCAGACCTTCCCCACTGGGAACAGTCCCAGCCCTGGAGCAGGTACGAGGCGCCCACAACACAGTTCAGTCCTGAACATTTCAACATGGGCAAGGGGGTAAATGGGGATTAAGAGGAATTCAAGAGAGCCACTGAGAAGGGCCACCCACCCTCCGAGGGTGCCATCCTGCCAAGGCTCCTCAAACACGGACATCGGTATGAAATACTTTCATCTCAGAGCTGGGGAAGTGGTCGTGGCTCTCCAGGGCACACTACTCCCCACCCTCCCCTCCCTCTCATATTCCATACCTAGAAATGACATCCACAGAAGGCATCCAAGGGCAGAAACAGAAACAAGACGTGAAGCTCAATCACCCCAAAAACGTGTCAGGTAACCTTGACAGCACAAAGGGGAGGCTGAGGTCACTGCTGCCCTGGGACTTGCAGGCCTGTGGTTGAGATGTTTCTCGACGCCAGGCAGAGTGTTGCCCTAGCATACCCTGGCTTCCGAAGGACATGAGGATATTGCATATACATGTATACACATAAACACATGTATGTGCATGTACATGTATATACATACACAACCCTTCATGAATGTGCTCAAGATGGACTACAAAGGAAAAAAAAAAACAACACCCTACATGTTTAGGAAGCTTTCTTACCTTTTATCAAGTTTTTGCAACTGTTACTATTTCACTCTAAAGTCACGGGGTAGACTGGGTAGATAAAATTAGCCCCTATTTGGCAGATGAGGAAATTAAATTTCTAATACATTGTGCTGGTTTGAATCCAAACTCCAGATTTAATGACTTATTCGTGTCATCCTGCACCTAAAAGATATTGCTTAATTGTACATTAATTATATTTTGTGCAGTTTGAGATGTTAAGTTTTAATGTTTTATATATCTATCTTAAGAATTTTTTTTGTTGACAGACACCTGGGTGGTTCAGTCGGTTGAGCATCCAACTTTTGATTTTGGCTCAGGTCACGGTCTCACAGTTGTGGGTTCTAACCTCACCTTGGGCTCTGTCCTGGGCATGGAGCCTGCTTAAGATTCTCTATCCCTCTGCCCCTCTTCCATTCTCTCTTTCAAACAAAAAACAAAGAATTATTTTTGTTGATACCCCCACAGATCACTTTTACCTCTATAATTAAAATTGATGTAGAAATGAGCAAAATCATTTGTATTTTTATCTTAAATTGGCTATTTGCACCCTACCTGGTGTATTAGGAATTAACTGAGGACCTTTTTAAAAATACCAATGCCTTAGTGTAGAATGCTCCTTGGGCCGAATGATGCCTACCCAAAATGGAGAGGCAGCAGGATGTGGTGGAAAGAGGCTTTGGAATCACACAGACCAGGAATGACATCCTCCTTAACTGTAGGATATGGACAAGCCACTTAATTTCTCTGCATCTTGGTTTCTCCATCTATAAAATGGGGGTGAGGGATTCCCACCTCATAGTTATTCTCAGAATTCACTAAGCACATACCTGCCTTCTCTGGGCCAGACAGTGCTTGGGATACATCAATACGACATGACACTATCCTCAAGGAGTTCACTTCAGTGAATCACCTAACATGGTACCTGGTAGAGTAGGTGCTCAATGAACTAAATTTGTTGCATAAATAAGTGAATAGTAGATTCCTAAATACATATTAACTATCAATGCCTGGGCTTCACCCTGGCTAAGTGAAACAACTGTTTGGGGGCAGACAGGGTAAAGTAATTTTGTAAAATTCCATGTAGGACTTTACTGTGCAGTCGTGGACTTGGCGGGATGAGAGCACATGATGTCCTCCAATGTCCACCAGATGCCAGATCATTTTGTACCTTTTGTGTGTGCACATGTCCACTTACAGAATTTCAAGGTCATCAAGTTTACCAGCTATTTAAGGGTCACTCTTTTCATGGATATTCAAACAAAATATTGAATAGGAGCTACTATCAATACTGGAGGTACTATCTAACATATGGTAAGAAATCCACTCACCTCCCTGGTATTTTTGAGGCATCCAGGAAACATGTTCTCCTGGTTCATCTCACTCTAAATCCCCAATATTGCCAGTTTCTCAGTCCCACTTGCCATCCTGCTTCCTGCAGAGGCTGACCTGCTTCCTCAGCCCATCCCCTCACCTTTGGCTAGCACCTTCCCACCTTCTTCCAATACCTGATCCAATTATCAGCCCTGTTCCATAGAACTAACCTTTACTAAAAGTTTCATAGAAGGAGACTACAGCTCCTCAAGAAAAATTTTCCACTAAATACAAGACATCAATGTTCTTGAAGTTTCTCAGTCCTGCCACAGGGATTCCCACTGCCTGGTTTGTCTGTTTCCCTTAAGGCATCAACAGTTTTCTAGGTTACTGTATCCAACTAGACATTTCTAGATTCCTTACTCCTGTCCTAGGTCCAAGGATTCCTCACCACCTTCCTACCCAGCTTCCACCCAAGAAAGCTCACATTCCCTCAATTTTATACAAAGTTTAGTTGAGCACTTTGGTCTTCATCCTCTCCTGTACATCATTCTGAGAGGCTTTTTTTCCCTTTTTTTTTTAAAGTCAAAATGTTCTAAGGTTCATCACCTTTAGCATCTGGCAGAAGCTTTGAAGTTTCTGTTTTTCTTTGACCTGTTACAGACTGAATTTTAAACTGTGTTCCCCCTCCCCCATGGCTAAGTATTTACATATGTACACAGATACATGTAGAACTACAGATGGGATTGGGGTCAGGAAATCGTTGGTTGTCCTATGGAAGAGTGGTTACAACCTGAGGGAACAGGGGGCAGGGATGTTTTGGGGGGTATGGAGAGAAGAAACCACTCAAAAGCATGTGGAGGCAGCTGAGGCAATCAGGCAGTTCCCACAAGCAGCTGGAGAAGGCCGACAGATGGACCAAAGTGGTTGAGCGTGGAGCCATCAAATAATGTCCCAAGGTCCGTTTTACTTAAGGCAACCTGAGGTCTTGTCTTTTGATTGTCTCAAGCAATCAAAAATACCTACCAAGAGCCCTCCTTGGCCTCCACAAGTAACACATTCTGAGAGGGATGGGACCTAAACTCCTGGGCAGCTATTCAGTACCAGACACTGAGCTGGGTACTTCCATCACCATAAGCCTCTGAGGCAAGGGATGAAAGATTTCTTCCAGCAAGATGCTTTCTGGACATCCCATCTATCCCCAAATCACACAGTCTTGCTGATGGGTTTTTTGTAGAAGGAAGGCAGCCTCCGACTCGTGCCCCTTAGGGTGTCGACTAGCAGGCCTGATGATCCTGGATTGTACGTAAGAGCAGCTGCTGCAGAGTCTGGCAGAATACACAGCCCATTCAGAAGGATTTCAGGAACAGGGTATCGTGCCAGGAGGAATGATCTAGAATTTGGGTGCTATGAAAGAAGTCAAGTCGTCTAATTCACCTCGTCATGACAGAGGAATCAGGGTCCAAGGGAGAGCTCTTTCCTACTAGATGCTCTTGGCTTCTTTGTGGCATAGCTGAGGCTACTTGGTCTCCTGACTTCCTGTTGAGGGACCTATTGTGAACACACAACCTGTCATAAAATGTACCCTTAATCTTTAATTTCCTTATTAGAAGAAGCCTTGAGATATGAAAGAGTCTACCTTTAAAAAAATTTTTTTAACGTTTATTTATTTTTGAGAGAGAGAGAGAGACAGAGCATGAGCAGGGGAGGAGCAGAGAGAGACGGAGACACAGAATCAGAAGTAGGCTCCAGGCTCTGAGCTGACAGCACAGAGCCTGACATGGGGCTCAAACCCACAAACCGGGAGATCATGACCTGAGCCAAAGTCTGACACTAAACCAACTGAGCCACCCAGGCGCCCCAAGAGTCTACCATTCAATTAAAAAAAAATGATGGATAATAAATACAAATACAAGTACCATTTCCATTTCCTACACTGCTCACTTCTCTTTCTAATACCACACCCATCCATCCACCCCACCCAAAATATATCACAAAGCAGGAAGATAGATCATTTCTTCATACAACTGCCCATGAAAACAGCCTAGAAAAAGGCAGTGGTTCAGTCTGACCCCAGAATGAATTAAGAAAATTCAGAGCCCTGAACAAAAACATGGGCCTAGTTGTGTTGGCTCAAGACATTTTTATCCCAACACGTTGTCTCAACTTTATTACCTCTAGCTCTGCCACTTGCCCTGCTAAGGATGGGAAATCAATGCCAACCTTGCCTATTAAAGCATTTTGCTAAAATACCAGGCAATCCTCAAAGAAGGTCTATCTCAGCCACACACACACACACACACACACACACACACACACACAAATGCATAAGCTTTCCAAGCTAGGGCATAATGAACAGTGATCCGAGTAGGACCCAGGAGGCCTCGAATTAGTTCCACCTCTTTTACCGACACAAAACACCAACCCTATGGGCCTTGCTTTCTTTACTGGAAATCAAGAACTTGGGACTAACAATCTTTAAAGTTCTTCCATTCACATTTCTATGGTTTCATATAATCATCAGGATACCCTAATAACCTGAGTGATGTACTTAGGTTGGGGCATCCGGAAGAACAGACATGCCTCCCTAGGATCTTGGCAAAGCACTCTAGGAAACTGAACTTTGATAGAAAATGGCACTGAAAAAATAGGGTCTCTTTGGAATTTGCCCAGGACCCTGCTTTCCTTGGAAGAAAGGCGTCAGAAGCCATGGGCCATTACTGAAGCTGTGGGACTCTCTTCTCACAGCCCAAACCTTGCCTCACCCAACACAACAGAGACCTCTTCTGACACTGACTCAGAGGGAACTCACCCTGCCTCACCCCCCCACCCCCACCCACCCGTGCCCGCCCACACACACACACACACACACACACACACACGCTGCTTTCCTTGGAACTTTCTTAATAAACACTTAACCATAGCCCAGCCCTGCTTATCTTAAATTAAAGTGCCAGGCATGTCTCCTCCTGGTCCAGAGCCAGAAAAACAAAAACACAACTCCTGGCTACTTTAATGAGGTCTTTCCGGGTAATGAAGAGACAGAGGAGAAAGCTCAAATAGGTAAAGGTCATTGGAAATACTGACTCAAAGAACCAAAGAAGAAACCTAGTGCCAATAGTCAGCACAAGGCCATTTGGGAAGGAATGGAGCAGTGGCCTCTCTACTATCCATATGTTAAATTATGGAAGCTGATGGGTAAGCTGTATGATTTGCCTAGTGGAGTGTACATTTCTCAAGTGCACACATTCAAGAGGCCTTCACACTCAACACATAATTTGGTGCGTGAACGATGGCAGACCTCCAATTTAACATTAAGAGTCTCAATTTCAAATACAGCAAACACTGAAATCAGTGTGACCTTGCAAATAGTCAACACATCAAACGATAGCATTTAGGATGCATTCCATCTATTGCAAAGCTCAAAGGCAGCAGAGGAGGTAGAAGCTGTTATGCTTAGCCCTTTCTCCATTTCATCGTAAAATGTGAGCATTTCAAGTGTTATGTACTGAATGGTTAGATCCCCCAAAATGTGTATGTTGAAGACCTAACCCCTAATGGGATATTATTTGGAAGGGGAAGCACTTGAGGGGTAAGGTTTAGATGAGGGCATGAGGGTAGGGCTCCCATGATGAGATGGATGTTCTTGTAAGAAGAGAGATCAGAGAACTCTCCACGAAGAGATCACAGGAGAAGACATTAGCCTACAAGCCAAGGGTGAGACTTGGAATGAAACTTACTTTGCCAGCACCTTGATCTTGGACTTCCAGTCTCTAGAACTCCAAGAAATCCATTTCTATTATTTAACCTACCCAGCCTAGGATATTTTGTTACAGTAGACTGAGCTAATCCACCAAAGACTCAGAAGTCACCGTCCTTCAATTAAGTGCTCTACCAAGGCCTCAGGTGCGTGCTATGGTGCATGGGAGGTCTCAAAACCTGAGTTTAATCAACGCCATGATGCAAGTTAAACAAATCCCAAGGGGCAAAGGTTACTGAGAATTTTCCGGATAAATATACATTCTGCTGCCTCTTCATTCTAGCCTTTAATTTCTAACATGGAGGTTCTTTGATAGACAATGAGGCAGGTCTGAACTCCTGACTAATTTGCCATTTGGCTTCCCCCATTCCACCCCCACCCCCATGATTTACAGCACACCATTTAGCACTGGGATATGTGCCATGGACTTTTCACATGTGTTTTCTTTTTGTAACCTGTCTTCTCCCTTAAGATCAATCATAAGCACCTTAAGAGCAGAGGCCACATCTCATTTATTTCCAGCCTCCACAAAGCCTGGAGTAATACTTACCATGTAACAGGGAATCAATATGTATATGATTTATTGGTCAAATAAAGAGCAACAATTTTGGTGGTCAGGTGAAGAACAATTTGTTACTTGTGTCAAGAGAAGGTCTGCCTTCTTTTACAGACACGGTAAAGATCTCTGCTCTTCCCTTCATCACACCTAATAGCAACAGCTGCTCCTCTCTATCACTTCAAAGTGCTGACACTACCTTCAGACGTTCCTGAAGGTTTCTGTCCACACATCTGACAAGCATGATCCTCTGATGTGAGCCTCTCAGGATGGAGGGAATTATCAAGCCCACTTCACCAAACATCACCTATCTTTCTCCAATCCCCTCAAAAGTTACAGGTCTGAGATGAGCAAAGCTAGCATGATTTCCATGGGTGAAGTCAAAGAGTGTCATTTTATAAATTCTACCTGCTCACAGGTAGGAGTCCTAAGGGACAATCTCCATAATAGTGACCTAAACAAGAATTTTTCTTGCAGACACGGTCAGATTCCTCACATTCAAAACTCCTTCTTGGTTAAGGGCTAGCTGGAGTCCTTTGCTTCCAGAAAGGTTCAAGAAGCAGAGTCAATCCTGGGGTATAACCCTGCGTGCAGATTAGAGTGAAAATCTCCTGGAAACAGATAAATTACCCATTTCTTTTAGAAATAGAATCATGCAGCTTTTATGGGAAAAGTAAGCCATGAAAGGATAACATCGTGTCCTGAGGCAGAGGGGTGTATGCAAAAGAGAAAAGCGGTTGTCAAAATTCCTTTGTCCAAAGCTACAAACAAATCTCCAATTTGTCACACCCGGTGAGTGCTTTCACTCCACAGGCAACCTCCAAATTAGAGGGTCAGGACCAGCACTGTTTAAAAATTGAACCAACAGAACAGATCGACTTCAATAGAAGGACAGAGCACTTCACACTTAGGAAATGGAAAATGCCTTCATGAAATTTTATGTATGAAACTGGACCTGGTCTCCTGTCAAATCTATTTCTTACCACAGCGGTGGACAAAAAAATGCGAACGCTTTGCCCTAGCAGTAGCAAGGTTGTTGGTGGCATAGCACTGTTTGCACTTTCTCCTTTCCCGGTATTAGCACAATGAAAGAACAGCATTGTTTGTTTTCTGATAGAACAGCAGTTGATCCATGAGCAATAGAGGAAGGTGGTGTAAGCCCTGGATTCCAGCCTGTGAGTCACAACTGCATCACTGCTGAGCAGAGAGGCCTGGGGCAAGTTACCTAACCTCCCCAAGTCTCCATTTCTTCATCATGCTCTGGGGATACTGCCTATTTCATTTAGGAGTCTCGAGGACTAATTAAATTTTTGCCTACAAAGTACCGAACACAGTAGGGTCTCAGTAGATTCAACAGATGGGACTTCCTGCTCTGTTCACACTCCCCACCCCAAACCGCCACTTCTGTGGGCTTGTGGGGTCACCTCTGCATTTCTCCACTTTCCTTAGCAAGAGCTCTGTGAACCCAGACAATTTGCTACCCTAACAATCCGACCAAGTCATCTGAGGGGCAGCCACGGAATCAAAATGAGGCAGGCATATAATTTACTCAAGCTTTTGGAAACACGTTTCTCAAAGACTTCGAGAATGAGTATTTGTCTTAGTTGGCACAGAGGAGAAGCCTAAAGGCAATATTTTGTTTGATGAATGGTTTCAGTGCTTTTGGGGTCCCTAAAAAACATCAGTGTCCTATGTTAAGCAATAGAATGACTTCTGGGTCACCTGCATCTGAGTCTACGCTCCCTGTGATCAGGGGGTTTCCACAGCACCCAGGAAGGAGTCTCAATAAATATTAACAAACATAAAACAGACCAGGAAAAACTCTAGTCTTCTTTCCTGGCTTAGCCATTAAACCAGAGACTGTTTTACCTGTTCCTATGGAAACCACCGGCCACACACACACACACCAGTCCCAAATCTACCATAAGGATCAGGCACCATTAAGCTAGTTTCAAACTCTGTCAGGTGTTAAACTTCTCTGACTATGAGAGCAACTGTCCTGAATTCCAGAACCCTGAGGGAAGCAAGTTCTAGTTCCCCACCAGCAACAATTCCGTCTGTTATCATTGTTGCTAATTTTCTCTGGCTTTCTCTCGCACTCTCTCTCTCTCCAGGTCCATTCTTTCCTGAAGCCTTCCCCATGTTTCCTGTCCAAATACTTGTATGTGTCTTTGCATTGCCTGCTATTTGCTTTATACCTTTCCCAGATCACTTACTATGTTTTTTAATGTTTATTTTTATTTTTGAGAGCGAGCACGAGCGAGGCAGTGCAGAGAGAGAGAGGGAAGCACAGAATCCAAAGGAGCTCCAGGCTCTGAGCTGTCAGCATAGGGCCCGACATGGGGCTCGAACTCACGAACCACGAGTTCATGACCAGGGCTGTAGTTGAATGCTTAACTGACTGAGCCACCCAAGCACCCCCCACTTACTATGTTCTGACATGTGAAACAATTACTTAGATGCCTTCCTCCCCCCTAGACAGTGGGCACCCTGAAAGCAAGGACTTGATCTTGTTTGTTATCACCCCTTCTGTGACCTTTAGCCACAACACAGTGCCTGGCCCATCATGAACATCCAATATAGGCTGAATGGGCTTAATCCGTTCTCCACTTCAGTTGTCTATGTGTGTCTAAAACCAAGTCTTGCTTCACCATGTCAGGAGAGAGCATTTTAATAGACGGCAAAGAAACTGAAGGGCCAGGGAACAAAGGAAGCCAGAGAGAAGGCTGAAAACCTTCTTCTGCACCGTTCACAGCCATACTTCCTACCTCTGTCTGCCACACCCACCCATCTGCCTGGAGCTGCTACCCATTCAGCCAGGATGGAGGGACTGGTTTGACCTGAAAAGCAGCTCACCCACACTGGAGCCTTCAAAGGCTTCCTGGATCTCTAATGAGAATGACAACTGCATTTTAATTTAGAATCCTTTTTACCACAGTCTCAAAGCATTTTCTAACTAAAGAACCAATCTTTATTAAATCATCGGCTCACCACCACCCACAACTCCCCCATCCCCGCCCACAATTCCTAACATACAGGTCTTTGGAGCAGAGACCCTGAAGGAGGAGAGGGTGTCCTGCAGAGTTCTAACTGCCCACACGATCTCGTACATCCACCCCTCCAGGGGTCACCCGCAGGCTGGCCCAGCAGCTGCTAGTGTCACCAGTCTAAAGCAGGATGTTGTCTGGGACGAAACACTGGGATCCCCTTTGCCCCAGTTGCAGCAATGTTTTTGACATATGTTCCCACAGCCACAACAATGACAAGGCTCCTTTCAATTCCCTTTCTTCCCCTGCAGGTCTGGAGAATGGCCTTTAAGAGGCTTGGCTGAGTCCCAGATGGACACAGGGCTCTGGACTGCCCCTTCCTCATGTCCCTCACCCATAGGATACCTAAGGCATCTGCATACAGTAAACCCACAGACTGGGCTCTTTACCAAAGCAAAAGAGAGCCATCTTTTCCCTCTAGGGCTGATGGTGGCTCTGACCATTAGAACATGTTAGCAAGGGCAGCAAGAGGAGATTAGAGAGAGAGCCCAGTTTCCCTCCACAATGATCCCACCCGGTAGTCATTTGAAGGGGCAAGCACCCTGTATTTCGCAGATATAGTGGGAACCAAGACTATAACCTGGTTACAGACGCTTGTAGAGACTCCCGCTCCCCTCCCCCCAACACCAGACTTGAACAACTAGGAGACTATGTGGGGATTGTCACCTCTATTAAAGTTCCTTTCATCCCCTAGGAGGATAACATAGTGTATCCCAGATTGAAAAATACACAATGTGTCCCAACTCCCACAAAAAAGGCGCAGGGACAGGCCTATTGGCCCATCATGGTAGCTGTAGGACGCACCCACTTGCTAGAATAGACGCCCAGAAGTCCTTCTGGTTGCTTCACTTTTCCCTGTATCCAGTGGGTCAATTCTGCCTACGTGTCCCTTCTCCTTCCGGCCACTGGCGCGCCACATCCAGCTGCTCGTGGGAGGTTCACTGCTTTTCTCCCCGAACCTCCTTCCACAAAGCTGTTGGGGTCATTTTTCTAATGTTCAAGTCTGACTTCCTCACTCCCAACCCCCCATTCAACTTGGAGATAAAGACTGACTTGTTCACATGACTTTGGGATTTGGTCCCTCCCGACCTGTCCACCCGCCCTTGTCTCTCCCCTTCTCCCGTGACTGCGGGGACTCCAATTGGTTTTGGGCGGAGCATATCTGCACGACTCTGGCACACCTCCGAAGGGGTTCGCTTTCCCAGAATGCACCTCCTCTCTGGTTTGTTCCCCGTTTTTAAGACCGCCTAATATTCAACCCACCTGCCTAGCTGCATTCTTTTTCCCACACCCAAACCAGGACACGTGTTAGTCCATTCGTCTCTGTGTTCTGTTTCTTTAGCCAGCCAAGGTCAGCAGAAGTTTGAGAAGTTCGTTTTCTCCACTTCACTATTCCCAAGCAAGAAAACCTTCAGGGGTGTCCCACAGAGTGAATCTGATGGTGGAAAATGACGTGGTAGGCCAAAGCAGCAAAGCACAAGTGGGTTCTTGGTAACTTTGAGCAACTAAGCTACGCCTGTCTGGAACCTATTCTATATGTAGACATTTCAATTATGTCAGCCGACAGATTCCGTGTATTGTTTAATGCTGTTTTAACTGGATTTTCCATCTCTTGCCACACAGAGTACCTTATCTGATACAGCAGAAATTAATAGTATTCTCTTGGGGGGGGGGAAGCTGCTTTCGTTAGAATAAAGTACAAAATAAAACCCAGCGGGTTTGGTAAGGGCAGCATTAAATAGAGTCAAGAAGTTCAAATTCTACCGTATGATTTATTTGTATGTGGTATCTAAAACAAAAAAAAACAAAACAAAAACAAAAACAAAAAATGAACAAACAAGAAAGCAGAATGAGACCCATAGATACAGAGGACAGATTGATGGTTGCCAGGAAGTAGGGAGGTGGGGGGATGGGCAAAATGGGGGAAGGGGAGCCGGAGACACAGGCTTCTAGTTCTAGAAAAGTCAGTCACGGGGATAAATGGTACAGCGCTGGGAATATAGAATGGCATTGTAATAGTGTTGTGTGGTGACGGATGGGAGCTATACTTTTGAGCACAGCAAAATGAACAGTGTTGTCAATCACTATGTTAATTCCTCGGAACAGTGATTGAATTTCCACCCTAGGACTGGAAAGAAAAAATAAATACCAGCCTACTTCTAAGTATTATTGCAAAAGACGAAATCTAGAAGTTAAATCCCCGGTCTATGGTGTCTCACAGGTTAGTTAGTGTCCTCCTGACACTAACGTAACACTGTGTCAATTAAACCTCAATTAAAGAACTAAACAGTAAGGCTGAAGTGTGGGGAAACAAAAACAACCCTAAAACCAGCTTGAATTCTAAATGAAAATTTGCCTACAACTTTTGGGGTCCTACTTTCTCGTGCTTCATTTTTCTATCTATAAATCGAGTTTCTTCCTACCAATGCCTACTTTGTCACACAGGTAACAGGAATAAACTCTGGAAAGATATCTTTGTCTCTTCGGGCTGCAGTGACAAAATACCATAGACTGAGTGGCTTATAAACAACAGAAATCTATTTCTTACCGTTCTGGAAGCTGGAGGTCCAAGATCAGGGTGCCGGCGGGATCCGGTTCTGGGGAGAGCCTCTTGCAGGTTGAAGACTGCCAACTTCCGGCTCTGTCCTCACGTGTTAGAAAAAGCAAGCATGTGTCCTGGGGGTCCTTTTATAAGGGCTCTAATCCCATTCCTGAGGGCTGCACGCTCATGAGCTAATCACCTCCCAAAGGCCCCACCTGTAAATACTACCACATTGGGCATTAGGTTTCCAACACAGGATTTCAAGCCATAGTCAAAGAGTTTTGCTGCTCCTTCATATACCTGCATTTGGTCATTTAAAAACCTTATTGAGCATTTATTATGTGCTTGGCAGTAGGTGTCACATATATGAACAAACCTGAGACATCCTCTAGGCTAGGATTTGGCAAACTACAGCTTACAGGCCCTCCTATTTCTGAAAATAAGTTCGATTGGGACTCAGCTGTACCCATTTGTTTACAGATTGTCTATGGCTGTTTTCACCCTATAACAGCTGAATTGACCACACGGCCTGCAAAATCTAAAATACTGAATATCTGGAACTTTACAGAAAAAGTTTGCCAACTTCTGCTTCAGGCTATTCACCACAGCTAAAAGTTCCGCTTACCATACGCCTTCCTTGCCTGTAGTGAAGTATATATTTCAACAACTTTTGTGTAACACAAATATCAAATAATACACCTCAAAAATAAGCACAGGGGAGAAAAAAGAAAGTGTTTTTAAACATCGATTTGCTTGAGTGAATTTTGAGTTTCCAGAATTAACTGGTACCACAAATTAGATGCAGGCCCTGCGAACGATCATCAGAACCCTCCTTGAGAGACAGGCAAAACCCATCGCAGCTTGTGTCGATGAGAAACCAAGTATGGACAATATGACTCATTAACAAAGAAGAGAGGTTTGGTTTTTCTCTCCTCCGTCCTTTCCCCTGGTGCAGTTCGTTTCTTGGAACAGTGGTCTGACTTCAAGAAACTATAGCCTACGACTGGAAGGGAAAAATAAATACCAGCCCACTTCTAAGTATTAATGCAAAAGATGAAACCTAGAAATTAAGTCCCTGGTCTATGGTGGTCTATGGTGGGGTTTTCTATGTTGGTCTATGGTGACTCACAGGTTAGCTTCCACCCTAAATATCCCAATTTCCAATGTGTCCTCAAGGCTTTTTCAAAATTCGTTTCAGGTTCCAAAGGGATTAACACCAAAATCACTCACAATAGAGTGGAAAGAGCACAGGCTGTTGAATCCAACAGGCAGTGGCATGAACTTGTTTGGCCACTTATAACGTATACAATACAGAAGAATGTAGGTTTCTTCTCTGAACCACGATTTCCACAACAGTATACAAGACGTGAATTCCTAATCAAATGAAGGCCCACCCGAAAGCATCTAACACAGTTGCAGGCACAGTGCTGCGTTTCAATTAATGCGGCTTTCCTTCTCTTCCCCTCATCCTTTGCCCCACGAGAAATAAAAAGCAGACCCTACTCTGAACAAGAGAATCACAACCTCCTGTTGTTGTGAGTCTTTCCTGCATTAAGAGAAAAACAAAAGTTAAAAGTTGAGAGATATAAAGAGATTTAATTGTGTTCTCCTCCCCACTACTTCAACTCCCAGCCCCAAGATTAAAGATGGGAATAGGTTTCTATTTCTAAATGAACAGAATGCTGCAGGCATCAATCAGTAGTAACCACTAATGGAAACTTGGCCACTAGTACCTTCTCCAAGGCCGTCTGACACATTTGGATCTAATTGGCAGTCTGTTTTAGAGCAGCCAAAAAATACAGTGTCATACACATCACAGATCAAAGCAGAGGCAAACTTGCTAGCAGCCATGGGGCTTTGATTGCCAAAATCAGGCGAGCAGGTCTGTGGGTTTTGTTTGGGGACAGGTCAATGCTCACCAGCTTATCTCAAGAAAAGCTCTAAAAGACCCTATTTTAGCTAGCGTGGACCCAAAACATAAAGGAACAAGAAAAGGCTTTCAGGGTAGTTGCAGCCTGGGTGGTCAGAAAGAGAAACCAACTTATTTCCATCCTGCCACAAAGTACATTGGAAATTAATTAATATTCTCTTCTTGGCTTTGACGTAATGAGTGACTTCGACTTCTCAATAAGAACTATGCCTCAGCCTGAAGCTCAGGAATGTCAATTATACCTAAAAGTGCTCTTGCATCCATTATTTGTAAGAGAAAACAAAATTTCTCCATTTACTAAAAACCAACAAAAAGAATGCATCTTTCTAACTCCAACATTACACAAAAATACCTAGCCCCCCAGAACTTAAATGATAAATGTTCCCATTGAACACTGTTTATCTTTTTAGTGTCACAGCCCCCTAAAAGTTAAAGAACTTTATTTTCGAATAAATACATATATGACACAATTTTGCATACAATTTCAGTATTCACAGACTTCCTGTAGACCTCCCAGGGATTCCCCCAAGGCTCTATACCTCCTAGATTATACTTCCTAAATTAAAGATTCCTGTATCAAATATATTAAACAGAAGGACAAAACTATTTACTAAGTGATGGTTTACCTCTGTAGGTCTGTCATTACTTCTAATTTATGCCAATCATTTTCAATTGCCTGTTCCTACAAGGACCTCCAGCTCACCAGCCAAAGATTACTACCTTCTTCTATTACCTTCCCAGCCTCAGAACCCCATGGAATATCTGCTCTACAGAACTAAGAGGGCTCTGGCCCAAACTCCTAGATAACCTTGGTATAAAACAATGCAAAGAAGACAGTGGAAAACATTCAAATATGGGAATTATTCATTCATTCAACAAATACTTGCTGTACCCCCATTACATGAAAGACAATTTCAAGGCACTAGGGGTACCAAGTGATTTCTGCCTTTAGAGAGCTTATACTTCAAAACTTGGCCCTAAATTTACCATATCAAACTACCTGAATATATTCTAAGACTTGGTTTTCTCATAAAAAAATACACTTGGATTATAATTTACACCTTGTTAAATGGTAGTAAATATTGTTTTAAATGGGAATGCCAGTGCACCTGGCACATAGTGGATACTCAAGTATTGTCCATTACTATTATTATCACTACTATTAATAATGGCAAACATTAATTCTTCAGATTGTGTATCACTGCTAAAAGAGCTTACAATATCCCTACCCTTACTGGATTCATACATATTACCAAAGTGTTGCACGAGCATTGGGGGAAATGCCAAAGAGGAGGTTTGGGCTCAATTCTACAGTTCTGGATCTACCTCCACCAGCCTCAGTTGGGTTCCTGTTTCTAGAATGGGGTTCGATTATCAGTCATGGATCACTATGAAACTGCTCCTTGGTTAGGGGGTTCTTTCCGCATGAATGCCATTCTATTTCCTTTTAAAGGCTGCCATCTCCCCTCCTCTAAGACATCAATGGCTTGGTTCCTATATTTGTTAAAGAAAGTCCCTTTGAATCAAGTTGCCATTGCATATTTTCCACTTCAATCTCTCCATCATTGAAATATCTTATGTCGCAAGGTAGCTTTTAACACATAGGTGACTCCATACTAGATCACATCACCTGTTAACTTCCTTGAAACCAAGAAATGGCAAATTTATACAGCAAAAAAAAAAGTCCAGCTGCCAGGAAATTTACAGTATTTTGATGATAGGGAGTAAGGCTGTCTCATATCTATATTCAATACCAGACACCACACTTGGAATGTGTTCCATTCTATGAAATGCTTCTAGAGTATTAAAGTCAATCCTGGGGGGCTATAAACTAATTCTAACTCCTACCCATGAGAAGTCCTGGGTTCTCTGGACTGTCGAGAACACTAAGGGTACAAATATGAGAGGGGAAAGACCAAAGAAAGATAATGGCAACCAGAGTTACCATGTAGTGCTCAGCGAGAAGTTGGACTAGCTAATCAAGGGACCACAAATCTAGGATTCTAGAAATAGAAAACCACAAAATCCCGTCATTCTATGGGGGCAGAGGAACAACACCTTGAAGTCAGACATGTCTCTAAATTTTAGTCCTCAAGGGAAATGACAAAATGGAATGGTTAAAATTTTTCTAAGTGAATATTGGAGGAAAGCAAACCAGTAGATCATCTGTAGAACATAAGGGATTGACACTGAAATGTGATGTGAATTTTCAAAGAGATGATCCATGTCAGAAAGAGTCACAAAAATCTATCCTATTGTGTCAATTATCAATTTACTTGCCTCTAAGCTCCAAATTCATCCTTCATTGTCTGTTCTACAGAAATGGATATGGGCCCTTTAAGCATTTCTTCCTTGCCAGTTGGCACAATATCAAGCTTTGTCAGTGGAGGGAGATGGAGGGACAATGGAGGAAGAGAGATATTTTTCTCTTCATGGTTTGGTAAGCTCCTTTCGCCAGGCTCCTACGGCTCCTGATTTCTCCAGCATGGGCACCTGCAGTGCCTAGCTTCTGCACATCCTGCTCTCACAATGAAATGTTCCTACAACAAATGGCTTCTTCAGCACCTGGCTCCTGCAGCGTGCGGGGGCGGGGGGGGGGGGGGGCTGCTTTCCTAGCACTCCCTCAATTGGCCTCGCAGTGAATTGCAGGACACAGCACTCAGCACTTCCTGGTGGATGGCTCCACAGTGCCTTAGAGGGTGGATCTCCAGCAAGACCCACAAGCACAGCATCTCTGTGATTCTTCCATTAACCAGTGAGCCAAAGCTGTGCCCACTCCAGAGAAGTCTGTATCCCAGCCCTGATGGAGAGGGAATGTTCCATCTCAGTCCTACATGTAATGACTGCCCTTTATATCTGATTTCCGAGTTCTTCTGAGTTCTCTTTACTTCTTAGGACCAGTTCCCTATTACTCTAATCCTCTATCAAAGATTCTAAGTCTTTATGTTAAACTTCCCTTATTCTAATTACTATGTAGCTCTGTCTTCTGGTTGGGTCCTGACTTATCTACTTGGGTACCATCTGTGAATTCATTCAGGTGCACAAAGGCCATTATTTTAAGGAAGTAAGGTGCTATTTCTCCAGGAAGAGTACCATAGAACTAGCGTGTCAGAAAATACAAGAATCTTCGCAATCAAGATAGAAAATTAAAGGCACAATTATGTTAAGTGATTTCTGAATTCATTCAAGGAAAATTGATCACTCCCTTATTTGTACCATCACTCCACCTAGAATACAATTATAGATAGAACACTTACGCTAAATTATTTGATTATATGTCTATCCATTTGAAGCATGTTCAGGGCATGACTCATATATTACTTGTGGTCTCCTAGACACCCAGAAAAGTGCTTAGTACACAATAGGAGGAGCCCCATAAGCAATTTCTCCAAGGTAAAAGAATGCTTAATTTCAGAACCAATGTATTATGTTCTTCTTTCCAAAACCATATTAACATTTATCCTTTAAATTCTCAGGCAAACGGCCACTCTATAACTAAAATTGCTCTGGGATGGGTGATATATTAAGTCTTCTCTATTTTTTCTTACTTTTTTTTAAGTAGGCTCCATGCTGGGCTTGAACTCATGTCCCTGAGATCAAACCCTGAGCTGAGATCAAGACTCAGACAGTTAACTGAACCACCCAGGAACCCCCTATTAAATCTTCTCTATTATTAAAATTGGACTCCTCCTCCAAATTGGTTTGGGTTCATTCTTTCCTGTGAATATTATTACTGAACATTCCCTGGTTATTTGCTAGCAACCACATACCATCTTGATCATATGTTGTATTTACCTTCATGTGAAAACTCTGAAGATTCAACAATAGATGAAACTCTGTATGAGGGAGGAAGGGAATAGAAAAACTCTTTGTACCCTCTACTATATACATAGTAAATAAAAGAAACTCTAAAGATTTAAAAATCGTGGCCCTTAACAAAAAGAAATTGAAAACTGCAATATTAATACCAAAGTTAAATTCAAGGCAGACAAACTTTAACAGGGACAATAAAGTTATATTATTTTTGTATTAGGCAGAATTTAAAGGTAGGTGTAACAGTCATAAATGTTTTGCAATAAACATAGTATATGTGTGAGCTTAATTATATAAAGCAGAATTTCATTTTAGAATGGGAGGTCTGCAGAAATAGAAATACCTCTTTTTTTTTTTTTGAGAGCCCATTATAGTTAAAGCAGTCATTTTTAAAACTATAAGCCTTCCAAAGTAAAGAGTAATGAGAGGAGGCCATGAGTGCAGAAGAGAGTTCAATAAATTGCTAAAGAACAGAACATCCATTGACCAATGGATGAAGCAGAGCAAAAGTAGCCAACTGGTATATAAACAAAGAGGGAAAGTGCTCCTGCAATGAAGGCAATTACCTTATTTTACAGAACCCAAAGGGGATTTTGACTGAGAAGCAGCATATAAAGCAGAGTTGGGGACTGAGAACTGGATCTGGATATAGGGAAATTGGTTGAACACCTGTGTAAGGAACAGCCAACCACAGCTCACTATCTGCCTTCCCCCCTTCTGCCAGAAGAAGCTGAAGAAGGCATTTACCCTGAGGCCAAAACAAATAGGTTAGATAGATGATGATGATGATGATGATGATGATAATAGATAGATAGACAGACAGACAGATATGAATGATGATGGTGGACAGATGATAGATAGATGACAAACTGATAGGTAATTGATAAATGATAGAAATAGATGACAGATGATAGAAAAATATTAATAGACAGATAGATGATAGATGACAGATAATAGATGATAGAGAGAGGAGGGGGAGAGATTCTTCTCTAGACCAAGTCAATAAAATGTCAGGGGAGAAATAGGGTAATTAGGGTGGATATTGGTACCTTAGAGAAATAACTCATAATTTAGCACTCAGAAAGTGACAGTGTTAAGGTCAATTCCCTGACCACTCAGCTCAAAGAGAAGCCTCTCTGTCAACAGAACTCAGCCATAGATGCCCAGCTCCTGATCATTCAATTCACTCATCTTAAATATGAACAGACAACCATGAAACATCAAACATTTGAGAGAAGCCTGCAGCATCAAAGAGACTCTGGCAAACTTTTTTAAAACTAAAACTCTAATTACCATCCTCAGAGAGATTAGAATACATATTGCATCCACAGCAGGATGCTATGGAAAAGGAAAGTCTGTAAATAAGAAGAAGCTCTTGGAGATTAAAAACAGTTGTCAAAACACCCATTAAAACAGAATGGTTGACAGGCGATAGAGGAAGTCTCCTGTGAAGGAGAACAAAGAGAGATGGATGACATGAGGGGTAAGGGGAAGCATGTAGGGTGAACACAGCGGATTCCATATGTAAAAGAAGTGATGGAGAGAGAATGGTGGCAAAGAAATCTCCCAGGGCTTAGGAAGACTTGTCTCACCATCCAAAGACTTATAAACTAATAAGGACAAAGAAAAAGGACTCATAGCTACAAACATGACTATGAAAAAGTTAAAATCAGAAGAAAACAAATCTCCTGAAAACTAATTAGATACTAGAAGGTATGGAATTAATGTAAAATTCTGAGCAGGAAAAAATTATAATATAAAATTCAATACTCAGGCGCGCCTAAGTGGCTCAGTCAGTTGAGCATCCGACTGCAGCTCAGGTTGCAATTGGTGGGTTCGAGCCCCACGTCGGGCTCTGTGCTGACAGCTCAGAGCCTGGAACCTGCTTCAGATCCTCTTGTCTCCCACTCTCTCTGTCTCTCCCCTGCTTGCTCTCTCTCTCAAAAATAAACATTTTTTAAAAAATAATAAAATAAAATAAAATTCAGTACTCAGCAAAACTCTCAATTAAATGTGAGGAAAGACTAAAAAAATGTCAAACAAGCAAGGACTCAGAAAGTTTGTCTTCAGCACGTATTTTCATTGAAGATGTACTCCAACAAAACAAGGTGATAAACCAAGAAAATGAAGACCTGGGATTCAGGTAACAGTAGGCCAGAACCAGGAGCAGAAAGAACTGTCTCAACATGACAGCTATGAAACTGGCCTAGAGGTATAAGTTGAGGCAGGAAGACCTGAATGTAACACTTGAAACAATAAAACTCCAAGAAAAAAAAACCATAGGTGGTAAGCTCCTGCATGTCCATTCTGGCAATGATTTGGGGGGGTGGGGGTTTGACCCTAAAAGCAAAAGCAGCAAAAGCAAAATAAACAAGTAGGACTACATCAAACTAGAAAGCTTCTGCACCGGAAAGCAAACCATCAATAAAATGAAAAGGCAGCCTACAGAATGGATGAAAAAATCTGCAACATCTTTATCCTAATAGAAGGTTAATTTCCAAATATGTCAAGAACTCCTAGGTTCAATAGCAAAGCAAAAACAAAGCATATACTCTAATT
This sequence comes from Cryptoprocta ferox, assembly GCA_028646485.1. Lineage (NCBI taxonomy): Eukaryota > Metazoa > Chordata > Mammalia > Carnivora > Eupleridae > Cryptoprocta > Cryptoprocta ferox. The sequence continues at coordinate 132,503,808 of CM053577.1, read as the reverse complement.
TAAAAATGGGCAAAGGACCTGAATAGACCCTTTCCCAAAGAAGAGACACAAATGACAAACAGGTAGGGGCGCATGGGTGGCTCAGTCAGTTAAGCGTCGGAACTTTGCCCAGGTCATGATCTCATGGCTCTTGAGTTCAAGCCCGTGTTGGGCTCTGTGCTGACAGCTCAGAGCCTGGAGCCTGCCTCAGATTCTGTGTCTCCCTCTCTCTCTCTCTGCCCCTCCCTGGCTCACATTCTGTCTCTCAAAAACAAACATTTAAAAAAATGATGAACAGGTACATGAAAAGGGGCTCAACATCATTAATCATCATGGAAATGTAAATTGAAACTATAATGAACTATCACTTAGCCTGTTAGAATGGCTATCATCAAAAAGGCAAAAGATAACACATGTTGGCGAGAATGTAGAGAAAAGGGAATCCTTATGTGTTGTCGGCAGGCATGTAAATTGGTGCAGCCACAGTGGAAAACAGTAAAGAGGTTTTTCAAAAAATTAAAAATAGAATTACCATATGAGGCAGAGCTCCCACTTCTGGGTAGATACCCAAAGGAAAAGAAAACAGGGTATCGAAGAGATATCTGCACCTTCCACATTCATTGCAGCATTATTCACAAATAGCCAAAATACAGAAACAACCTAAGTGCCTATCAACAGATGAATAAAGATGTAATACACACACATACATATATGTACATGTATATTTATATATACACACACAATGAAAATTACTCCATCATGAGAATGAAGGAAATCCTGCCAACATGGAAGGTTCCTGAAAGAATTATGCTAAGTGAAATAAGTCAAACAGAAATAGACAAATACTGCATGGGATCACTTACATATGAAATTTTTTTGAAAGTCAAAGCTCATAGAAACAGAGTGTAGAAAAGTAGTAGCTAGGGGTTGTGAAAGAAGGGAGCGGTTGGTGAGAAGGCACAAACTTTCAGCTATGGATGAAGAAGTTCTGGGTATATTATGTAAATAAAGGTGACTATTCTTGTATAACTTAAATTTGCCAAGAGAGGGGAATTTAAAAACTCTCACACACAAAAAGATAAATTTGTGAAGTGATGGATGTGTTATCTGAATGGGAGGAAATCCTTTCAGAATGTATACATATATCACTATCACATATACTTTAAAAACCTTAGAATTTTTTGTCAATTAGGCTTCAATAAAGCTGAAATTAAATAAGTAAAAAGCTTTGTACATTTCAGAGAAAACACTTGTTTATGGAATATCTTCCAATTATTTCCCACAAAGAAATTCTCAGTAAACTCCCAAAAGTGGAGGTTGTACAGGCTACATGACCACAATGCAAAGACAATCTTAGAAATTTGCCATATTTTTAAGGAAAAACAAAATACACCTAGAAACCAAAACTACTTTACCAAACCATTATTGAGTGAACACAGAAATCAATATGGTGGGGCGCCTGGGTGGCTCAGTCAATTAAGCGTTCAACTTCGGCTCAGGTCATCATCTCACAGTTCATGGGTTCAAGCCCCTCGTCAGGCTCTGTGCTGACAGTTCAGAGCCTGGAGCCTGCTTCAGATTCTGTGTCTCCCTCTCTCTCTCTGCCCTTCTCCCGTTCATCCTCTGTCTCTCTGTCTCTCAAAAATAAATAAATGTTAAAGATTTTTTTTAATTCTTAAAGAAAACATCAGTATGGTGATTATTTTGCAGAGAAGACCAACAATGACAATAATATTTAATAAATTTGTTGGATGCTATCAAAGTTATATGGAAAGAAAAATTTCTAGTTTTAACTTTTATAACTAAACAAGAAACAATAAAAATAAGTGAAAAATTCAACCCAAGAAGTAAAAAGGAAAAAAATTAAAGGCTAAAAAAAGCAGAAGGGAAAATAACAAAGATTAAAAAACAAATTAATTAATTAGAAAGCAAAATAATTAATCCAAGAATTCATTGTTTGAAAAAACTAAGAAAACAGACACATGTCTGATCATTAAGAAACAACAGAGAAGAGGGGTGCCTGGGTGGCTCAGTCAGTTAACCATCTGACTTTGGCTCAGGTCATGATCTCACAGTTTGTGAGTTCAAACACGGCATCAGTCTCTGCACAAGTGCAGAGCCTAGTTGGGATTCTTCCTCTCTCACTTGTGCTCTCTCTCTCTCTCTCTCTTTCAAAATAAATAAATGAACTTTTAAAAAAAAGAAACTATAGAGAAGAAACCAGACAAAACCATCATTCTGAGAATCAGAGATTTTTTTAGTTAAAAGACCTCTGTTTTTAACTTTTTGACAACCTGGGAATTGCACTACTAGGTATTTACCCAAGGGATACAAAAATACAGATTCAAAGGGGGTGCATGCACCCCAATGTTTATAGCTGCACTATCAACATATAGCCAAATTATGAAAGAGCCCAAATGTCCATTGGCTGATGAATGGATAAAGATGATGTAATACACACACACACACACACACACACACACACACACACACACTGGAATATTACTCAGCCATCAAAAAGATGAAAAGCTTGCCATTTGTGATGACTGGATGGAACCGAGAGTATTATGCTAAACAAAATAAGTCACAGAAAGACAAATACAAGATGATTTCATTCATATGTGGAATTTAAGAAACAAAACAATGGACACAGGTAAAAGGAAGGAAAAATAAAATAAGGCAAAAACAGAGTGGGAGGCAAACCACAAGAGACTTAACTACAGAGAACAAACTGAGGGCTGATGGAGGGAGATGGGTGGGAGATAGGCAAGATGGCTGTTGGACATTAAGGAGGGCACTTGTGATGAGCACTGGGTGTTCTTTGTAACTGGTGAATCACTAAATTCTACTCATGAAATCAATACTATATGCTATATGTTAACTAACTTGAATTTACATAAAATCTTGGAAGAAGAAAACAAAGTCTTCTCTGTATGACTCAATTCTTCACCCTCTCACTACAACAAAAGTATTAGCAGAATAAATAGAGTAACATTTGTGTGTGCCAATATCTACGGGTGAACTAAGGCTAAGAGTCCACGCATTTCTCTATGTTACACCTTTCCTCCCTGCTCATCAACTGATCAGCACAGAGGGATGGGGAGCTGAGCTCTGCGATCTGTTACATGGAAGGGCATGTTGGTCTCTGATCATTTTATGCAACTCTTCCCTTTTTTTCCTCCTACAATAATGGGTATTGGTTAACAGAGTCCAAGCTGGCCAGAATTCGGTATTCCTCATTTCTGTTCCCGGATCTCTGTTCAGCTCTAATTAAACAGAGCTCCCACAGCTACTGTGTCAGGTGTACATACAGAGAGCAAATGGTTTCCATGGGCAAAGGGCAAAAGAATATTCTAATGAGGATGGGCTCATCATCAATTATAAAATAGAATCACCCAGTTAAGAGGTATTGCCATAGGGTGGCTCAATCAGTGGAGCTTCTGACTTCAGCTCGGGTCATGAGTTCGAGCCCCTCATGGGGCTCTGTGCTGACAGCTCAGAGCCTGGAACCTGCTTCAGATTCTGTGTCTCCCTCTCTCTCTGCCCCTCCCCAACTTGCACTCCTCCCTCTCTCTCTCAAAAATAATTAAACATTGAAAAACTTTTTTGACAAAGAGGTATTGCTATAAACTTTAGTTTTTCACATATAAGACAGGCATATATAACATAAAATTACATCAGACAGAACAGCAACCCCATAAGGGGAAAGACACACCTTACTGCACTTTCAAAGGGAATTCCTTTCCAAGTAAATGAAAACAACACGGTCAACTGACTTCCTCAGAGCACTTTCAGAACTCAGCTCCATTTCCGGTCTTTGTTAAGCCAGTTGTGGACCACAGTCCTCTTAGCTTTCCCCCGAAAAGGAGAAGGTAGCTGGGTTGAAAGCATTTCTTAAGCACTAGTGAATTCAATTCTCCTGTGCCCTTTACTTCATAAGACTCAAGAAAAGTTAGGAAACCAGTACAAATCCACATCCCACACAACTGTCCTTCGTTCGATCTGGCTGCCCTATTATCATCCCTCATGAGTAATTTTATCTATTCTCTGTTTTGTTCCAAAACGGATTTAAGAGGTAAAACCCATGAGTAAGCTTCACATTAACAAAACCCTTTCTAAGTTGGCTCTGGGTAAAGACTGAGAGAAACTGTATGGGGGCTTTCAAATTTCATTCAGTAATATGTGCAGGCAAGAAAACAGGAGTAGAACAGAATACTTAAAAAAAAGCACTTATCTGTAAATGATATGATCACCAAAATGCTATTAAATGTTATATGGGTGTAACGTCTTTCTCATTTGCTTCCTCTCTCCCCACCCCACCTTTCTCTGTGGACACTACCTTGGACCAGGCCTCAGTTAAATACCCGGACTACCTCCATAGCCCTCTACCTGTTCCAGCTACTCCCCGACAATTCAACCGACGTGCTGCTAGCGGATTGACTGCCAAATATGTACTTTGCACAAATCACCCCTCAAGCTTACAGCCCTTAAATGGCTCCTACCAACTCCTCAGCTTGGTAGTCAAATCTCTTTTCTCATCCTCACCCGGCTCTCCTCAGCCCTACAAGTGCTTTGTTTCACCTTAATTAGGCTATTTATCACACCCCAAACCACCTTGCTGTCACCACACCCCCTCTCTGGAATGCCCTGTCCCCTTCTTTGCAATCATGATCCTAACAATCTTTCAGAGCCTTGACCCAGTCTCAGCTCCATGAACCCCTGGCCAAAAAGCTTCAGGAATGTCTGTGCCCCTCCACATGCTTATTATCCGTATCTCTGCCTGGCATTTATAACCTGGCATTTACCAGGCATGACCTGATGTGGTTATTCATCACTCTATGGCCTGGTGTGCTTTTTTTCCTAAACCATAGTAAGCCACCTGAGGTGGGTAATGGCCACACATTTGTCCGTACAAAGAAGGCTCTGAATGTGTACTTCATACCATGGGTCCATGCTTCTCAAACAGGCTTTGATGCAGCCCAAGGATACACAGTGGGTACTAGAGGAAACAAGACAAACATGAAGCATCTTCCAGTTCATTTGATAAGTTGCCATGCAATGTTATCTTTAAAAGGAAATCAAAATGAGATGTGTAAATTATAATTTTTATATGAATTTTAAAGACGTTAAAATTAGAAAGCAAAACAGGAGATGTCAAATAAGTTTCTAGTCCTCAGTGGTTCACTTTGGACAATACTTTCAGGTCCTCTCCTCTTTCTCCCAGGGGTGAATTCATGTTCCCACACGAGCTAAGGATGTTTATGTAGAAACATTTGAGAAATACCCTGCAGATTATGAATGCATAATAGGGAAAGAATACAGTCATTTCCCTTTTTTTCTTTATCGTTTCTGTTTTAAGATGCAATCAGTACACAATTTTGTTTTCATTAAAAGGGGTAGGTAATAGAGGGGCGCCTGGGTGGCTTAGCTGGCTAAGTGTCAGACTCTTGATTTCAGCTCAGGTCATGATCTCATGGCTCGGTTCATGAGTTTGAGTCCCTTGGGCTCTGCGCTGACAGCATGGAGCCTGCTTGGGATCTCTCTCCCTCTCTCTCTGCCTCTTTCTTCTCTCTCTCTCAAAATAATTAAACTTAAAAAATATATATGGGTTATAGAAATTATGTCTGCAGATTTTTTTCAAGTCTCTGTTTTACTTCCTTGGTTATGTCATCAGCTAGACATCACCTAGACCCAAGACCCCAAGACCTGACCTTCACTGCCCACCTACTTGGACTCACCCACCTTTGTCCCACAGTTTTCCTTAAGCCCTTCTTTCCAGCTTACCTCTGAACGTAGGCAAATGCCAAGTGAAACCGCCCCTCCAGTGATAGCCTCTGCCCTGCCAGGACCCCCAGCTGACCTGGACCACCCAGACCAGTTTGCACAGAACCCCTGACTCACACCTGCACAGATGGACCATCAAAGGAGTAACCTTTAGAATGACCAGTGACCACCTTTACCTCATTATAGTACGAAAATCTCTGCCCAGAGAGAAGCACAAGCCTCATTTACATAACGTTCAATGTATGTGAAGGCACATTTCCTTAAGGCACATGAATGACCTTCCACATGGTTCTGCATCTGAGGACAAGGCTTCCCCGTCTAAATATTCATCCTAACTGTCTTTAAGAGGAACCCGCACACTCTTGCTCAGGGAGTCACAGCTCTGGAAGATGTTCCCAGTGATCTCATTTGCTGCAAATAAAGTTTCCTTTGTGGGACAACTCCACCTGCTGTGACTCCGAAAAGAGGGAAGTCACATTGGCTCAGTTACAAATTGGTGACCCAGAGGGGACTGGTGGTCCTTCCGAGGTTCTGGCCTCTGGTTCCCTGGTTTCCAGTGGAGGGAGCAGTGCACAGTGACAGCTCACGGGGCATAACCAGTTCAAGCTCCAGGGACCAGGGGCAGCTTCCTTGGGGAGGACTCTCCCTTCTCGGGGCTTGTGACTGCTGGCCCGGTGTTCGGTCCTTACCTGAAATTCAGCGGCCACTTTGATTACTTTTACTCAGTAAGATTCCTTTTGGGATAACTTATGCCAGTTCCGTGGCACAGCTTTTGGAGATAAAACCAGAGCTGTTTCACAAAGTCTGAGTAAGCTGGCATAACAGTCAGACTATGCCAGGTAAACAGGGCCTCTCTGCTAAACACTCCGGCAGACTGAACGATTAGCGTAGAGTCTAGACATCCCTGAGTGACAAAAGATCACACAAGACCCGGCCGTTCAGAGGCCTGGATGCTCCAGCCTGCTGAAACAGGAGTGATCTAACAGACACTAGTCTAGGGCCTGGGAGACGGAAAGAAATCTCTGTCCCACCTGGTTGTTTGGTCTGGTTGTTGTTGTTCTGTTTGTTCTTGTCCCCTGTTGAAATGTCCACCCTTGTGCCCCGCCCCCTTCCCTTACAACCCCAGAAAAAGGAGGCAACCGCTTTTTGGGAAACATACACCAGGAACAGGTAAGAGCTCTACCTCATTGGTTTAAAAGATAAGCACCTGTAAAAACTGGGCATTCTAAAATTCGGAAAGGTAAAAACGAACCCAAGCATTTTTCAAGTTCACGTGATCTGGGATAATCTTTGATAAATTAAAATAGACATGGTTTTGTGTGGTTTTGGCTTGTTTGTTTGTTTTGTTGTTTTGAATTTTTAGTCCTCTGCACATCCCACATGGGACTTGAACTCATGACTACAAGAGCAAAAGCTGCAGGCTCTACTAAGTGAGCCAGCCAGGCACCCTCCAGCAGCAGATTTCGAACACTTCTATGGTCAATCACTATTCTTGCCAAGCTTATGTAAATAATTAGGCTAAGTTTGCTAAAACTGGACTTGGTTTACAAACAAATTAGTCTTCATTTGGCTCTCTTTGTTGGAAATGGGGGTGATTTTAGAGAATTTATGTCTCAATAACATGTCTTTGTGGACGTTAGATTCTAGTTCTGATTATCTTAGCGTCTGTCATTTGCCTATAAAATTGGGCTGGCTCCTGAATTCTCCTAGTTTCCTTGAATATCTGGCTCTGACTCTCCATCATGATTCCACCTGACTTGGCATCATTGAGAACTAAAACTGCCCTTTTACCCAAAGCTCAGCAGACTGAAGCAAGACAACACAGAGCCCTACTTATGAGGCTCCAGTCTTAGCATCACCTGATTTTGACAAGCTGTTTGATTTGTATACACATGAAGGACTGGACCTAGCTGTGGGGGTGGTGACCCAAAATATGGGACCCTGAGAAAGAATAGTAGCTTATTTTTCTAAACAACTGGACACAGTGGCCAGGGATTGGCCCCCTTGCCTAAGAGCCATAGAAGCCACATGCCTCTTAATAAAAGGAACAGAAAAACCATCAGCCAACCTATGACTATTTGGGCTCCATGCCAGGTTTCAAGTTTGCTGGAATCAAAACAGAATGTTACAACATCAGGCCATGCTGGAGGATACCCACCCAGAGAGAGCTGCCACCCTACCCGACTCATGAAGTACTTGGTCAAGTTTACTCTAGCTGCAAAGATCTCCAGAGTGAACCTTTGTCCAAAGCAGAGGAAATCTGGCTTGTAGATGGCAGCAGGTTTGTGGAAAATGGACTAAGAAGGTCAGGATAGGCACTAGTTCCCTAAATGTTCTCATTGAGACAAAAAGCCAACTCCAGGCACCTGAGCCCAAAAGGCAGAAATAATTGCACTAACCAGAGCATTAGAATTGAGTAAAGACAGGGTGTTAACTGTTTAGACTGATGCTAAATGTGCCTTCTCCGTAATTCAAGCCCATGGAGCCACGTGGAAGGAAAAGGTCTGCCAAGTCTGGGGAGACTCTGCAATTGCCGTTAATTCCCTCTCTACCGCTATGTAAGTTCACTCCACCCTAATTCCAGGATGAGATTTAAAAAAAAAGAAAAAGGCTGTAACACGGGGCTATTAATGGCCTCCAATAGTCAGAGGATGAATGACAAACAACAATGGGAGAATCTGGGTACCTAAGTAGATTGTTGGGAACTCCTTATGAGTACATGACTCAACCCATTAGGGTAAGGAGGCTTCATACGCACTATTAATGAAGATTATGAGCACCCAGCAATGAAGGGAATTATTGAGAAAATAACAAACCAATGTGCCTACTGTAGACCAAAGTACAAAGCAGACCGTCAGTACCACTCTCTTTGGAACAACTCAAATCTGGGGGTCAAATGCCAGGGGAGGACTGGTGAACAGACTTTACTGTAATACCAGAGGCCCCCTGGAGGGTTCAAATACCTTTTGGTATTTGTAGATAAATTTACTGGATGGGCAAAGGCCTCTCCCTGGAGGACGGACGGAGCTAATAAAGTAACAAAGGCCTTAAACATCAAGTTGACCTTACACTCTGCCTGGAGGCCTCAATCTTCTGGGAAGACAGAAGGTACTAACAGAACCCTGAAAAATTGCGCCAGGAAACACAGGAAAATTGGTTAAAGTTACTACCAGTAGCTCTCACTAGAATGAGAGAGGCCCCAAAGGGCTAACTAAAAGCCCAGCCCATTTGAAATGACTTTTTTGAGGCCCTTTGCAAAAGGCTCTGACTCCTTCTAATCCCCAGAGGTTTCTGGGGCCATTAAGCATATAATTAATCTCCAATAGGTGGTGGAGGCATTCAACAAATATGGAAATGTTTTTTGTCTCCTGAAATGAAGCTTCATCTGTATGGACCCGGGGGTATATATCAAAACATAGAAAAATGGGTCACCCGAGGATCAGCTAGACCCTATATGGATAGGCCCTGCCTAGTGCTATTAATCACACACTGTTCCTTAAAATGAGAGAGTCACACCTCGGATGCACCATACTAGAGTAAAAAGGCATCTACCTGCACCAGAGGCCCAGGAGGAAAGACCACCAGTGCCACATGACAGCAAATATTCCTGTGAACCACTCCCTGACGTGAAATTCCTATTCTGGAGACAACTCACAAGATAAGTAAAGCCTCATTAAATCAGGGTCCTCAAATTAAAGCTAATAGTCTCTAACTGTATAATACTCATGCCACCATTTGGTTTCTTTGGCCTTATTGTTTGCTGCCAGGCCCCTTAAATAGAGTAAATCATTCTCTCCATGACTGTTGTCTTAAACGTGCCACAGCTTACTGTTAGAACATGGCAAAATAGACAATACTCTAGTCTCCTCTACCTTGGTCTGATTTTCAGATGAACACCCCCTCGGTGTTAGTCCTGGTGGCTATTATCCTAGAGATGCAAAAAGCTATAAACATGCTAGAGCCTCCCAGGGAACTAAATTCCCTAGTAAATCTCGGTAGGATCACAGCAAAGGGAAACAAAGTAAAGACTGCTTATATTACTGATTGGACCTCGAATACATAACTGTTGGGTCCTGCACATAGAGCCTATAAAATTACAAATGGTAGTAACACAAAGATATGAGCATCTTGGGGTGAAACCTGGTGACCCAGAGACATATCTAAAACTAGCTGAGGAGTAATTCTGCTCCCCTGCCAAGTCTCATGACCATGTCCATGTCCAGCATTAAGTAGCTACAGAAAACAGACCTTCCCCTTGTGCCTCTCAAGAATGAGACACAGAATAAAACTTTAGGAGGAATTTGTCACCAGCTAGACCCAAGACCTGACTTTTAATTCCCCCCCTGCTTGGACTCACTCACCTTGGTCCCACGGATTTCCTTAAGCCCTTCTTTCCAGCTGACCTCTGAACATAGGCAAACGCCAAGCGAAGCTGCGCCTCCAGCGATGGCCCCTGCCCTGCCGGGACCCCCAGCAGACCCGGACCGCCCAGACCCGTTCGCGCAGAACCCCTGACTCGCACCAGCGCAGACAGACCAACCAAAGAGTGACCTTTAGAATGACCAGTGACCACCTTTACCTCATTATAGTACGAAAATCTCTGCCCAGGGAGGAGCACAAGCCTCATTTACATAGCGCGCAACGTAGGTGTAGGCACATTTCCTTAAGGCGCATGCCTTAAGGCCTCAAAAGGCCTCAGAAGGCCTCAGAAGGCGACCTTCCACCTGCTTCTGCATCTGAGGACAAGGCTCCCCTTTCTAAATATTCATCCTAACCGTCTGTAAGAGGAACCCTCACACCCTTGCTCGGGGAGTCACAGCTCTGGAAGGTATTCCCGGTGATCTTATTTGCTGCAAATAAAGTTTCCTTTGTAGGGCTTCTCCACCTGATGTATCTGTGACTTAGCAAAATGAGAAGTCACATTGGTTCCTTTACAGTTACGATATATTTGTGACCTGGGATATAAATGCTAGAAAGAAGTTTGGTAGGACCACTCTTTAACAATGCTACTCTCAAATGTTAAAAGCCCTAAGTGGAAACCTTCTGTCACAAAGAGAACGATCATCTGTTAAGAACAGCTTATTGTGTGTGGGTTTCAAGCAATCCCTGGAAAAATAAACACAGTTTAGTTCAAAAATCAAAATGTTTTTTAGAGAGTTTAAAAATATTTATGTAGCTTTTACTTCTTAATTTACTGTTTGAAATCCGGAAGTTTTGTGCTCTACCTTTGAAAATAAAATTTATTATTTTCGCCTGAATAAAAATGTCATTGTACCTAAGTAGATGTAGATGTGCCTATCCATGCATGCATTTACTACTCATTCACACACACACAGAGTATCACACACTATCCTATGCATTAACACATATCCATGTATGCCTTACATTTAATTCAATTCATAGAACATACAATGTGCACCAGAAACATAGAGAAAAATTAACCAACAGCAAGCAACTACATGTTCAAAAGAATCCTCAGACTGACACACTCAGAATAGGTAATCTGCTGTGTGGTTCGAATAAGGATAATGAGGTTCTGATGTTTCTAATATAAATACTAGAGGAAACATGTCCCTGGAAATTCTGCAAGCAACTTTTGTTGTAAGCCTTTTCAGCCATGGAGAGCTGTAAACAACCCATGAAGTCCAACTATTGTCCTTCAAATTTGCTTATTTTAAATAAACTGGTAATATTTTCACATGCTTCTGGAGTTGTCCATAATTTGGTGCCTGGAAGCTTCTTCTGGCAATTACCAGTTCCCTGCCTATAAGTTCCCTTGTTGGGGCATCTGGGTGTCTCATTTGGTAGAGCTTTTGACTTAGGTCATGATCTCATGGTTCGTGAGTTCAAGCCCCGAGTTGGCTCTGTGCTGACGACGCTGAACTTGCTTGGGATTCCCTCTCTCCCTCTCTGCCCATCCCTTGCTCGCTCTCTCTCTCTCTCTCTCTCTCAATAAATAAACTTAAAAAAAATTCTCATGTGCTAACTATGCTCAAGCATATGAGGCTCACAGTGGGTGCAGGTGATCTTTTTCATCTTCCTCAAAAATTAGATTTTAATTGAATCTAGAGAACAATCACTTCCAATTTCCTACGTGAGGAAACTGGGGCCAAGAGAATTGTCCAAAGCTCTCACATCTTCTTCTACTTGTTCACCTCTACTCAGAAGAATGGCTGCTCTACCTTAAAACATCTAAAGCACTTGCTTGGGGTCTGCATTCCTGCACGGGGCAGCGAAGGGGAGGAGGTGATGGCCTTGACTTCTGGGGCAGACCCCTCAATAACAGGCAGCAATGGGTTCACTCCGATTCCTTGCTTTCATGGTCCAACTTGAGTGAAAACACTATCGTGTACTTTAAACCAGCTCTTACTAAGCATCGTCCATTCTGAAACTAACACAAGGTTCAATCCAATCCTGGATCTTCTGAAGCTTTGTTGAAAAAGATGAGATCAGGTTTTCCTCCAAGGCCATTTGGGAAAATCTGTGTCATGCAAAGACCAAATGGCCCTCCCAGCCAGGAGCAGGGATGCCACTCATACCTTGGCTGTACCAGGTTCAATTGAAACTTTAGATCAACAGTCCCCTTGCAGGAAGCTAGGTATTGCTCTGAACTCTCTCCTGAGTTTGTGAATTCTTCGGTGGATACATCATGTCTGCAGACCGTTTGGCTTCATGGAACAGGGAAACAGAGCAGCAAAAGGTTAAATTTCTGACTGAGAGTGACCAGCATAAAAACATGTTCACCACTTTCAAATCTGAAATGATGGAAGTCAGAGAAATGCAGAAGAGAAAGCCAAAACGATCTGGAGTATGAGAAAAAGTGGGTTAAAATAAAATGCAAATGGAAACCAACCTTGAAAATTCCCGAGCAGACAAAACCAGTTTAGTCATACAAACAAAGCTTAATTTAGCTTATTTTGCAAGGCTAACTTGACCTGGGTCATTTCTTGCTTATGCCTCCAAAAGTCATAAGCAAAACTTAAACGGTTTCCTGAGGTTGATATGAAGTAACCACTGACCAATTCCCTATCATTTAAGAAAATTCTATTATAACCAAGCACTGCTTTCTCGCTCTGTAAGCTGCTTTACAACAATATACCACTTAGCCTCATTCCATGTTTTGATCTAAGTGCTCCTGGTATACAAATTGTCTTTTCGGTGCGTGGATAATAAACTTTTACTCATTACTACTTTGGCAATTCATTGTTTTTACTTCTGTTACTTCTGAGCTTTTGCCTCTTGATGGCATCAGAGGTGGGATCCGAAAAAGACCTCAGACCAGTGAGCAAACAGGTGCTGGAACCCGGAGAGTCCACCACCAACCCTCTGCTTTCTCATCAGCCCTGTAATTTGAAGGCGAGTCTCTCTCGGATCTGAGCTCCGCTATCTTTGCCTTCTGAGCCTCCGACTTTACTGTGCATGCTTGCTTTCTGATTTTGTTTATTGAAGTGTCTTGGGAAGTCATCCTTTTCTGTTAAAAAATGGGGGAAACACATAATTCCCTGTGTTTTGTAATAGCTGTTGGAAAACAGGGCTTACTCATGGTTAAAAGATTGTAGAGTATCTAAGGACAGAGATGGGTTCCAGTTGGTCTATGGACCAGGATTGTGTGCCTTTTTGGGAAAATGGGTGAACTTTTGGATATGTAGTGGCTATTCAGGGGAGTCTTTAAGTAAGTCACCCTTAAAAGAAAGAATTCCAAACCTCTCAGAGACAATGAAATGCAGTCTTTGATTGGTATGGAGAAGTTCCTAAAAGACAAAATGACTCCAAAAACAGCTCTAAAACCTTACAGGGTGAAAATACTAAAAGTAAAATAAAACCTTACAGCATGCAAATAAAAATATTTAGGAAAAAAACCCAACTTTGATCAACTGAGCAGGTAACCCTAACTTAGTTCATCTGACAGAACACAGTTTAAATACAAGTATTCTTTTGAGTTTTATACCTGGGACATGGCTAAAACTTTTAAAACAAAAGCTATAAGATTCTGTTTGCATGTGTCTGTATGTTTAGGTATTTATATGTGTGTTATATTTTTTTACCTCCAGATGGCATTGCCAAAATTTATTTTTGAAGAGCTCTAGTGAACTGGCTTAAAGAAAATTAAGTGTTTATACAAATCTAGTATATTCTCAGAAACACAGAAACTAGCCCAAATGTTTTTCAAGTTCACATGATCTGGAATAATCTTTGATAAATAAAAGGTAGTTTAACTTTGCTGGTTTCATAAAGCAGGCGTGTCTTCAAAATTTGTCAGGAAGAAAAATCTCTTAAGATAATGGTTAGCTGTTGAATGTCTAATGCAAACATAATTATTAAAAGCAAGTAACTTACAAAATGCAAAAAGAAAAACCTCTAAGTTGAACTAAATAATACGTATTTATAGAATATCTAAGTCATTTAAAAATAAGATAAACAATGGGGCACCTCGGGGGCTCAGTCGGTTGAGCAACTGACTCTCGATTTCAGCTCAGGTCATGATCTCGTGGAAACCAGCCCCGCATTGGGCTCTGCGCTGAGTGTAGCCTGCTTAAGATTCTTTCTCTCTCCCTGCCTCTCTCCACCGCTCCCATGCTCTCTCTCTCTCTAAAATAAAAAACGAATAAATAAATAAATAAATAAATAAATATAAGATTAACAGTAAAGGATAAACAGTATATTTACTTTTGGTTTTTAATTTTTTTACAAAAGATATTTGAGTTTGTTAATAAACATGTTTTATGCCACACTGCAAATTTTATTATGAGGAAGAACATACTTCTGGAAATTATGAAATGCATTTACAAATTGCAAGTGTATATGTATTACAAATTGCTCATGTAATATGAAATGTATTTACAAATTACAAATAATTACAGGACGCTAATATATGACAGTGCACACACAATTGCTTGCTTCCAAGGTTTCTCTGGAAAGCAAACATTACGAAGAGCTAAAATTGATAATCAATATGTAAAAATAAGACCCCTAGAAACAATAAAAATGAAAGAAAACAATTATATATGAAAAGCAGGTGAGGAAAATAGACTTTTTTTTTTAATAAGGAAAGGTCTGAAGGACATGAGCTTTGGGGTTTTTTTTCTTGTTTGTTTTTGGTAAAGGAAAAAAGAAAGGAAGTTTGTCCTAAAGTGAAATGATTGTTCCACAATAAAAAAAGAAAAAGAGGGCAAAAGCTGGATAGATATAGAAAGTTGTAGAAGGTTTATGGAAAAGGAATCTTGAGAAAGGAATTTTACGTGTGGTCAGGTCTAAGATTTGAATGGCTTTATTTAAGTTAAAAAGAAAAAAAAGGAGATGTTTAATGTCAGAAGTACCCCGGTGTAAAATTAGAATTTGGTTTTCTCTCTGTTAAAAAAAACAAAGTTTCCTTAGATTATTGGTTTTTTCTTTAATGTAATCTCTTAGAAAGCAAGGTTCTGTGTTCTGTCAGGTCTTTAATTACTTAGGAAAACAGAGTCTTCTCTATTAAAAGAGCTAAATTTTTTTACAGCTATGTGATTTTTTTGTATATGTTAAATCTGATGGGAAATAAATAAGAAGTGATGCTAAACTTTCTGTCAGGGATATTTGTATGAAATTCCTAAAAATCTTTCATGTCCTTGTATAATGTTATCAGTCATAATGTTAATATGTATATCATAGAAACAACCAAATAACTGTGTTATAATGAACTCTCACCACATCTTTGATCACGGTCATTTTTAAGTCTTTTTGTCATTTACAGACCATATTGTTTTACTCTTGATTCTTCTCTGAGAGTATATACAATGAACTAAAGACAAAAGTAAGAGTCTTCAAAGAGTTTCATGGAAAAGACCCTGAAAGGTACTCTAAAGGGCAGGTTTCTGATAACTTGAAGATCAGAACACCAAATTGGGTAAGAATTTCTAAAACTCTGATGGAAAACTGATTCATAAAGCTGCTAACCCAAAATGAAGCAAAGCAGGAATAACTACAGGAGACAGAACGAACAGAATGAACTGACGAAGGCAGTTATAACTTTTCAGGATTTTACTTAAAACATTGCCGGTTCTTTAATGGTTTGTTTTCCAGATTTATTATTTTTTTCATTTTTTTATTTTAGGGAGTGAGAACTCACAAGTGTGCACATGAGCGGGGTAGGGGCAGAGGGAAAGAGAGAGGGAGAGAGAGAATCTTAAGCAGGCTACATGCTCAGCATGGAGCCTGATACAGGACTCAATCCCACGACCCTGGGATCAAGACCTGAGCAGAAATCAAAGAGTCAGACGCTCAACTGACTGAGCCACCCAGGCACCCCTGTTTCACAAATTTTAAGGACCCCTTTTCTCCTTTCTTTTAAGCTCTGTATAACTTACAGGAATTTGGTAAAGTGTACCTTTGCAACAAAGGTTGAACTGTTTCTCTCCTTCTCCCTACTTGATCCCTGAAGAATTCAGAAACTCTCATTAAATATTCTTATGTTCATGACACTACTTGTTATATAAACATAATAAAAATTAAAACAATATAATCATGATAAGTTTATTGAAACTAGACTTAATTTGCAGACAATAAGGCTTACTGTGGTTATCTTTGATGAAAACAAGGATGATTCTAAAGAGAAAAATTATGTTTCAGGAATACGCCTTTATGGATATCAGATTCAAAGTTGCTCAGTGTCTTTGAGGTTTTGTGTTCTTACCCGTAAACTAGGCTGAATTCTGAATTCTCCCCCCTGACCAATATTTAGCTAGAACTCTCCCAAAGTTAACATTTCCAATATTCTCCCACTCTTTTGACTTGGAAATGCTATGGAATTAAAATTGCCCTTTCCCCCAAAACCACAGAAGCTAAAGCTGGACTACTTGATATAAACTTCAGAGAAAATCACCACAACCGCTTATGGGTGACTTCATGCCTGTTGCAGTGTGGCCACTTGGAAAAATCAACAGCCACATTAACATTGCAAACCTGAGAATCGGACAGATCACCACTGCCTGTCCTCTGAAGGCAGTCCTCTGAAGGCAGTCCATCTGAAGATGCTTAGAATCTAACATCCAGAAATCTTCTCAATGGGTTGCTCTCCAAACTCTGAAACCAATTCTATAATTTGCTTGAACCATTAACCTTTGTTTACCTTTTATTTCCATAGAAATGTCTCTCCTTAAATTGCCCGATTGCTCACATCTAGGGGGAGGAGCGGCTATCAGCAATACCACCTCCTGAAATCAAACACCATGTTCATCCTGTCCTTAGTAATCGTGAGGATATTTGATGGCTAATACATCATGTTGTGCCTATGTAAATAGTTGAAAAATTATAACCCATTTGAGTTATTTAATTGGCTAAAGCTTGGCTTCTGGGAATTTCTGCTCTGGAGAATTTTTCAATCCTTGACTCTTACTCTTGTTATGGCCATCATATCAACCTCTCCAGTGTGGTGTGTATTCTCTATGGCTTTAAACACCCATCAACAGCCACTCACTCTCATGCCAAATGGTATCCATCAGGATCAGACAACTGGATGAAACCAACAGTAAGCCCCAAAATGACGATGTTGACTACATGGCCCCATGGCCTGACAACTCAACGGATGAAAACATAGAATGTGTGATTCTTCAGCCTGACCACATCAACAGTGCTAACAGGGACTAACACCGTGCTGAGAGAACGACCAACAGGGAGAATTGTTAACATAAAAAAAAGAAAGACCAGTCTTCAAAGTTCCCTGAATTGCAGTTTAAAACCAGTTTGGTCATACAGACAAAGCTTGGTTTAGCTTATTTTTTGCAAACTAACTTGACCAGTCATTTCTTGCTTCTACCTCTGAAAATTATATTCAAAACTTGAACTACCTCATAAGGTTGATATGAGGCAACCACAGACTAATTTATATTGTAACCAATCTCTGTGAAGATGAGTCACTTCTTCACAGAGATGTAGAACTACATCACTACAAGATGTAGTTCTCTCACTACAATTGCTGCTTTACAACAGTTTAACACCAAGCCTCATTCCATGCTTTGGTTTCAGTGAGTGCTCTGGTTTGCAAACTGTCTTCTTGGTGTGCACTCAATAAACTTTTAGTAATTATTACTTTGGAGACTCATTGGTTTTCTTATGCTATTTCTGAACATTTGACAACCCAACATGCTTGAAGGTACACGAGATCATGAAGAAGGCATGAGACAGAACTGAATTCTGCCAACAATCAGTGAGCTTGGAAAAGAACTTCAAGCCCCAAATGACAACATACCTGGCCAATACCTTGATCTTTAGTCTGGCCAGTTGCTGAGCAGAGAGCTCAGCCACATCATGCCAAACTTCTGATGTACAGAAGCTGAGGTTAATTATTGTGTTCTTTCAAGACACTTTTAAAAAATTAAAATAACACTAAGAGGTTCTAGGCTGACTCATGAAAGATGTTTCTAGCTTTGCCACTATCCCATTGTATGTATGACCTTGTGCCATGTCACCTAGCGTCTGAATCTCACCTCCAATCTGTCAACTGGGGGAGGGTCAAAGTAATATGTACTTGCTAGAGTACATATTAAGCAAAAGAAAATGTGTTCGAAATCACTTTGCAGGGGTGCCTGGGTGGCTCAGTCGGTTAAGTGTCTGATTCTTGGTTTCAGCTCAGGTCATGATCTCACCACTTGTGAGTTCGACCCCCACATCGGGTTCTGTGCTGACAGCGTGGAGCCTGCTTGGGATTCTTTTTCTCCCTCTCACTCTGCCCCTCCCTTGCCCACTCTGTCTCAAAAATGAATAAACTTAAAAAAAAAAAAAACCTTTGTATACCATACAACATTGTGTAAATGTGAGTTTTTACAATAGCCCCCCTCGACCAGAATTTATGTTGATATGAATTCTGCCTTTCTCCACATAGCCTCCATTTCAATTGAGCAAACAAATAGATAAATGTTTGTCAAATATTTGTGACAAAGCAACATAAAAGAATTTTTTAAATATAGAAAGACAATCTTTCTTCTGAGGGGCCATTCCTCCCTCAATACACATTCACAACCTTGAAATGTATTCACCTCCATCTTCTTTTGGGAACAGTGTCTGGCTGCAAACTTCTCACCCACACTCACAACCACAGCACATACGGTGCGATGGCTCCCCTCCACTCACCTCCTAAAAAATAATGTCCCTCTGACATTCATGATCTCATCCAACACTATGCCTGAGCCAAGACATGAAATGACATTGTAGATGAATGGTTGGCCCCAGACCACACCACCAATGCAGAGCAAAGGGACGCCTAGAGCTGCAGTCATCTTCTTGCAAGCTGGGTGTCTGTGCCCTGAGCCCACACCATCTGGACTGGCAGAGGGCAGGGAGAAGACAGGACACCACCTGCTTGTTCTGTGCCCAGGGGTGACATCAGATTTGCCAACCTCTCCCAAAGCTCTGTTCACGTGCTCTTGTGGTGCCAAAGTCCCAGGGCTAGGCTGGAATTCAGGACACACAACATACAGAGCAGTGTGTGGATTTCTGGACTTGTTTGCTTTTAGTTAAACAAATGGGCTTGGCCTCAAAAAAAAAAAGTCCAGACTGATCAATAGTCAGTAGTCTCACAACTCAAGAAAACCTGCCTGTTCATTTTATTTGAATGCATTCAATAGCACTAATGTTAATCACCCATCCATTCCTCCAAAAAGAAAATCTGTTCCTCCAATGACAGTAGATCAGTAGGGAACTACAAATGGTAAACATCAGACTTAATTCCTTTCTCACCCAAAGCCTGAATTCTAGTTTCAACTTACAAAAAAAAAAAAGGGGGGGGGAAACTGATAAAATTGTACTGATAAAACTGAAAATCATACATACAGAAAATGGAATTCAAAGCACAACTTCATATACACCAGAAATTCAGTCAATAAGTTCATTATTTAGAGCTCCATTTCTTGTTTTTGAAACTGCCAATCGATAGATTTAATTATCAGTCACAAATACACATTATAGCACAAGCTGGCAATGTTAAAGTTTATTTATTTTGAGAGAGAGAAAGAGCAATCAAGCAGCAGAGAGGCAGAGAGAGAGGGAGAGAGAGACTCCCAAGCAGGCTCCGCACTGTCAGTGAGAGCCATATGCAGGGCTGGATCTCAAGAACTGTGAGATCATGACCTGAGTTGAAATCAGGAGTCAGACCCTTAACCAACTGAGCCACCCAGATGCCCCTAAGCTGGTAATGTTAAAAAGAAAGGATTTGGATTTGAAGTAACAATCAGGTTGGGTGTTGATTGTAAACATTAAAGGAAATGGTGAGACCACACTTTCTATTGTGGAGAAGAGCCAAACATTTTGGCATCTAAAGTAAGTACACGAACCCACCTGTGATATTCTAGTTCCAATGTTAGCAAGATACTCAAACCCCAGGGATTGACTCGGGTTGATTTCATGGGTGGCCACCTCCCTCAGGCAGGCTGTCAGACACACCAAAACACAAACTCTAAATGATTATTTGAAATAATAAATTTTATTCTCTTACATATACCTCCCCTGATGCAGATAACTGAGGGCGGAGTTCATTTTCTTGGTGCTCACAGATCCAGGAGTGAAAGCAGGCTCAGAATTTCTAACTAACGAAAGCACAAAAGTATTTCGAAGGAGTCTTACGTTCCTTTTCTGGCTGCCGTTCATCAGTAGCGTGGCCCTTGAGCAGACATGAGCATAAAACCACTGCTTCCTCGATGAAATGGATCTAATATCTATTCAATTTATCTCAGAGGATTGTTTTCAAAAGTCCTTTAAGAAACATGTAAAAAATATATATATACATATATATATTTAACATTGTAACTGCTATTGAATTATTTGAAGAAATTCATTTCTTGCTCATAATGTAGAGTTGGATACCATCTTTGGGGACTAAAAAATAAATTTATTATCTTACAAATGAAAATAATTGAATTACAGAAAAACCTAATCATAATTCTTTTTCAGATTCAGTAGGCTCTTAATTCACATGGCAATGAGTTTGCTGGTTGGGCACTGATTGAAATCACTGCTGTATAAAGTGGTTCATTTGGTAATTCTTTGGGGATACAAATTCAAGTTTAGCAAAAAATGACACTTTAAAAATGAAATAATGTTGACATTCTAGGAAATGATTAAGGAAACAAAGAAACCATAACCCAAAACTTTTAATATGATCTTATTGATTTCCTCAAACATGAATGATTCCAAAATGAAATTTGAATTCTAAGTCAGTCCTAAGTCTTTATATTCAGGTATCCCATCACAACCATTGAACCAATGTTCAGTAGAGAGGCATCAACACCAGTAGACAGGAATGTGAGCTTTCAGTTTCGCACAAACACAAGTTCTAGTTGTTAACCAACTTTTGGCACTCAATCTTTGGTGAGTCCTGCCTTGAATACTAATCAAATGGAAATGACCTTAAGTTAACACTAATGTAAATCCTTTAAAGTTCATAACGAGGAAATACAATCCTCCAAGAGAGTTGTGTAGAACGGGCCAGAGAGAGCAACAATCCAACCCTCATTTTATAGAACTAATGGCTTTGATTCCTGGCAGTATTTTTTATTAGAATGATCAAACACCTAAATTATTGGTTATTTCTCTGGATTATTACCAATGCCCATGCACTGACAGTGTGGGATATTGCACATATAACAAAAACGTCTACAACAAGTGAAGGCATACTTCTCAGTTCTTTTAAGAAACAAGGTAGCAAGAGTTATTTCCATGAATGGTGTCAAGGATTTAGGTACTTTTTGTAAATTCAGAACCGAGGATGTAATAGTGCTTGGTGGTTCTTAGAGGATAAAATCGAACGTGTCTAGAAACATGCGGCACAAAAATGGTTAACCACACTTGCTTTCCTGTTCCACATTTATTGGGGTAACAGAGACTGAAACAGCTATTTTACTCTCAAATAACCAGAAAAATATAGTACAACAGCAATTTCTTAAATACATAACAAAACTTTCTGGATCGTGAATCAACATGAGATGTAATAGCCTACAGATATCAATTTGACAGCTTTATAAAACGTCATTCATCTAAGGCATTATGCAATTCTCTTCAGAGCTACACACATATGTATACACG
The DNA here is from genome assembly GCA_028646485.1 of Cryptoprocta ferox. Lineage (NCBI taxonomy): Eukaryota > Metazoa > Chordata > Mammalia > Carnivora > Eupleridae > Cryptoprocta > Cryptoprocta ferox. Next base: position 132,481,998 of record CM053577.1, on the reverse strand, counting down.
GGTCTGTATACATAAAGGCATCCATTCATGAACAGAAAGTCAAGCACTGTGTAAAGAAGGGTAAACTAAGATGTATGTAGATTCAGAATAAGTTTTAAGAGACAATTTGGGGTTTCAAGAAATAGTGATTTACATTCAAATAAACATACGCATTTTGAAAATGTGGATAGGTAAAGTTTTCATGATGCAGGGTACAAGAAAATTCACACTGTGAATTACTTGTTTTTCAAAGGCCTCTTTATCTAGAGATTTCAAGTCCAGAGCTAACACCCATTGCGTGAACGAACAGAATGCCTATGATTCTAAAATTTGCTTCCCTATGGCTTTCCCCCTCACCTCCCTACCTGATAAGAAGAAAAAAATTCCCAGAAGGGGCAACAGCTACTTGTTGTGCCCTTACATCTGCTAGTGTTTCCAGATGACAATTGGGTGAAGGAGCTCTGATTCCTATTTCAAATAGACTATACTACTCCAAACACAAAAAGGTTTTGCCACGACATCCAAACATTGTCATGTAGACCCCTATTTCTTCCTAGTCTGGAAAGAGAATCACTAGGAGAAGATCGAGCTGACGAACAGAGCAAGGAGACAGGTTAAACTCTCTCACTGGCCAATTATCCCAAACGAAAAAACATCAGTCTCTTTATCGAAGTTGTCAGCTCTCTCCTTTGTAAACAAAGTTTCTAGATCGGCTTGCTTCTCACTCTTTGGGGCACCAGAGATATACCTGGATTTAAACCTACCAACCTATTCCTGTTGATTCTGACAATCTTACACAGGCCTATTCGTGTAGTTATTTAAGGAAGAAGCCACTACTTTCCAGGCACTTTTCAACATTTAAAAACTTAAATCCAGTTGTTTAAAATCTGTTTCAAAAAAGCAACCCCCCACACCCTATCCCGTACCAAAAAAAAAAAAAAAAAAAAAAAAAATCCAGGAGCTCTGCCTCTGGTAACACAGGATTTTAGGTTACTTGAAATCAGTCCCTGTTTAGAGATTCTTCGCAGAATAGAGCTTAGAGAGTTTACTCATGCAAGAGTACATTGCCACTACTGACATTCTTGATACAAAATTCAATTTTAGCTGAGTTCCTGTGATCCCCTGAGCAGTTATAAATGCCCTGTGCTACAATGAGGCAGTGTTAAGACAAAGCAAATTATCCAAATATATGTACATTTCTATTTATACTAATAGGGAATATATTGATAGAAGAGGACATTCTTGTTCTGAAGTGTTCAGAGTTTCAAAGGAAAACAAAGATGTTTAATATTGAGACATTTCCAAAAAAATGTTTAAAAATGCTTTTGGTTGGTTGCCATTTGAAGGTTTTCCGAGAGTCCTCATCTATGTTATGTACAAATGGTAAATAAAAGTGTACATGACGTAGAGATGTACTATACATATATCAGGGATCGACGTGTACGTGAGAACCAAAGTTCCTTAACTATACACATCCCCACTTAGGACACATTCCATTACCCAGGCAAAGCATCGTTCCTTAATAATAGGTCCAGGAGAGCAGCAATTTAACAACCTAGTTACCCAGTTACCTTGGGAAAATGTCACGGGTTCTGACAGTTCCAGATGCACTGTCCCTCGTTCCGAGGACAGCTCTCCAGAGCGTTTTACATGTTCCCATGAAGCACCAGACTACGTCGCTAATGGCGATTATGGCATCCTGTCATCGAGGAAAGAGTTACGGTCTTTTCAAAACCCGTGTATTCAAAAATCTCACCAACAGATAACGGGGAAACTAAGTTGCAACGGGGCGATACCGACCCCAACTATTTACGATACATAAAGCATTTACAGTTTACTTCTTACATTTTTTTTTTGTTGTTGTTTGATCAGTGCCTTGTACACACAGGAAGCATTTGGCTCGCCCTGACAGGGGCTTCCAAGAGCAACATTAAACTTTGTTGAGAGCTGCTTGCACTGTGTTTGAAAATATGTAACTAACTTGATTCTCAGGGTTTTTACACACTGAGATGGCCTGATATACTGTGAGAGTTGGGTTTATGAGTCCATACCTTTCGTAAGTGATGATCTTGCAACCAAAATTTACATATACAATATGCAAAAAAAAGAATCGTTAGGTTGATTTCTAATAAAGCAGATTAGTCCCAGAAGGAAGACAGAATGGCTTTGAGGAAACATTTGTTCCGTGTGTATCACTGCCTATACTCACGCATGCCCAGTGGAGGGAGGGTCTAGGTAGGCAGCCAGTTATACTGGATTTCTAGACGCACACATGGACTTTGACATCCACTCTTGCTATAGACTTTTAGGTCCAATTCTAAATGTGCTGGGCGCATGAACGCAGAGCTCAGGAAAGGTCTCTGCTATCTACGGTGAAGGTTTTGAACCTCTGCCCCTCGACCCGTATCTCCCACAAAACAATCCCGCAGACCACGGTTAGGCTACCGGCTGGAGGAGGAGAGTTTATCACCTTCGCACAGCTGCACTCGCCAGGGCAGAGCCGCTCGGCCAGACCGCATCGTGTTACAGGCTGCAGCCCTCTCCCTGGGAAAAGACGGCTCCCTCTGCACAGCAGTTTTGTGCTTGAAGCTGAGATCACACAAGGAGAAACCCATTGTGTTTCTGCCAAGTCACCGTGGGAATGCCGGGAACAGCACGCCCGGTGGCTGGCCGAGGCGGAGCCACCGTACCCACTCCTAAGCTACGCAGCCTGCTTTGCGGCTCTTAGGACAATTTCCCCTTGTGCGGTGTCATTCTATCCCTCCCGCAGTGGGGGTTTCTCCCATGTTTCTCCTGGCGGTCAAGGTCAAACCGATACAGAGCAGATACTGGCTGCTCAGTTGTGATGTGCGTGGCCAACCACGACAACACATTTATTACACTGAATGTTCACTCGGGCTCCTTGAATCTGGCGGGAAGTGGAACAGTCTGGTGGGACCCTTTTGGGGGGAGGGGGACGATGGATAAAATGATGCTGGGTTAGTTCCTTCTCAGCAACCCCAAAGCTTTCCGACATGCTCCACAGTCACAGCCTAGACGGCATAGCCCGGCTCTCTTTACCCAGGAACACGTGCACCAGGGCTGGGCCTTTCCTGGTGTCAAAGGCAAGTTCAAAGTCTGGACACAGAGGCACTTTTCAAGGTTGGCAAGGAGGAGGCAAGTTCACTAAGTGGGGCTTTCTCACTGTGCTTCTCGTTAGAACCCCAGACATCTGCAGCACGTGGACGTGAACAGAGACCTCTAGGTTGTGGATGGGCTGTGCTTTTTCTTCTTGCCCCGACAGGACTTGCAGACACAACAGATGATGCAGGGGGAGGCCAGGAGAAGCAGGGGTGAAGTCACCAAGGCGATGATGCCCAATCCCACCAGAATCCCTACCACCTGGAAATGTGGAAGAAAAGTCCTCTTCAGCAGTTAAATCTTCCTGTATGTTTACTCTACCATCTGCTAAGGATGGAATGTTTGTGTCCCCCCTCACCCCCGGAATTCATATATTGAAACTCTAACCTCTAATACAATGGAATCTGGAAAGGAGGGTCACTGGGAGGTAATTAGGACACAGGGATGGAGCCCTCACGATGAGATTAGTACCCTAATAAAGATATTAGAGGGCTTCTGGGTGGCTCAGTCGGTTAAGTGTCTGATTTCGGCTCAGGTCATGATATGGTTCGTGGTTCGAGCCCTGCGTTGGGCTCTGTGCTGACAGCTGGGAGCCTGGAGCCTGCTTTGGATTCTGTGTCTCCCTCCTTCTTTGCTCCTCCCCCACTCATGCTCTGTCTCTCTCTCTCTCAAAAATAAATAAACATAAAAATTTTTTAAAAAAGATATTAGAGAGCTTGCTTCCTCTTGTCACTCTCTGCCCTGGGAGGACACAGTGAGGGGAAGGCTGTCCACAGGCCAGGAAGCAGGTTCTTGCCAGAACCCAACCATAAAGGCACCTTAATCTCCAGCCTCAAGTATCCAAACTGGAAGAAATATGTTTCTATTTTTTTTAAGCTGCTCAGTTTATGATAATTTATTCTAGAGCCTAGAAAATTTATTCTAGGGACCTTTTAGTCCACTGCCTGGCATGATCTGAACTGGATGCAAACCGGGGCGACAGCAAGAACTAGATCGGAGGGGAGGGAACAAAACAGGCGCTAACTCGAGCTCTGACACAAGCTCTGTGGAACCCTGAACTGTTGCTCTTGGCTCTCTCTCTCCCTCTCTCTCCCTGAGTTTCCTCAATAGTCTCACAGGGATATTAATAATGATTACTGGGCTATTAACACAGGCACCCTTAAAAGCAACACAGCCTTTCATAAATATGAAACACTATTAAAAATAAACCAGGACTCCCTTTGAACCTGCTGTGGAAACACATGAGGGCAGGTACAGAGGGATCTGAGCCCCTGCTGGGGCTCACGGGATTTTAGAGCATTGCCTTTTACAGGAAACGGGACTTCCAGGGCTTTAGGAAAGTAGTTCTGCCATTTTTACAAGAGGAGAGAACGTCTGCCTTCGTTCTGCAGGTCACTGTTAACGACCTGGCGGCTCCGAGCCCTGCCCCTCAACTCATCTGCAAGAGGATCACGCTCATGAGCTCACTTCAGGTGGTTGCTGCCTTCCTTTTCCCTGGCCCTGCTCAGGGGCTCCCCAGAACCTCCCGGCCTGGATGGGTAAGTAGAGAACAGGGTGAGGAGGAAGAACAGGTGGGCTTTCTAAGCCGGCTCAAGTCCAGTGTATCTTACGCTTCCTTAAAGGTCAAGGTACCTGCGTTCGGTTCCACATCACTGAGGCTCTCGAGTGGCCAAGCTTATTCCTACACGGCCCTTTGTCATAATGCCTGAGGAAAATGTCATTCTGGAAAACAAGGAGAGAGGTTTCAGCAAATATGCTGTTTTGAATTGAGAGAAAAATACTAACCACGTTGGATCTAACAAACATGAACCATATTTGCTTGGCAGAAGCACACGCTCGTTCAGGCGATACTAATGAACAGCCTCTACGAATCCCAAGGCTGCAACCTTTAGAACGCACCTCAGTACTTTTACAAAGCAGTGAGTGAAAAGAGATCATAGTCAACAAGACTCTTGACTGAGTCTAGAAAGCATACGTGTCCTGATCATCTTTGAAAGACGGCTCTAGCACAGGCACGATGTGGAATGAAGACCAAAGTCTTCCTCAGCTGGTAGGCAGCCGCAGTAGAGCAGTTGAGAAAAAATGCCAGTGGCTGAGATGGGACACGCAGACATGAGACACTGAGAAGGTAACTAACGAGGCGGGGGAAGAAGGAGAAGAATTCTCAGGTGAGGGGAAAGCCACTGGGGAGAGGCAGGAGCCTGGCCAAGAGAAATGGTAACAGAGAGATGAACTTTGTTGGGACAATGAGGGCTACACTTTGGACATGTTGAACTTGTAGAGACACTTGAGCCATCCAAGTGGTACTGTCCAAAAGGCAGCTGATTACACAGATTTGAACTTCAGGGGAAAGCCTTGGGAATTGGCATATGTGGGGCAGGGGGGTGGGAAACAACTCAGAAGTAGATGAGATCACCCAGGGAGAGAGTGTGGGCTGAAGAGCAAAGAGAATGGGTCAAGGAGGAGCCTGGGAAGGAAATGGAGAAGTGGCCAGAAATGTAGAAGAGAAGCCAGAAGAGATGTCATCACTGAAACAGAGGTGGTCAAGATGTCAAAGGCAGCAGAGAGTCTAAGTAAGATGAGGACTGAAATATCCCTTGCATTTCACTCAAGGCCTTAGAAAAATACAGTTGGGGAGTGACAATGTGGCAAGCTGAGTGTACATCAACGACTGGAGGTAAGTAGGTGTCAATGACAAGAGGTGATTATGCTGTTTTGAGGCCTGGCTCAAAGAAAGAGAGAGGGAGGGAAGGAGGGAGGGAAAGAGAACGGTAGTATGGGAGACACATAGGCTTGAGAAAAGTATGACTGGTTTTTAAATGGGACACAGCTGCATATGTAATGTCAGTGAAGTTGGAGCCACAAGAGAGAGAAGAGGTAACAGAAGGGGACAAGTCTCTGAGGTCCCCACAGCAGAAGATGAAGAACACCTCGTCCTCTGAAAATAGGAGGGATGGGGACAAAGGCAAGAGCAAACTCAACACCCCAGCAAAACTCAAAACCATGCTGGGTGGCTGTCTGTCTCAGGCTTGGCTCGTGGACAGCCCTCCCGCTCCCAGACCCACTGCTCTGAAACTTTCCCGTAAACAAAGATCAACACCACCATCTGACACAGAACACTTGTCAGAGAAAAACATCATTACCAACAGGCCAGTGCCCCTGGCTAAAACCGAGAAAATGAGATCTCAAGAAACAACGACCAGAAAAAGATGCTTCGATATTTGAAGTTTGTGTATCCAGTCTTTTAACATCTGTACCATTTCATCTCGAGTGCCAGAGCAGTCCAAGTAACAGAACGGCATGTTCCTTGCAACACCATGCCCCAGACATATTTCAGCCAAAGGATGGAGAGATCTGGCCCACATATTTATTCCCTTACATTCTTGCCTCTTAAAAAGAACCTCATGGGCTCAGCCTCCTTGTGGCTATGAACCCAATTAATATTCTGGTTAAACCTGAAGGAACACAGAAAAGATTTCTTCGCTTCGTAAAACATGAGGAGTGTGCAGTCCGTGAAAACCTCACCCAGAATAGTTCACATTTGGAATCATGACAGGTCTCAAATATCACACTTAATTGTAATTCAGGGGGTTATGACAGAATTTTTTTAAAAAAATGGAAACATTTCTTTCAACCTGAGCTACTGAGCTTCTAAAGTCTAAAATGTCCATTTTCTTTTCCCCAATTTATACCTCTGCTTGAAACACTGAAATCAGGCTCATTAAATTCTTACTCACAGATGTCGTCTGAAACAACCTATCTAGTTTTCAGTTAAAACCCAGGCATGTGGTGGACAGTGCGCATCCCGTATTAGCTGCACACTGACTCACTTGCACATTGATCGAATTGAAGCAAACTAAGCAAATGAAATGACAAGTCGAGAAAAGAATGCCCCACCACCACCACCATGACGGAGGCTCACATAGATATGGACACATTTTCCTCATCCAGATTGCCAAAATAGGGAGTATCTGTTCCTATTTGGGGTAGCTCCCATGTGCTAGAGTCAACACTAGAATTGAAGCAAGCTCATCCAGCCTTCATGTCACCTTTCACCTCTGGGGTTACCATCAGCCTTGGCCCAGGACTGAATGATCTGTACTTGAATTGGGCAAGACGTGCTTCACGAATGGTGAGGGAAAAGAGTGAGGGGCAGACCCCCGTGTCCGGGAACGCAACCCTAACAAAACAATAGCAATGTTGCTGTCTTGACAATGAATGAAGTAGTTATTGAAGACATCTCACGGATTTGAGTGGCTTCTTTCTTTAAATTCAGAAAGAGGAAAACAACCAAAGTACGGTAGGCAAAATGGCGGCTTCCCTACAGATGCCCGTGGCCTAATCCCCAGAATTTGAGAACATGTTGCCCTTACATGGCAAAAGGGACTTTACAAGTGTGATTACACTAAGACTTTCCTGGGGGAGTGTGGCCTGTATCATCCAGATGTGGCCAATCTAATCACAGGGCCCCTAAGGGCAGAGACGCTCCCCAGCTGTGGTCAGAGGGAGCCATGACCATGGAAGAAGGGTCGGAGAGATGTGATGTGGCTGGCTTTGAAGATGGGGAGAGAGGCCACAGGCCAAGAAATGCAGGCAGCCTCTAGAAGCTGGAAAAAGCAAAGAAATTGAGTCTCCCCTAGAATCCAGAAAAGAATGCAGTCCTAAGGACCCTGTGATTTTAATCCAGTGAGACCCATGTCAGATTTCTAGGGTACAGAATGAAAGATAATAAATCTGTGTTGTGTTAAGCCACTGTGTTCGTGGTAATTTGTTACAACAGCAACGTAAAATGAATACACTAATAGTTCTTTATGTAATACGAAGAGGAGACAGTGCTCCCCAAACAGGAAATGTCCCTAAAGCAAAAAAAAAAAAAAAAAAAAAAAAAAAAAAAAAAGCTTGCCTTTAAAGTTGAGGTGACACAGTGAAGGTAATCAAAGAGAGAGTTTACAGACATCTAAAGTGGCAGGCTCGGAGAGAATCACAAAGAAAAGTAAATGTCTCTTGCAGGACAACCAGAGGATCCGTGTTTCAAAAGGAAAGGCTGTGGGGTCCTGGCGGTCACACCCACACAACGTAGAGACAGACCACGTGAGAAGACTTCCGAGTGGAACTTACATCCAGGTTCTGGAGACAGTACCAGCAAAACGTGTGCTTGCAATTCTTGCACATCATCTGAGCACAGCCTTCGTTGCGTTCGATATAAACCCGACAGACAGGGCATTGCTTAATGGGGGCTTCTGTGTCTGTCCCAAAGAGGGCCCTAAAAACAAAATGGATGAGAAATTATAGGGTGGGGATCAAGAACACTGCCTGAGTTTTTTAAAAGCTGGGGCCACATGGGGGTAGGCTACCAGAGCTGGGGAAGAGTGAGCTGCGTGTAATGAATTAAATAGCTAAGTAACACCTTTCTAGACTCCACTCTATGGTCACCAACTGAATTCCTAGGGTTCCTGACAGGTAGGGAGCGAACCCTTCCTTATCTGTGCTTACTTCACTTCCATGGAAGAGAGTGGGGGTAAAAATTGGAGAGCCACAGATTATTAGTTGTTCAGATAATTCCAAACAGAAGAGAACCTTTCTATATCTTTGGCTTGAAGTGAATTATATAATTGTATTTTCCACAACTGATTTAACTCATTATTTTGCCAAGTTAGTACTTCATTCCATGAGTACACACTGTCTAAGAAATGCAAGCGGTCTGCTAACCAGCAGAAACACGAGCTCAGGGTCTGACGCGGCACTGATACACCCATCTAGTGATCTGTTCAGGTAAACAAATGGAAGAGGTTGGGGGAGTCAATGATCAATACTTTAAAGAAATGCCTGGGGTGCCTGGCTGGCTTAGTCGGTATAGCGTGCGACTCTTAACCTTGGGGTTGGAGCACATTGGGTGAAGAGATTGTTTTAAAAAAAAAAATCTTCAAAAAATAATAAAATAAAATAAAATAAATGCCCAGTATCACTAAAGAGACCGGCTCCAAATGGATGAATGGGTCAGCACAGGCTCACAGCCTCAAGGGGCACAGAAAATAAGTGGAACTAACTGAGGTGGGAGGGTTAGGGAAGCCACTGTTCATTAAAACCAGCACCCAGCACCCAGAGACACCCAGTTCACAAAGTGCTGTTAGCTCCAGGATCAGATCTGGTACTCACAATGACCTTACAGAGCAGTGGGACAGTTACTATTTTAATTCCTCCCCTCCCCCTTTTTTTCCAAATAGAGAAACACACTCATAGAGGCTGAGTGACTGACAGGAGGTCACACTGACACCAAGTGACAATGTCAGAACTCAATCCCTCTCTCCTCCAGGATCTTTACATTGCCCTGTGATACCCACAGACCTTACCGCCATGGCAGTGAAAATGCAGAAGGTACTGGCTAGGAAGGCCCATGCCTGCCATGCGCATTTAGATCTATTTTTCCTCTTGATCTGTTTGGTCTAAGATTCCAGCCCGGTAGCATAGACAGATAGTGCTGCTAATCCTAAGAATGGTTCTACGCACTCGGAGGGTGCGGGGTGAGTGAGCCAACTGCACTCCAACACTGGTACGTCTGTTCTTGCGGATGCAGAACAGCCATAGCCTCAAGCAGAGCAAGGGATCAAGCACAAAGGTCTCTCACTTTGGGCCCTTGTGCTGCTGTAAAAAGAAATGAAAGGTACAGATTTAATTGCTGCTCGTTGTAACCAAATCTGTACCTTGGCGCCATCTTTTCAGAGCATAAAGTATTGAGAGATGCATTCTCTTCCTCTAGGACCCATGAATCGAGCACTGCCCTGCCCTGAAGGGCTGCTGTCTCTATTGCTGTGCTCTCTCTGACGTGACTGGCACACCTCACAAGCTGGCAACAGAATCAGGTAAGAAAATAATCCTGGCACCACTTTGCAAGCAGGAAGAACGAGGTCTGTCGCCAGCAGGTGATCATGGTTCGTTACCAAATGGCTGTGGACACGCCGTGACTTCCTACTGAAAAATCAGTGGACCCTGCTCCTCCCTGCCTAAAGAGAAATCAAAGTTTATACAAGCTCTAATTTCAGCAGTATCTGGAAGACTCCCCAGGGGTAAATACCTAAATTCCCTTTAGAAATGCTTTTTCCGTTATTCTTTGTTAACAACTTACCAATTCTGAGACACTTCTCAGGGAAGTTCCACAGGGAAATGACTGATCTCTAAATCCCATCACCAGATAACTCCTTTGCCAAGTGACATATTTGAGGTTTCTGAGAAAACTAGTGAATAATCCCAAAGGCCGGTTCCCTTCTTACCCGTGCTCTGTCGGCAGGACAATAGGCTGACTATCTCTACAGGAGACTTCTGCATGCCAAGCATCCTTGCAACATGAGCAGAATTTCAGGTGACAAGAAGGACACTCCACCAGTACTGGCTGCCCTGGGTCACTTGATGCAACGGGACACACTGTCTGACAGTCTGCGACAGGACACCACGTTCGGTAGGGGTCCAGGTGAACTTCTAAAGTGTAAAAAAAGAAAATGTGATGGCCTATCTGTCTTGCACGCAGGCTTGGGGTTTTTCTCCCCTTCATGATTCTGTTATAAGCTGACACCTATGGAGGCTTGGTACACTCAAGGGCAGTGATTTCTACCATTGTCTTCAGAATGGATCCAAACGTACAAGGTCACTCAGCCCTGCCGCCTTTCTCAAAGTAGGTACTAACGGAATGCTCTTCTGAACAGATAAGGAGTGTTCTCACCAACCAAAATTTGCAATTGTTCTTGGAATACTTCTCACCGTTTGTTCGGCACTCAAAGTCGGCAAACGTCTCAAGTCCCTGCTATAATTATTTTGGATATCATCTTAGAGGAAAATTGGACCTGAAGGACCTACCAAGCAAAAGAAAAACATACATCCACAGAGGATTTTGTCCTTTCAGGCACAGAGAAATAAGTAGTGAAGTTTCTTCTGCTTCTTAGGGGGAAATGAAAGAACAAGGAAGAAACTCAATAGTTTAGGGACCAAATAGCCTCTGGTGGGGCTTAGCCAAGAAGTCAGATTACCTGTCAGTTTGGATATTCTGTAGCATATCCTATCATATACTGGAGACATTTGTAAAAGACTCACATGTGCTAAGAACAAAATGTATGGACTTTCACAGAGCATAAAATAATAGTTGTACACTCCACATAGGCTAGACCCATGTGGCCTGTAGGAAAGCATATGGAGTTGGGGGTAAGCCCACTGTCATTCTATTCCAATGTTTACAAATCTTATTCAGTTTTCTATTTTCTATTCCATAACAGACCCATTGTTCTTGCCATATAATGTGACCTTTAAGGGAACATATCATGGGGAAAATGCTGTTATTTGAGGAGTTGAGTGGCCCTTTTTTTCCCTCTGAACTAATGTATATTGCAAATCTTAAGCTGAGGAGATTCCAGTTTTAAATCTCCCAAGGCTTGTGATTCTTGGAAACTTCCACACAGGAGGCAAACAGACCCGCAGAGTGGTGCAAAAAGGAAATGAAGGCATTAAGTATGAGCTTAGTTTTAAAGGTAATAATTTTACGAATTCAGTATCAGGGGAAATAATCCAAAATGTTCCAGTGAACAGTGTCTCCATTAACCTTTCACCTAGAAAAGGTAACGATCAGATCTATGCTCCCTATTCAAAGAGAGCATCCTTACACAGAGTTTCTTATCTAATAACTTGGGGGAGTTGCGGTTGGAGAATGATAGGCCAAATATAATCAGAGAAGGGAAGTCTATGATTCACAGGTCCTCAGACCCCCAAGAGAGATGGATCCTTGAGAAGTCCCTAAAAACTTTCGGACAGCCTGGTTCGAGAGTCAAGGAGACAGTGACACACATATGCTCCAAAGTCTTGATCTTTTATTTCCATGCCATTTATACTGTCTTTCAAACTCTTATAACTGCTCCACAAACACTAAAGCCCAAAGAAATGAAGGTTGGTATGTAAATTAGAGCTAAGGACTCCCACATCACATACCTACTTAGCACCCATTCTAAATCAGGGGTCTTTGAAAAGTCTGAAGATAAAGAAGGAAAACAAAGGAAAGATACGTATCATAGTTAAATTTACAGCATCCCTGCAGATCAACCTAAAAAGATACAAAGATCAACTTGTCCACATAACTCCAATCCAAATTATTTGGTAGACATTCTGACCTGTTTGTTTCTACCAACTTAATTATTTCAGGGAGCTGGGACACCACAATAGCAGCAGAATCAATAAATACAGGAGCGGTTCGATTTTGATGAATTCCCATAAGGAAAAAAAGCTTAGGAAACAATGCAGCTGACACAGTCTAATGCAAAATGCAGGGGAAAAGTGTGAGCCACAGGAAACAGTGATCCCGTGTATTTTTCTCCACTTGGTCAAGGAGTGTGGAGGAAGGGACCAAAGGGAGACATTATAGCTTTCTACGTATTGATTTCGTTATAAGTCTTGCTCTTTAAGGACAGCTTACAGAGCTTAGCAAACACCCAAAGTGGGGTTACCAAGAAACAGATTTTTACTCTATCCAAAAGCGATACTGGCCACTCTGGTCACCTCTAGAGTATCTACTCAGCATCCGCCCCAACCCCTCTCAACCAGCTGAGAACACTCGTCTATCTCGTCAGAGGAAGAACACGGCCGACGCCCGCTTTCCCAGCCTTCCGCGCGGCCGTAGCTTGGTCACGTGGCATGGCTCTGGCCAATAGGACGGGAGGGGAGGTGTGCCAAGGGGCTTCCGGGTGAGATCTCCTTTCTGACGTGCGGGCAGAAATCGCCCTCCGGTCCAGCGCCTCTGAACACAATTGCTTGGAGCTGGGGTGTCCGGGAGCACGATCTGGGAAAACTCTGACAGGAAAGCGTCGTCGAGCTGCTTCATCGACCAAACCTGCTACCACCGACCTCTGGATTTCCTGCGTGCGAGGCAGTTCAGGGTCCTCGCTGTTTAAGGCTCTTCTAAGTCCGCCATTCGGCTCCTTGTGGATGAAAGCATCTCCGACCGTAAGGCCACCTCTAGCAATAGTGAGCAAATGCCCAGTTCCAACAAGGACCCTACCTCCCGGGGCTGCGCGTATTGTACAAAGAGGACGAGAGCCGCGTGTCTGAGATGACCTTCCAAGTCCTTTCCAACGCGATGATTTTATCATGTCTGTAGGCGAGGTACGTGGAAATGTGTATATGCCAATAGAAAGAAAGTACACACGACGCACATCGTCCTGCAGAAAACGTGTCTACCATAATAAAAGTTTATTTTTATTATTCAAGTTTTTTTTTTAAAAAACGTTAACACACGATGCCAAACCTGTAATAAGGTTTTTATGTAGTTCAGCGGACAAGTAATGTACATTCGTATAGTTGAACACTATGTAGCTTTAAAATAAGGTGACTCAAAGGTGACAATACGGAAAGATCCCAAAGATAATATTACCAATTGAAAAATGCACATTCAGTAAGATATAAATGAACCATGTTTATAAAAATATGTACATATAAAAATACGTTTAAAAAAAATGTATGTCTTAACATTTTCAGAAGAAGGCGCCCGGGTGGCTCAGGTTGAGTGTGAGACTCTTGATTTTGGTTGAGGTCATGATCTCCCAGTTCCTGGGACTGAGCCCCATCGTGGGCTGTGTAGGGACATTGTGGACACTGGTTGGGATTCTCCCCACTCCCCCCTCCTGCGCGTGTGCGCGCTCGCGCGCTCTCTCTCCTCTCTCTCTCTCTCTCTCTCTCAAAATAAATAAATATTTAAAAAATTAAAACATTTTCAGAAGAATACGTAAAAACAGTTATCCTTGAGTAAAAGGCAGGGGTTGGGGGAAGAGGCAAAGATTTAATTTAATACTAAACTTGAATTTAAAACAACAGAAACAAATACTACTTTTATAATTTTTAAAAGCTAGTTTTTTTTTTTTTAATTTTCTACATTTCTTTATTTTGAGAAAGAGAGTGTGTGCACACGATTGGGGGTTGGGAGGAGGGACAGAAAGAGAGGGAGAGAATCTCAAACAGTCTGCACTGTCAGCACAGAGCCCAACTCGGGCCGTGATCCCACAAACCATCAGATCATGACCTGAGCCAAAACCAAGAGTCGGAGGCTTAACCAACTGAGCTACCCAGGCGCCCCTAGAAGCTAGTTTGAAAAGGCTACTGTCAATCTGGTATATGAACAAGAGACTAATAAAATAATTCTGCATCTAAGCTGTCCCCTGGAAAATCATCTACTTTTTATAATGCTGAAACATATTTAGATTTCCCCTTTGTCTCAGATTCTTCTCCATATGTACAATTCTATGTTTTTCCTTCCCCCTAAAAACCCTCTCTCTTCTTTACCAAATTACAGTCTGCCCACTCTTACAGGACCTTCATTCAACGGCCTACTACGTACTTGTCTTAATTTTGATGTCACAGAATCAGTATCTTGTTCACTGCTAAGCTCTATTCATTTCATGGAAATGGCCTTTCTCTCTTTAGATTGGAGGCAAGGGCTACTTGTTTTATTTACTTGCTCCAAAATAGCTGACTGGGCGATAGGATACTACGTAATATACTACCTGTGGATTTAAAGCACTCATTCTTGGATTTTTCAAAAGCTAGATCTACTCCTCTGCAAACAACTGACTTATAATACACTACTAATACCATCTTGAATTGCCTTGCACTGAGATCTACTTTCCATTCTCTTCTAGTACTCTCATCAACAGATGGCCACAGTACACTAAAATCATCCAGTACCGGTCCTGGTGTCGAAAGTATGTTACGATCTATGTTAGACCCTAGATCTCCACCTACCTCAGTTATGACTCTCTACACTTAGAAAGACCTCAGCCTGGCAAAACATGGAACTTTAAATATATCACTTTCAAAATTAAACTTCCTTTATGAACTGTCACTTATAAGGGCAACAATGAAAAATTTTCTAACTTCAAAATGAATAACAATTATCCTTTCTGGAACCCTACGTACTGTCTCCCTGTACCTAACATCCATTTCACTTCTTAGCTCATCTCAGTCCCTCGATGAGTGATGCACATTCTCTGATTCTCATTCCTATCCCCTCCTATCCTTCTTCAGTCTCTAAAATAAAATTTTTATACCCAGATCATTAATAAACTGCTCTCTAAAAGTTTTAACTGCCCTCTCCTACTCATATCCAGCAAATGTTTCTTAATCCATCTTGATTCTGATCCTCTTGTAATTCCCTCGTCCATAAAGCACTGGCCTGTTTTCTTCCCCAAACCTTCCTTCCCCTTTAGCATCAAAACTGCTTCCTTTGGTCCCATCTATGAATGGTGTCTAAGACTTAGTCCTAGATTTCTCCCATGTTTGACTTATTTACACAACCCTTGCCATGACTAAGTCTCGATCTCATTTTAACTTGGACGATTTCAAACTTCTTCTTTTGGCCTCATGTCTTGTGATGATACTCCTGAAAATTAGGCAAATGCCTATTATTCACTGGTCATTCAACAACTGATCAATTTCAGGTACTGTTTAGAGACTAGATTCTAAAAGAGATGAAAACAGAGGTTTGCGGGGCAACTGGGTGGTTCAGTTGCTTGAGCGTCTGACTCTTGATCTTGGCTCAGGTCACGATCTCACAGTTTGTGAGTTTGAGCCCCACATTGGGCTATGCACTGAGAGCGTGGAGCCTGCTTGGTATTCTTCCTCTCCCTCTCCCTCTGCCCTGCTCACTTTCTATCTCAATCTCTGTCAAAATAAAGAAATAAACGTTAAAAAAAAAGAAAATAGAGGTTTGCTTCTCAGAAATCTCAGTGTGAAAAGAACCAGAGATGTTCAAAATTAAGAAAATGTAAAACAACACAAGCAATGTGATAACTGAGAGAGCACCTCACAAGGTAACATAAATGAAATTATTAACAAATAAATGTGAGCAACTCTTAGGGGTGGAGGTAAGGAATGTCTGATATACAGAAAGGTTTTTTTTTAGTACAGAAATACTTTATGCTTTTCTTAACCAAGTATCCATAATGAAGTTTCTTTCCCCTTTTAATCAGCTCTCCAATCAGGAGGTAAAACTGGTCCCTCCTAATCACAGTACAAGGCAGATGGCACACGCTGAGATAAAACACAAAGAAATTAAGTTAGAAAGAGCTAAAGCACCACCTAAGCAGAGATGAAAAACCCCTGTAACAGCAACTCTGTAGGAAGCCAGAGGTAGGAAGGCATAAAAGGGAAAGAACCGTCTCCTTCCAGATACTGGAATAAAGACTCTGTACTTAAGGAAACACTGAGCTGGGACACTAGCAGTCACATCCTGAAGCGGGGTCTTGCCCGCTCACAACCTACTCCATCTGGTCCCAACCCTGCCGTCCGTGACATCACATGAATCGGCCACTTGAGAAATTAGCCATGGTGAAAGCATTTACACCACAGAAAGTGGCAAACAGTATAAATCAGAGCCTCCCCTCCCCCCCCAATCTGTTTGCCAACACACCCCTGAACACTGTCCAAATTGAGAGTAAAAACGTAAATATATAGACCCAACTTCAGCATAGTCAAGTGTGGGGCATACAACGGCCAACCGAAGAACTTAGCACAAGAAGAGAAACGGAAACTACAACAGTGACAGTTCTTAGAGCCATATTTGCTGACCAGCCTTTTCTCCCTCCTGAACATCCTGCATACAGACCGGTACCCCTATCTGAAGTAACCCTTTCGTGTCTCCCATCGGTACACATCTTCTAAAGAACGTTTACTATTTGGTTATATATTCTAGTTTATTGTTCGTTAATTGCTTCTTGTACCTCTGTCTGGGATCATCAACTCCAGTGAGAGCTCTCCTAGAGAGGACAGGCTGTTTCTTCTGCTCAGAACCACAGCATGCATATGTATGTAGAACAAGTACATATTTCTGGATCTCCCCGCCATACTTCTAAGCACCCTTCGCTGTGCCAGTCACATGGGATGCACTCAGTACATTCCTGACCACCCAGCAGATGGAAAATTTTTCCTTTATAAATACAAAGGGTCACGGGGAAAAAAACAGAGAGCAGATATCTACTAATTTAAACCAATTACTTCTCTCAAACGGAGCCTCCAGCCACTCTTTTCAAGAATTTAAATTAAAGGAAAGCGCTGCTAGGTAGAATCTGACATGATTAAAGCCTGGAGAAAAGTCCATCAATACAGGAGGCACCCACAGGACCAATACAGTACTATGTGTTTATGTAACGTTTGCTTGGGGGCACAGATAGTTTTTACACAGGTACTTGAGCTTGTCCTACAGCTTTTAAATATTGTTCTGGTGGGGCGCCTGGGTGGCTCAGTCGGTTGAGTGTCCGACTTTTGATTTTGGCTCAGATAATGATCCCAGAGTCCTGGGATCGAGCCCCATATCGGGCCCTGTGCTGAGCATGCAGTCTGGTTGGGATTCTCTCTCTCTCTCTGCCCCTCTTCTCCCGTGACTCACTCACTCTCTCTCTCTCTCTCTCTCTCTCTCTCTCTCTCTCTCTCAAATAATAAAAAAAAATACATATACTGTTCTGGTTATGTAAAAGGCACTTGCCAAAGAAGTTATGCCACTGTCTTCTTGATAAAGCATTAAGAGCAGAGTAAATAACTCTTCTGGGGCAAAAAGACAAATCTATCCAAATCTGACAGTCCCCTCAGCTTTATATTTCTGTGTTAACAAAAGGATTTGAATATGTTAACAAGGAGTTAACACTCAAAGGAGTAGTGACTCCGTTTCTCATGCTGGAAATGGAGATAGGACTAAAGAGATTTATCCCTTGCAATCAAACAGCACAGACAAGCCTTCTGTAGAAATTCACGAAGGACATTTTTGAATGAGAAGAAAAGGTGTATTGATACCTCTGGGCCTGAATATATAGAGAATACCTAAATTATTTGGTTTTTCCTCTGCCTTCTTCATTTTTGTTTTATGACAGAGACCTCTCAGCTCAAATGCACACTTGCTGCTCTCTCAACTGGGTAACTGTTAATTTGGTTAGAATTGCTAGAGATAAGCCTCTGGGGTTGTTACATTTGTGTGAGAACCAGATGACACTGAGCAAACCTTACTTCTGCTTTTGAGAGGTATTTATGGCTGTTACGTTTTTTAAACACACATTGAAGTCAATAGGTTAGAACCATGCATAAGCAGCCAATCTACGCATGGTTTTGATCTGAAAGATTTCCAGCTTATATCCAAATGATGCAGAAGAAGAGATGTACACATGTAATAAGGCAGGGCAATTTTACAAGGAGATGCGTGAGCAGAGGGGAGCGTCACAGGACATAATGTGGGAACAGTCATCAAGGACCTGATTATAGATGATGACGATGAGGCCTAAGCATGCTGAGAAGCCACTGGAGGGGCTTTTTTTTTTTTTTTTTTTTGGTAGTATAATACAAATACGACACGCACATAAGCTGTCTATTCATTTTTGCCACTGTGCAGACTGGCATTGGGACTGGTGACTCTGATGGCCAGCTGGGCTGTGCTTTGCACAATGGCTCTGCAGATCTTGGAGAGACATTGTAAGCTGTCTCTGCACAGTACGATTTGTTGCACACCAGCATCTCTTCAGGCTCCTTGACGTTGCGGACCAGGAACTTCTAGAAGCCACTGGGCAGCATGTGCTTTGTTTTCTTGCTGCTCCCATAATCAGTGTTGTTGGCCCTTGAATCTTCTGTGCACTTCAGAATGCTTCTGGGTTTCCACCAATTGTGCTTAATTTTGACATATCGGTCTGACTGGTGCCGGATGAACTTCTCAGTCCTCTTTTTCTCAATCTTGGGCTTCACCAGAGGTCTGAGGGCAGCTATGATGCTGAATAGGAGATGGCCACCACCCCCACAGGCAGTGCCGAGGAAGACAGGGGAGTGCCGTTGTGATTAGGGGAGAGCCATGATGCGACTGCCATTCTTAGCAGATTACTGTGGCTACTGTAGGGAGAGGAGTTGGTGGCGGCACAGACTGACAACAGAGTAGTGATCTAATCCAAGATGACACGCTGGATTATATGTGGGAAGTGGAGGTACTGATAATTTGGAACATACTTTGAAGGTGAAGCTGTCAGGATTTCCTAGTAAAGAGGCAGTTGGATACAGTCATCCCAAGCTGACAACCACTGATCTAGAAAGCTTCCTGAACCTTAGCATTTGTTGAATAAATGAATGAAGCAACATAACGGAGGTGTAAGAAATGGGATCTGTAGATCAATTCCCCGTGGTAATGAAGGATAATGGCAGTATACACAGCAAGGTTCTGTATTACTCAGCCCCGCATTCAGATATTTCCAGAGGACAGAAATAACTGTCCATGGCATCTTGGATTCTCAGGGAGAAGAGCATCCCACAACAGAACAAGGATCCACACATACAAGTGCGGCCAGATGACCCTGAAGGGGTGCCTGAGCACAGCACAGCATTTCCCCTTCAGACTGCACTTCCACCCAGCTCCTAGAAGAGCAACAAGTAAACATCCATAGAGGCTAAAAGAGGCATTTTTACTTTTTAAGAATTTCAGGGGCACCTGAGTGACTGAGACGGTTAAGTGTCCAACTCTTGATTTCGGCTCAGGTCATGATCGCACAGGCCGTAGGATCGAGCCCCGCCTCCGGCTCTGCACTGTCAGTGCAGAGCCTGCTTGGGATTCTCTTTCCCTCTCTCTCTGACCCTTCCCTGCTCACCTGTCTGTGTGTACACACTCTCTCTCTCAGAATAAACATTTAAAAATTTATTAGAATTTCAATATCCTATTAAGAGCGCAATTTTGCTTTTTATCCATCAGGTAACAGAGTGTACCACAAATAGTTTTTTCCTAGGGGAAAAACCACTAAAGGCATCAGATATTAGCAGTCCTAAACCCACGCCAAAGAGGAACCAACTGATGGACACTAGGTGAAAGCCAAATCATGTCCATGAACAAGAGCTTCTCCCCCTCATGCCAGACTCCACCCCATTGAGCTGAGAGGAGCCTGAAGGGAGGGTTAATGCAAAATTTTTAAAAACACTTTTGGGGGCGCCTGGGTAGCTCAGTCGATTAAGCATCCAGCTTCAGCTCAGGTCATGATCTGACGGTTCGTGGATTTGAGCCCGGCGCGGGGCTCTGTGCTGACAGCTCAGAGCCTGGAGCCTGCTTTGGATTCTGTCTCCCTCTCTCTCTGCCCCTCCCCCACTCATGCTCCATTTCTGTCTCAATAATAAATAAACATAAAAAACTTAAAAAATTAAAAAAATAAAAATGCAACAGTTGAAGTAGGAAAAAAAAGAAACTTTAAATAAAAAAACACTTTTGATCACTATTAGTGTGAATTCAATTCTAACTCCTGGCTCTTGGCCTAGGAAACACCATTATCATGGAGATGAAGAAAATGTACACTTATCCAAAAAGTTCAAGATTTAGTTTCTTCCCCTTCAAATTGTCATTCCAAAGTTGGAGGAAAATGCACTAATGTGTATTCAGCTAATATATTCTGCATCGGCAGTGACGAAAGATTCGTGTAGCCCTGAGATGAGGGAAAGTTCAGGAATCTAGAAAGAGAGCCCAGGGGCCTGTGTAAATCGTGACTAGGGGTGCTCCCAACATTTGACCATGAACATGATTTAGCAGTGATTAAACATAACATACTTACATCAGAGACAGACAAATCCACAAACTTGAGCCAGGATTTTCTTATGAAAATTAAAACAGATCACTGAAGTAAAGTTGCATGTGTTTGGTCTTAAGAATGCTTGTTCATAGAAGTTATGCAAGGCAGGAAATGCTATGTGAAGCTATTTCTACTTCTGTATTCTGACAATTACTGTGAAATAGAAACATTTTAAGAAAATAAAACTGCCATGAGCCCTAGGGAGCATTTCTGACCCCAGCGATCGTCTTCAGTTTTCAAAACCTGATCTCGAGATCCCTGTTCCCCTCTGGAAACTATCAGTATTACATATGTAGAGCTTGGTTTTTATTCTGTTGTAAATTCTCTTAACTAACATAAGTGGGGTTTCTGCCATCCTCTGCCAGTGTGAAACTGTGCCAAAAAAATGTCTCCCATGATTTCACATTATTGTGGGAAACACCATATAGCTGAGCTAATTTATCAGCTGAAATAAATCAAACTAGTTTAACTTTTATGACCCTCTGCATTTTTAATTATGCCAAAGTTAATTTGCTTTCTGATATCTCAAAGAACAAAGGTCTTCCGTAGATAGTTAAAATGCAATTAAAATAAACTGATCAGAGTTAACATCTGCCATAGTAAATAAACTCAGATAGACGTGGCCTTCAGCAGCCCTCTGTCAAGATTGCTAAGAAGAACCAACAGAATTTCAGACCTGGAAACAACTTCTGAGGTTTTCCAGTCTGACACGGTTATATTATGACCCACACAAGCTAGGAGTGTTCATAACCCGTAGTTTGTGAGTGTAATCATGTTGTTAAGTCGATTTCCATTTCCACTATCAGCATGGAAACATTTTCTCTTTAGAGCAGCCACTTTGAATGCTCTGGGTCAGCAAGTCATGATCTCCTTGGAGGGGTCTTGTAGAAGATGGGTTCATGCTTTGAGTAAGAGCACACCGTATGACAATGCTTTAGAATCTAGGACAATGAGGATGGAAACATGCTGAAAAAGATACGGATTAAGATGAAAAGAGGACAAAAGTGGTATTATTGTGCTCTACCCTCAGTCCAAGGTATGATCTGGATTCTAGAAGATGCTTTCTTCGTCTGGTTTAGAAAACTGGGACAAAGGTAAGATGGGGTGGTGGCACTGATGAATAACAAAAACCACAACAATGATAATGACAGTAATAATTTACAGAGTGCACACAGTGACAGACACACAATACTTTACAACAGCCCAAGCTGTTACAGGCGAAGATGGAAGTGCACGCGGGAGAAGCAAGACTTCACACCGTGCCTATCATTCAGGGCCCCCGTAGAAATATCACCCTGCCTGCTGATAAGTATCGTTTCTTGTGGATACTTTAGTTTTTCAGAGGAAAGCCGAACCATCTAGAGGGCGCTGTTTTAGACCTAGAACCGACCCACGAGAAAGAGCTGACGGTAAAGAAGAGGCAGAATGCTGAGGAGAAAGTGTTAGCATCTGGAAGCACAGGGTAGCTTTGTAAGGAAACCCTAGACTTAGTCATACACTTACCACAAAGCACGAGAAAAGCAGGCGCAAAGGGAGAACAGGTGTGTGTGCACACGCACATGCATGATAAGAATGGGCTTAGGATCGGAAAATATGGAAAGGAAGATGACTAATAAGGGATGGGAGCTGGTGAAAAATAAAACTGAACTAACAGAGTAAGGTCATGGAAGTGCCACATGGCCCTAAAAACAAAACAAAACAAAAAAAAGAACACCGGGGCACCTGGGTGACCTAATCGTTGGGTGTCAGACTTCAGCTCAGGTCACCATCTCCTGGTTGGTGAGTTCAAGCCCCAAGTTGGGCTCTGTGCTGACAGCTCCGAGCCTGGAGCCTACATGCTTCGGATTCTGTGTCTCCCTCTCTCTCTGCCCCTTCCCCACTCACGCTCGCACGCTCTCTCTCTCAAAAATAAACAAACATTAAAAAATAATTTTAAAAAAACACCAACAGAAACCAAATAACTACACACTGACCCCTGGTGAGATAAAACCTTAAATGATTAAGCATAAAGGAGGGGCTGGGAGCATTTCACCAAGGACAAATAAAAGAGCGAGATGAAACTCAAAGAGCCACATCTTCAATGTTGAGACTCACAGTGAAAGGAGGCTTGTGAAAAATGCTGAGAACAGCCGGGCTTTGGAGAAAGATGGGGCCACAGCTTACAGCAGCATCAGGAACTGACTCTGGCACACAACAGATTCTCGGTCCACAAAAACGTAGATACTGAACACATGAGTGAATGCAGTAGGATTAATGGATAACAGGAAAATGAATTCCTATTTTACTTTTTCCCACAGAGAACAATGTGCCACTAGCACCATCTCTAAGCGTTTCCAGCCACTCTGAAAATACAAATAGCCACGAACAGCCACATCAACCTACAAAGGAATTGAAGCAACGTGCAATTACAGTAAGCAAAAGGGGGTCACAGAAAATAGGGAGAGTGCTTAAAGACTAGAGATGGACAATCTTAACCCAATTAAAAAATATATTCTGAAAAAGACTCTGGACAAGCAGACTCGAGAGACAAGCAAAATTCAGCATTAATCATCAGGCATATGCTTTGAGAACCAGTAGAAGGTACAACAGTGATCACTAACACATGCCAAACTTAGTATTCTCTTTTCTTTGTTAATACTGGAAGACTGACACAGAACGGGAAAGCCACAAACACAGTAGTGGCCAACGCAAAGTCACAGATGGAAGGAAAGTGGATTCATCGAATAACCAATCCATGCCAAATGCCGTTTCTCCACTTTATGTAAACAGTGACAAGTTAGGCTCGTTCCTATTCAAAATATTTTTCCCCCACAAAGACTCAGATGAAAACAAAGCTATAAAAGGCAAGCTAATCCTATATGTAACATAAAGCGGACGACAATCAAAACACGGGATGACAAACTAAAAACTGAGACCTTGGTAGGAAAGAAGCACTGGGCAAAACTAATGGAAACGTGAGTAACTAAGATACTGGGCTGCCACTAATCTGATTCTACCTTTTTCCAGAGCAACGACAATCTCTGCAACTCTGATAGCCCAGCCAGTTAAGTTTTACTTTCCACAAGTTAGTCATTTAGCTCATTCACATTATTAGTATTTGAAGCAGCCCAAGAGCCCCTTGTGAACAGTTGCACATAAAATATTTTTGTGGCATAGACCCCAAAGTCACCTAGCTGGAAACTATTGAGTTTGAGGTACATATTAAGTCTATTGAATAAAAGCAAGGTACACAATTTAGATAAAGATTATCCCAATCAAGTAAATTCCATTTTGTAACACCGTATTAATTTAAACTACTCTTACTTGGAGTGCCTTTTTCTAATAATTCTTTATCATGGATGGATAACGAAGAAGCGTATGAAGTGATACCAAAGAATTATAGGGGCACCTGGGCGGCTCAGTTGGTTAAGCATCTGTCCAACTTTGGCTCAAGTCATGATCTCATGGTTCATGAGTTCGAGACCCATGTCAGGCTCTGCGCTAACAGTGTGGAGCCTGCTTGGGATTCTCTCTCTCAAAATAAATAAACTTTAAAATAAATAAATACATAAAATAAAGAATTATAAACTGCCTTCCCCAATCACCTGAAATCAAAATGTCTCTGGACTTTGGTTTCCTTTCTTATAAAACAAGAAAGTTGAAGCAAATGATTACCAGATTTAACATACTTCCAAATGTAACTGTAGTTCCATACTTTATGATAGTAAAAATGTCTCATTACATTTATATTTAAATGAGAGTTTGGGCAGTTCCTCAAACACCAAACACAGAATTTAGTATATGACCAAACAATTCCACACCTAGGTATATACCCATAAGAGCTGAGAGGACTCAAAAAGATACTGTACCCCAGTGTTCACTCAGCATTATTCGCAACAGGAAAAAGGTAGAAACAATCCAAGTGTTCTTCAACAGATGAGTGGATAAACAAAATGTGTGATATACATACAGTGGAATATTATTCAGCCATAAAAAGAAATGAAGTTCTGATACACGCCACAATGTTTTGAACCTTCAAAACATTATACTAAGTGAAATAAGCCAGACACAAAAGGAAAAATTGTATGATTTCACTAAAATGAAAAATCCACAATAGGCAAATTTACAGAACAGCAAGCAGAGTACAGGTTACCAGGGTCCAGGGAGAAAAAGGGAAATGGGAAGTTATTATTTAATGCTTACAGTTTCTGCTTGGGGTGATAAACAGTAGTGATGGTAACACAACACTGTGTGTGTTCCTAATGCCACTGAACTGTATACCTAAAATGGATGATATGTTAAGCTTTATGTTTTATACATACCTATTACCCTAATAAAAAATTGTGGAATTAAAACACAATTTATAGATGAGGAAGCTTAGACACAGTGTATGTGATGCTAGGGCAACTCTCAACCTCTCCCAATTTTCACTTTCTTCATCTACAAAGTAGGAATAATAAAATCCATTATCCATTCATGGGATGTGTAGTGGGTCATCTACCTGGAACTTGTGAGAAAAAACAAATTCCATGTATGAGTAAAACTTTCTGACCAATTTATAATGCATCAAAGCAAAGATATGCAAAACCACCTATAAGACTGGCTCTAAGGCCTCCCCAACTTGACTGTAAATAGACCGAATATATTAACATGTATGATGAATAAATAAGCCGATCAGAAGTAGGGTTGAACACTACGAGAACATCAAGAAGTCCCAGTCACAAAGTAAAGTTTGAGGACATCTATCCAACCTATCAGGAGAAGAGTGAGAGTCTTGGCCGGTGATTTTCCAAGTGGACCTCTCCGGCAGCAAGGCTTTTCCTACTGTAAACACGGATGTAGCACTTATGTACATACTGCTCACTGAAAGATGCCAATCTGAGAAGGCTGCATATTGCATGATTCTAACTATAGGACATTCCAGAAAAGGCAAAACAATGGACACAGTAAAAAGATCAGTGGTAGCTGAGGGTAGTGGGAAGAGATAAGTGGAGCCTAGAGGAATTTTAGGGCAGTGAAATACTGTGTGTGATACTATAATGGCACATATATGTCATCAGTTTGTCCAAACTCAAGAATGTACATACACACACCAACACACACCAACACACACACACAAACACACACGATGTGGTCAATTAACTTCAAATGTTCTAATCCCACTAATGAGATAACTGCATTCTCTATTTCAACACAGGGATATTTCCTAGAGAATGTGAAGATTATCCCACCTTGGGAATAAGAGGGAGAACGCTGCAGATGCTTCAGTGGGAAAGGTGCTCCTCTTAAGTCATTAGTATTTTTATTATCAACGACTGTTGATACTTTGAACACGGAGACAAAGGAAGTACTCAAGGAAGTGCTTTATGTGTTTTAATTCATTTAATCCTCATCCCCACAATGTGGGAGGGGAACCGACATTATCTGCATTTTGCAGCCAAGGAAATCAAGGTACACAAATTAAGTATCTTGTCCAAGATCACACAAGCTGTAGGGCCTGCATTCCCAGCTGAGGCTCTTAGCTACTATTTAAAAAAAAATTTTTTTAATGTTTATTTAATTTTGAGACAGAGAGACAGAGAGACAGAGAGTGTGAGTGAGGGAGAGGCAGAGAGAGAGGGAGACACAGAATCTGAAGCAGGCTTCCAGGCTCCGAGCCGTCAGCACAGAGCCCGATGCGGGTCTCAAACCCACCAACCATGAGATCATGACCTGAGCTGAAGTCAGACGCTTAACTGACTGAGCCACCCAGTGGCTAAAAAATAGCCCCGCCACTATTTTTTAAATACGCTAAAAACATATTCATCAGTGAGAGCCAACTCACAGAAAGTTTTAATTCCTAGTACTATTAGAATTTGTCTCATGAATTATAAAAAGACACTTTAGCTAGTAAGTAGTCTGTAAAATGTGAACAATGAGGAATGAGGCCTACCACTGACAGACAGGGCTGCAGGCAGGTGAAAGGGTCAGTGGCATGAGAGAGGAGAGGTGCGT
The DNA here is from genome assembly GCA_028646485.1 of Cryptoprocta ferox. Classification (NCBI taxonomy): domain Eukaryota; kingdom Metazoa; phylum Chordata; class Mammalia; order Carnivora; family Eupleridae; genus Cryptoprocta; species Cryptoprocta ferox. The sequence continues at coordinate 132,455,332 of CM053577.1, read as the reverse complement.
ACAGGCCAAGGGAATACCATAAATGGGCTGAGCCCTGGTTACTGAGTTAAGACTAGTGAGATTGACACATCTCACCATTTAAGAAGACTGAAAATGCAACCTAACTTCTTTGAATTTCTCCAGGTAAGAGCCCTTAAATCATAGCACTGGCTACAGCCACATCCATGCATGGGGTGAACAGCTGGAATGTCTACGTTCCCACAGTAATTTATTTTTATAGTAGAGGATATTGGGATAAAGTGGGAGAATGGCAGGCCAGGTGTTTGACATTATCATCTTTGGCCATCACACCGAACAAATCAGCACCTCGGGCTATAATGCTTAATCAGCCCACATGGGTAGATTGGAGATGTAAACTACCCCACCATTAACTTCTCTAGTTGGCCTAGAATCTACACAGGACTGATGCACTGGGCCGTGTCTTTATTCATTAAACCTAAAATTCATCTGACTTTGCGGGTTCGGATTCCATGTTCAACAACATCCCGCCCATTTCCTCACCTGCTCTCTGCATCTTCCCATGAGGCAAAAATATGATTCAAGTAATCTAGTCCAAGAATTGTTTTAGTACCTTCCATCTTAATATTTCAGCCTTAAAAATGTAGTTAAATTATTTACCCAGGAGAGATGAATCTGCTTTTGGCTTGCTAAAAAAAAAAAAAAAAAAAGCCTATGAAACTAGCCAAACCTTGGTCCTAGGTAGTGAGGGCCATCCTGTGATACCCCTCCCCCAGTCTACGCTTGCCCCCTCATGTTCTGCATGGTTTTCTTTTTTCATGTTAAGAATTATCTCTCAGGGTAACTGCAAAAACTAAATGAGATAAAGGTAATTATGCTTATCAAACTTATTGGCACTTGAGACATAAATATTCCTCTTTCCCCCTACCCTCACCTCTAGACTTTACGGATCCAGATTTAAAAGTTATCAATCAGAAAACTGTATGTTCATGCTGAATGAGAGTTTATTTTGGGTACTCAATGAGACTATGCGTTCTAGGGAAGCAATTTTCTATTTCTCAGGTATGGAAAAACAGACTGTTAAGTTCAAGAACGTACAGGGTGTTGGGACACCTGGGTGGCTCAGCAGGTTAAGTGTCTGACTTCGGCTCAGGTCATCATCTCACAGTTTGTGAGTTCGAGCCCCAAGTCGGGCTCTGTGCTGACAGCTCAGAGCCTGGAGCCTGCTTTGGATTCTGTGTCTCTCTCTCGGCCCCTCCCCTGCTCGTGTGCGTGCATGCTCTCTCTCTCTCTCTCTCTCTCAAAAATAAATAAATGATAAAAAAAATTTTAAAAAAAGAATGTACAGGGTATGACAGGAGGGAAAGATTCCTTAAAAAAGATCTGCGAGAAGCCAAAAGGAGAATGAATGAATGAATGAATGAATCCTACAGATAAAAAGGCAGTACAAAGAAAAAAGCCATATCAATTACCCCAAGGCCAAAGTGAGAAGGGAAATGAATCCGATACATGTAGATAGCATGAGAAAGACACACTCAGCCCTCACTCCCATTGCTAGTATCCAAGGAATGAATGGTGAGTATCACAGGCAGGAGTAAAAATGTTTGGGTCGATTAATATTCTCAAGTGGTCTTTGGGAGGGGAAAATGGGTGGTAAAACTCAGTTTAAGGAACATGTTCTTTTGTGAAACTGTCCTAGCTTTTGCAGAACCTCTCTTTACATGAGCCAAATGAAAAATATAAAGCAACCAAAATAAGGAAGCTTCTAGTTCCTGCTCATCTGCATTTTTTTCTGCCTCTGGCTGAGAAAGCTGAAATTTCGTGTTGCAATTACAGTTTTTCCCCTTTCAGAACGCCCTTGCGGCTCTGCTAACAGCCCACAGGCACCCTGACCTTCCACGGAGGATAGTGTACAGAAAACACGTGTAAAGCCCCAACCCATCATTGGGATAGACAGGAGCATGCATACATACCTCGTTCAAATTTTAACCGCTGATAAAGCTGAAGCTGGTCCACAGGTACCAAGCAGGCAATCTGAAACCAGAGATATTAAAAAGATGAGGTCTCTGTCATTAGCGGAGCCCAGAATTCCAGCCTTCTAGGACCTCTCCTCCTCATCTGGCTTACTTTATAGCAGTGGTTCTGCAACTGCTTTTTCTCCCCACAGTTCACGTGGTAACACAAAGAGCAATTCCAACATCGGCCCCAGTCCTCTGCCAAGCACCTGCGACAGGACCTACCAGTCACCTTCCATTCTTCCATCAGCAGCTACTAAGACCAGACAACCAAGCTTTTGGACCACCCCAATTATTTGTGTACATATACGAAAGATGCTCCTCTTCTCTCCACATTCATTTAAGAAATGTTTAAAAGATTATAGTCCTAGCTTTAGAACCCCTAAAAACTAAGATCAGGTAGATAGTGCCTCAGGAATTATGAAAACCTCATTAGTCTCCTAGGGAATAGAACCTTTGAAGCAATATAAAAATCGTTCCTTTGGACAAAAATCACTTCATGGGGCCCTTGGTTGTCATTGATTGCCATCCATGCCATGGTAGAAAATGCTAAAGGGGCGCCTGGGTGGCTCAGTGGGTTGAGCATCCAACTTCAGCTCAGGTCATGATCTCACAGTTCGTGAGTTCAAGCCTCTCACTGACCTTGCTGCTGTCAGCACTGAGCCCCATTCTGATCTTCTGTCTCCCTCTCTCTGTCCCTCCCCCACTCAAGCTCTCTGTCTCAAAAATAAACATTTTTTAAAAACAGAAAGAAAATGCTAAAGATGCTAAAGTGCTAAAGCTATTTCTTGTGGCTAGACTCCTCTGTTTCCATTTCAGATGGCAATATGAACCCAAAGGTTTACTGGTAAGTGACAATGATTCATACCTGCCCAAATGACATTTCAGATTAATCCTTTTAAATTGCATTTCAAAGTCAGATGCAGGAAAAGCCAAATGCTCTTAAACTGGCATTCTAAAAATAATATTTCCATTGACGTCAACTCTATTGACGTTATTTAAAAGATATATAACTGAGAAAACCAAAAGATGTGATATTCGGCTTCTAAACATTTGGCAAGTTGATACAGGCCACAGTCTTAGCCTTAGAAATTCTGACTCTAATGCATTGCATATTTATTTATTTTTTATTTATTTATTTTTAATGTTTATTTTTGAGACAGAGAGAGACAGAGCACGAGCGGGGGAGGGGCAGAGAGCGAGGGAGATACAGAATCTGAAACACGCTCCAGGCTCTGAGCTGTCAGCACAGAGCCTGATGTGGGGCTCAAACCCACAAACTGTGAGATCATGACCTGAGCCAATGGCGGACGCCTAACCGACTGAGCCACCCAGGTGCCCCATATTTTTTGGTATAAAATATATCTAGATGGAAGTTCCTGCAATAATCAAAGGAAGTCCACTTTAAGAAAGATATCCAAAATCTGATCCTCCTCCTCATATACAAAAAAGCAATTGTTTATTTTGCAAGTGAATTAAACTACGTTAGCTAAAATGTAATGAAGGACCATGAAACAGGCAAGTTCAGTCTTCTCCATTCCAAGTATGGTAAAACATTAATTTAATTTAATTATAACATTTTTTCTCCAGCTAGGGGGAAAAGGTTGCATTTTCATCTTGCGCCTTAAATAAAGCTCCTGAGCAATCACTGTCAAAAAAAAATTATGGTTAATTTTATATGATGGGTGTTGTACTATACTTTTAAAAAAAAGTATGGTTAGACTTTCATTACACTGAAAGCCAGTTTTGTTTCATCTGTTATAATACTACTTGGGCATCTTTCCTAAAAGACAAAGGTGTCTCAAAAAAAAAAAAAAAAAACCTTCTGAGTTGGAGATAGAAGACACAGGCAGCCAAATGCATGGGGGACATTCAGGAACCCGAATTCAGTTCCTGACTTAGTCATTGTAGGTGGAGGACAAATAATCTAATATTACTTCAATTTTAGGGCCAAGATGACTTGGAGATGCTGTCATCAGGGCCCAAGAGACCTCAGCGAGAATCTGTATCTCTATTTTCAACCCCCACCCCCAAAAAAGGTCTAATTCTATGGGACAGCCCTGTACTCAATTAGCCTTCATCTAAAATCATTTCTGGACTGATGAGAAATACTTCAAACCCCTCAAAGTCAACTCCTAAAAGTTGTTTGTTTGTTTTCAATGACATGCAATTTATGTAACAGCTGAGTCAAATACAGTTTCTGGAAGACAAAGCAAACAGGAGATAAAGTATTTTAGATACAGGTGAAATGCTAATGAAAAAGTGACACAAATTAATGCAGGAAAAAGTCAACAACAGTAGAAATGGATGTTTACTTTTAAATTAGAAAGATAAATTTCATCAGGGGACACACTACTGCGAACCAGGAAGTCAGAGGTCTCTAATTTTTTTGTTTTTTGTTTTCTTAACTCTACTTTGAATCTCCTATTTATCATTTTTAGAGACCAAAGATTTTATGGAATTAAGCCTTAGTAAGGCAAATCAAATTTTTTTCTCTATTGAAATCTGTGATAAAAAAAAAAAAAGTTAGTTCCATCACACCATCCTCTTCCCAGCCCCCCACCACTTATATTTGCACTTTCTCTGTATTCTGCTTGATGATCCAGTTAAGGGTACAGCACTGGCTGAGAGCCTGGGATACAGATAAGGAAAGGAGACACACAAGCTCCCCTCAAGAAACTTAAATTACTCAGAAGGCAATAAAGACACATAAAGTTTTTTTTTTTAATCTTGATCTTACAATTTGTTGGATGTTAAGATTAGACTAGTTTTCTGAAATGTTTCTATTATACCCATGGCTTTAGAGAAAGCCAGACCTTTTTAAAAAAAAAGAAAGGTCCAAAGTATTAAACTCCTGGTTCCATTGCCGTTTGGGGTAAGTCACTCTGGCTAAAGGTTTTTTACAATTATAAACTGGAAATAAGTATGTGAAGATAATTATTAAAGGCTCTATCAGGTCACAGGTTAAAGGACTACTGCTTTCAAAACAAAACCCAAAACAATCACGATGACTCTAAAACTGATTGCAAAACTGAAACCCCAACAGAAGAGATTATAAAAAGGTGCTTGTGATACATAACTCTCCTCTTCCTGCCAAAAAAGAAATTCCAAATTGTTCAAAATCCTATCAGAATATTCCTTTTTAACTTTTCTATTTTGAAATAATTTTAGACTCACAGAGAATTGCAAAACTTGGGTAGAGTTCCTAAATCCCATTCTACCAACTTTTCCTAATGTTAACACCTTATATAACCATGGCTAATAATTAATTTTTTATTTATTTATTTTGGGAGAGAGAGCACACACTTGAGAGGCAGGGGCACAGACAGAGGGGTAGAGAGATTCCCAAGCAGGCTCCGCACTGTCAGCATAGAGCCCGACATGGGGCCCGAACTCACAAACTATGAGATCATGACCTGTGAGATCATGACTTCGGCAGAAATCAAGCGTCGGATGCTTTAACCGACTAAGCCATCCAGGAGTCCCATGGCTAGTAATTAAAATAATGAAATTTACATCGATACAAAACAAACAACCTTCAAGTCTTATTCAAAGGTCAAAAACTGTCCCACTTATGTCTTTTTTTTTTTTTTCAGTCCTAGATCCTGGATTGCATTTAGTTGCTGTGTCTCTACTTAGCCTTCTCCAATCTGTGGCAATTCCTCAGTTTGTCTTTGCCTTTCATGACCTTGACATGTTTGAAGAGTCCAGGCTAGTTATGTTGTACAGTGTTCTCCAATTTGAGTTTGTCTGATGCATTCTCATGATTCGGTTGAGGCTCTGCATTTTTGGCAAGAGTATCACAAAAGTGATGTTAAGCCATTGGGAGGTACATGAGGATACCCATCTCATTACTGGCGGTGGTGGTGACTTTTTAGCTCGGTCAAAGTGGTGTCTACCAAATTTCTCTGCCCTTTGTGATCGGCAAAGGTTCTTGTAGGGATACATTTTGAGATTTTGTAAATACCCTGTTTCTCATCGTACCTTTGCTCCACTAATTGTCATATCTATTGATAATTCTTGCCTACAATAGTTATTACTGTGGTAATTAACAACAATTTTCTATTTCTATCCTTCATTCTGTATTTGTTAATTAGGATTCTACTGTAAGAAAGAGTTGTCCCTTACTTCTCCAAAGAAGACATCCAGAGGGCCAACCGACACATGAAAAAATGCTCAACATCACTCATCATCAGGGAAATACAAATCAAAACCACAATGAGACAATACCTCACACCTGTCAGAATGGCTAACGTTAACAACTCAGGCAACAACGGATGTTGGCGAGGCAACAGCGGATGTTGGCGAGGGGGCAGAGAAAGAGGATCTCTGTGGCACTGCTGGTGGGAATGCAAACTGGGGCAGCCACTCTGGAAAACAGTACAGAGGTTCCTCAAAAAATTAAAAATAGAACTACCCTATGACCAAGCAATTGCACTACTAGGGATTTACCCAAGGGATACAGGAGTGCTGTTTCACAGGGGCACTTGCACCCTAATGTTTATAGACAGCAGTACTATTGACAATAGCCAAATTATTGGAAAGAGCCCAAATGTTCATCGATGGATGAATTAATAAAGAAGATGTTACACACACACACACACACTCACTCACTCACACACACACTACACAATGGAGTATTACTTGGCTGCCAAAAAGAATGAAAACTTGCCATTTGCAACTACATGGATGGAACTGGAGGGTATTATGCTGAGTGAAATTAGTCAGAGGAAGACAGATCATATGACTTCCTTCATAGGAGGAACTTAAGATACAAAACAGATGAACATAAGGGAAGGGAAGCAAAAATAATATAAAAACAGAGAGGGGGACAAAACATAAGAGACTCTTAAATATACAGAACAAACAGAGGGTTACTGGAGGGGTTGTGGAGGGGGATGGGCTGCATGGGTAAGGGGCATTAAGGAATCTACTCCTGAAACCATTGTTGCACTATACGCTAACTAAATTGGATGTAAATTTAACATCCAATTAATTAACTAAATAAAAAACAAAGAAAGAGCTGTCCCTTCGCTCCCATTTACTTATTATTCATTTATTTATTCAGGTCAGTATGAACTACTGATACTTTTTTTATTCAGTGGGTTCTAATCCACTAATAACCAGATCCACATTCAAGTAGGAGAAACAAACATTTCTAAGTATCTTCTCAACTATCAAGAGAACGACTGCCTCAGATCAACTACTAAGAAATTCCTATCTTGATTTAAAGTGATTTTTTTTGCTATTTCTCCTTTGAAATTTATATTAATCTGCCTGTTCAAGAAAAAAAGAAAAATGTCTCTCTCCTCCTATGAAAAACCACTTTTTGTCATCTTCATCATTCTAAAAATTCTTTCCAAAAAGAAAGAAAATTTAATTCAAAGATAAAATCAGTTCAGTTTCATTTTAATAGAACAAGAGCAGTAACACCAGAACAATAAGAACAAAAACTACTAGTTGCCCATAATCACTATCTTTTTTCTTCTGGTAAAAATTAACCTGAGGACTCAGTTCCTACTTTGCCGAAAGTCTTCCCTTTCCACTCCAACTGTGGCCGAGTGTAACCAAGGCACTCAGAATGCACATACACGTGGGGGTGCCATAAACGGGACATGTCACGGTGAACTGGATAGTCTAACATTCGCAACTGAGAAGAAATGAAAGGTGAGGCACACCCTCGTTTACTATATTAACTATGATCATATCTGAGCACGCATTGCCACCTACATTGACATTAGCCCTGCACAAACCAAAGAAGGAAAAGGGGGGCAGACAAGTGGAGCCTGTTTGCCAGAGAAGCATTTATGCTTAGAGTGGTGTGTTCCCATGATACTGACCACTTGTCAATATCTTCTATATAAAATACTATATGTGATTAAAATATACATTGTCTTTTAGTCAGGAAAATGAAATGGTTCAAACATCGAAGATAGAGATAGACTTCATGTAAGTACCTCTCGTCAAGGTCTAGAAAGCCAGGACAGAAGACAAAAGAAAGAAAAACCTAGTCTTTACTTGGGTTTGGCCCTTTAAATCATATTTCTGCTACAGTTGCTTTAAAAAATTTAAGAGACCGAAGAAAGAACACAAGGGACCAGTATATTTGAAGACGGAATTGACCACGAGGAGATCATTATAGCACGTCAAGGCCTTGGCAATTTTTGAGGGGCTATGACTTGCAAGAATACTGGCAAAAAAAAAAAAAAATAGTCCCAGTTTTATGGATAGTCCCAGTTTTATGGATAAGTGCCTTGTCACACTTATACAAAAATTACCAATGTTTCCTATTTCAACCCAGAAAGTAAGAACTGCCCTTTCTACCAAAAAAAGAAAATGGCACATCCACCCACTGAGTGTACTAACCAAGCTCATGTCTCCTTCCCTACATATGAGATACTGAAACCTGTGGAGAAGACAAGAGGGCATCACTGCTGGGGAACCAGAAGGCAGGCCCTCCTGGGAAGTGAAAAGATGGACAAAGCTGGAATTCTGGGGCCAGAATTATTCTCACGCTTCCCTGAAGGGGCCGCTTCAGCTATTATTCTCTTTTCACCTGTTCTACAGTGGCTTCAGTACACCTTCCCACACCGTCCCTGCCTACTCTGTGGGTAAAAGAGATACACCCATGTGCACAACCCTGTGACACATTCAACTCATTGCTGCTTATTCTTCTTATAGCTGCCCTTAAAGATGCAGCTTAGAATCAGAAACATTATTCTCCATTTATAAGCACTTTTAATTTTTTTAATGTCTGTTTATTTTTGAGAGAGAGAGAGAGAGAGAGAGAGCGCATCCAACTGGAGGGGGGGCAGAGAGAGAGAGGGAGACAGAGAATCCCAAGCAGGTTCTGCCCTGTCAGCACAGAGCCCGATGTGGGGCTCGAATCCACCAACCGTGAGATCATGACCTGAGCAGAAGTCAGGTGCCTTCAACTGACTCAGCCACCCAGGCATCCCCGTTTATATGCAGTTTTAAAGTGAAGCCTTACGTTCTAGAATAAAATTCAACTGGAAACCTCAAAAATATCTATTAACGCTGGCACGGCAGATTCCTTTATCGTGCGCCACCCCAACGTTCGCCTCTTCTCCCACTAACACACTTCACAGCCAAGGGTATTGCAGACACACTCTGGTCCCTTCCGTGCAGATCCTGCCTGGGCATCCTCAGCCCCCATTGCCCCACCTCACACTGCCATGCTGGGAAGGAAGAGTGTGAGAAGAGGCAGTGAGTGGGGGCTGTGCTGACAGGTAATTTGCGGGGAGCACATAGATCACTATAATTCCAGCAGCCTTTACCGAAACCACCCCAATAAACATACAACAAGAGTAAAAACCGTATTTAGTTTGCAAACGTAGCTTCAGATTCCGTAGCGCTCCACCGCGCCCCAGTCCGCTCTCCTGGTGCTCCGCGGTGCCCCCCCCCCGGAGCCCATCCTAGAGAAATCCTGCAGCCCCCATTCTTGGCCAGAGCAGTGCCCCCGTCCTGGCTCGGGTCTAGCAGCAAAATGTAGGCAGGTCATTTCGATGGCCCAGGGCCTGGGAGGAGGGCTGGTTGTTGAGAAGCTCTTCCCTGGCCTCCACCACCAGCTGGCAGACAGAGGAAGGCCCATCCCTCAGGCCACATAACGGTACGTATGCGCTCACCGCTCAATGTTTACAGGGCGCAGACACATGGCTCAGGCTCTCCCAGCAAGTAGCCAGGTGCTACTTCCCCTCCGCTGCAAGGGAAGGGCTCTATTCGTCATCACCGTCAGAACAGGGCCACTACTTCGAAGGGAAGGCCTTGCCTCAAGCAATGCTACGGGAGCAAACAATCTGCGTCCCACCTCTCACAACTCCGTGTTGGACACGATTCCAGGATCCAGTACATGAGGAGAGCCCTGCCATGGCCGGAAGCACCCAAGGGCGCAAGGAAGGGCAAGTTTTACTTGTCCTGGGCCCCCAGCGGGGTGGCCTCCAGTCACCGCCTCCCACCAATTTGCGTGACATGGAAGAGAAGATGCCTTTTCTACTGTTTCCTCCACAAGCCAACCGTACTTGGATGGGGCATTAAGTGCTTTGCTAATGAAGCTATTCCTGATCAATAAGAGTCACCGGTCAGAGCCACAGCTGAGCTCATTGGGAAGTGCTAAGATGGCAGGCAGGACCCATGGGGGGCAGGAGGCCGATGCCAGGGACACAGGCAACCATGTGAGCGAGATCTACACTGGAGAGCATTTGGAGAAAAGAGCTTAAATTGCTGCTGTCCCCTGAAGGTGAAGAAATGTTCTACTTCCATGCATTTTAGAAGACAATGAATGATGAAGAACCACGTATTGTAACATAAATAGCAGCACAAAGGGAAATTGTGTCTTAACCATCGTTATTTTTAACATGCAAAGTATATTTATGGTTTACCTGTATAATTAAACATTTTTTGTAAGGCAGGATAAGTAGTCATAGAGACAGAATCCAATCAAGCAATGAGGTAGATAATGCTATTGTGATATACTCGCTCATCTCTAAGAGCTACCAATTATAATAATAACTACATAAGAGAAAGTTTGATGTAAAGGAAGCCAGAAAGGAAGATGGCCCAGCCCAAGTTCATGTGTTTGTGGTATCTGCCTTGAAAAGACTGGTCCCAAGGGTGCCTGGGTGGCTCAGTGGGTTAAAGCATCTAGCTCCTGATTTCGGATCGGGTCACGATCTCACAGTTGAGATGGAGCCCCACACTGGGCTCTGGGCTGGGCATGGAGCCTGCTTAAGATTCTCTCTCTCTCTCTCTCTCTCTCTCTCTCTCTCTCTCTCTCTCTCTGCCTCTCCCCCACTCACATTCTCTAAATTAATCAATTAATTAAAAACTAATTTTTAAAAAGGAGTGGCCCCATATAAACTGATAAAGCTACCATATATCTCTTAACATAATACTCTATTCCTGTCTCAATTGAAAATGAGAGACCGCCATTGCTACCCCCACAATATTTTACTCTGCGGGAAAACAAAAGTGGCCAATTGGTTAAGAACTTTGATTCCTGTACATTTGTGCCCATCTTTAGTCAGGCTCTTAGCAGACCAGGGCGTACAGTAACAGTCCTTTAATGCCCTGGGTGTCTTCTTGCTCACCTAATAGGAAACAGACTTTGAGGAATTGAAGAAATAACCATAGTTTTTAGTTTGGAGGATGTTTTTGTTTTTCAAATAGCCTTTGGTAATTTATAAGAGACACTATGGATTTGTTTGGTTTCCATACAACCTAAAAGTTAAACCGTTTTGAGAGCCAAGCTGGGTGCACAGAGTACCAGGGAGGTGTGAATGAGGTTGTACAGTGGGAAAAGGGCAAGAAGTAAAACAGAGGGGAGAATTGCAGGGGAATGAGAAAAGAAAATGCTATACTAAGAAAATCAGAAAAGTCAAACTTGTTCTAGAGAAATGCAAGACAAACCATGGCCTGTCTTCACTCACTCGCCTGAACACATGGGCTCTAACATTTGATAACCCAAGTGTCCGTGGCTAGTGGTTACCATCCATTTAAAAGTCTAGAATCCACCATGTCACTGAACTTTCTGCAACGGTGGAGACGCTGTATTCTGTGCTGTCTAATCGGGCTGCCACGAGCCACGTGTGGCTACTACCAGGCACCTGAAACATGATTAGTGTAACCAAAGAAATGAATTTTTAATTTTATTTAATTTTAATTAATTTAAATGTAATTAGCCACACGGAGCTAGAGGAAGGTCTAGAATATAGGACTGTGGCTCATTTCAAAGGCTTCTGAAACTTCATCAAACTACTCATTTCACTTATTTTTAATAGACCTTGCATACATAAATAACTAGGACTTCCTAGGAGACACAGCTCTTGCTGCCTGCTTCATGTCAGGCGTTTGGCTTACTAGAATTATCTGACTTGTCACAGGTTAATGTCACTCTGCTAGATCAGAAGCTCCAGGAGGGCAACGCTAGCCCAGGCTTACTCGCCTCTCTATCCTGACCTGACACAGGTCACTGCACGCTTAGTAAACCCTGCTCACTGATGACAATATCAGAGAAGTGAATCAAAAAGGAACCATCTTTTCTAGAAGGATGACGCATAGAACAATGCTCCTGAACACCCGAGTCTTACTTTAAAACCCATTTCCAAGTTGTACAAATCAATAGTATCTTTGGCAGCTAACCCAATCTTTCTCCACTTTAATTTCCTTCCACTCCTTCCTCAAAAAAAAGTAACCAATATTTCTCATCTCGGGATTACATATTCAATATTACTTTTTTATCAAAAAATTCAATTATTTCATGATTTTCCTAAAATGAATCACTTCTAAACCATTATGTATTTTCATTCTTCCCTCAAAACCACTTCGAGCTCACTTGCACCACCTCTGTGATAGCTGAACATGGGAGACCGAGATGCAGACTGGTTACAAATGGTCTAGTAACATCTTTCCAACTGTTTAGCTTACAAATCAAAGGATATATATGTAAAAGCATATGTATTTATAACCAAAGCATATCCACACACACATACAAATTCCCACATATATACATATATATATATACACACACACACACATGCACACTACTGAGTCTCCAAGTCCTTTATCATATCATTTATCTACCTCATTTTTTTTAATGTTTGTTTATTTTTGAGAGACAGAGCATGAGCAGGGGAGGGGCAGAGAGAGAAGGAGACACAGAATCCGAAGCAGGCTCCGGGCTCTGAGCTGTCAGCACAGAGCTCGACGCGGGGCTTGAACCCATGAACCACGAGATCATGACCTGAGCTGAAGTCAGATGCTTAACTGACTGAGCCACACAGGCGCCCCTACCTCATTCCACTCTTAAAGTCAAGTAGTTATGGTGGTCAGAAAGAACCAGATTAGAATTCTAGCTCTTCTACTTTTTAGATATGCACTCTTGGGCAAATTACTTAAATCCTCTGGGCTCCCATTTCCTAAGTTTGGTGAATGGATTAGATGGTAGACCAGCTATGAACGCATCCAGAAGAACGCTTAATGCACAGCAAGCGTACTATGTATGCCGAATGAATAACTGATTTCCTCTGTTTCTTGGGCCCTCTTTCCCAGGCTTACAAACTTCCCAAGAATGGACAAGAGCTGGTTATCCTCTTATTTAAAGTGAGCATGGCCTGAAGATTAAAAGCAGATTCAAGGGCAAACTCCTGATCAGGGACTGAAGAAACAAAGCAAGGAGACATATCACAGTTTTAACAAAAATGGGAGAACTCATTTAAAAAAGTCATTTCTGATGCCCAACAAAGATCAAACAAAACTCCTGTGGAAATGGTCTGACTCAGTCTACCTTTGTAGATGGCACTAGTTTATAACGTCTATAACTGGTTGAAATCGGTCATGTTTATCTTTAAAGTATTAAAGATCACAAGACCACTCATTATCCAGCCTCCATACTGCACATTGGTAAATTTGGCTTCTAGCACCTTCGCCCATTCCAGAGCTTCTCCAGCACTCAGACAGCATTTATAAATAGATCTGAGATACGGCTTTAACAGTTCATATGAAGAATCCATAGGTATGTAGAAATCAAGTACTAGCCTCTGTATTTTGTTTCTAGACGTCCTGGTAGGGAAGTACATAAAGAGTCAAGAGCCTACAGAATAAGGTCAACAGGAAAGGGAGAAGGGCATGGCACTCATCCTTACCTCCGCTTCCTGCAGGATTCCGTGGCTGAGGCACACCGTGTCAGGGCAAGAGATGGGAGACCCGCACCCCTCTCGGATCGCCAGCTGCAGGTACTGTTTCAAGCACTAGAAGGTAAGAAGAAAAAGACAATTACCCATCGTATTACAGTAGCACAAAGGTTATGTAACCACATTGCCTCTTCTTCCTTCGCTTGCAGTCCTGGGACTCTGGGACTCAGGAAACATCAGTTATCCCAAGTGTGAACAGTAAGAGCCATCACTTCGGAAAGAATGTGAGACAGGCCATTAATTATGTATGACCTCAATATCGAGTTTATTCAAGGCAACAAGTCAAATTCCTGTATGCTCACACATTTTATCCATCATAGGTTTGACAAAGAAGAACCATTCTTTTGCACTAATGGCAAATGCCTTCTTTTTACTTTTTCTTTTTTTAACTTCTATGACTTCCTAATTCCATTTTTTACCTAGTGGTCCTTTCCCTCAAAGTTTGCCCCCAAGTAGAATCCTGTGACTCTCATGCGGAATGAGCCAAACAGAATCAAAACACAGCTGATCCTTGAACAACACAGGTTTGAACTGTGTGGACCCACTGATACGTAGGGTTTTTTCAATAAATATACAGTACTGTAAATGTATTTTCTCTTGTGATTTTCTTAACAATATCATCTGTAGCTTACTTTATTGCAAGAATAAAGTATATGATATATATGACATACAAAATATGTGCTAATCCACTGTTTATGTTATCGGTAAGTTTTCTGGTCAACAGTAGGCTATTAGTAGCTAAGTTTTGGGGGAGTCAAAAGTTATATGTGGATTTTCAACTGCATGGGGTGGGGTGTCAGGGCCCCTAACCCCTGTGTGGTTCAAGGGTCAATTGTAAGATTAAGGCACTGACTTATATAGGAACACTCTTCATAGTAAATACACCTTGGAAATACAATGTCAAAGACAATTCGGCAGAATGAGACCTTCCCAAAACTATGGGCTTTGGTGGATGTTATGGTGACGAGGTTTGAGTAGAACCTGGGGAAAGAAGAAATTGGATTAAAAAAAAGAAACCCAGAAAGAAGAGGGATAATACCAAGAACAAACTTAGTCTTCTCACTGCCTGTTGCACCTGGATCTTGGGTAGTGGAAGAAGATGGAGTCAGACTGAGAAGGCAGGAGAGGGGCTGACGGCATTACGGAAACCAGTGACTCCCCCCTTCTCCCTCCCAACCCAGCCCAACACACCCACAGGAGACTGAGAGCCACAGTTCCAGAAGACAGAACTCTTAGGAAATCCAGATGTTGACTCCTCAATTTCTACTAGTTTGCTCATAATTGGTGAGCTCTTTTCTGTGTGCATGATGAAAAAAGCTTAAGTACTCATGTTGGAGGAAGACACCCCAAAAGTACATAAGCTGGTCGATGAATTCATGATTCTTATAAAGTGGTGATCATTTAAAACTGAGTTCAGATTTTCCAAATTTATACATTTATGTATCAACCTGCTACATTAAAAATATTGCTATTGTACCAATCTTTTATAAAAGCTTAACTACTGGGGCATCTAGGTAGCTCAGTCGGCTAGGCATCCGACTCTTGATTTCAGCTCAGGCAATGATCTCAGGGTTCATGAGTTTGAGCCCCGCAATGGGCTGTGTGCTGACAGTGCAGAGCCTGCTTGGGATTCTCTCTCTCCCCCCTCTCTCTGCCCCTTGCCCTCCCCTGTTCATTGGCACACATCTACTCCCTATCCTTCAAAATAAATAAACATTTAAAAAAATCTTAATATTAAATACATTCTATGGTCAGAATACTGATGCCATAATTGTGAACCTATTCTGAACCCAATTATAAATGGTCACCACTTTATAAATTATGCTAAATTCACACATACTGGAATGCTGAGGCATCATGAAAAATATTTTCAAATGATGTTTAAGACATGGGGAAATGCTCATGATTCAGTATGAACTGGAAAAGAAAAGATGATTTGGTGTGAACTGGAGACTCCAAGGTACCTGCCAACAGGGGTCCTTCTAAGGAATTCCTCCTACAGTGGACAGGAATTCCAAGTGTATTTTACCTCTTAGTTTCCTGTTGGAGACAAGGGTGAACTATCACTTGCTCTAGAGTTACTTACTAAACGCGGTCTTTTGTACCAAGAAGAAGGGGACACGCGAGAGCCAGAGCAAGGAAATATGGCGGGGAAGAGGGTTGGGAATTTCAGTGCACAGGCCACACTCAAGAGGAGCATCAAAGCTGGCTCACAGAAAGGAGTGTCACATCAAAGGACAAATGAATCAACGACGCAAAGGCCTGTCCACCGGCTCTGTGCCTGAGGTCCCCTCTGCCATCCCTATGCCACACAGACTCCAGTATGAACACCTTGATACCCACAGTTGTCATCTGAGATTTTAGCAGAGAGACTCTGAAAATGTATGGTCTCTGGGCTCACGGAGAAGGCAACTGAGAAAACAAAGGGAATGGTGCCGTGAACACCTACTGGAATGGTTCCACTCTATCAGGTGGCAAGAGGAAAGTTACTTAAACTGCTCCCCAGACTCGCTTCTCTCAATTGGGAAAAAAAAAAAAAAAAAAAACAGCAACAACAATACCTGTTCTGGTTTCCTCACAGGGCTTAACAACCCCTTTACACACAAACACAAACCTGGAATTGTGTATATGGAAACCCTGCGAAAATGCTTAAATTGCAGAGTATTTGGCTTTATTTCTACCTCCAAGTGACCTTGGACTTTCTTTCAGAAGCTTTCTGGGGAAATGTTAATCCTCTGACCTTCTGAGATTACCCTTTCTCCACTCCCTTCAGAGAACTGGTTAAGCCACCGCGGTACAGAGCTCCATAAACAGAACAGATATTTGTGACAGAACATCGTACACACCTCTATTTAAGCCTCTCCTCAGAACCATTTGCATTCAGGGGTGCCCGGGTGACTCAGTCAGTTAAGCGTCTGACTTCAGCTCAGGTCATGATCTCACGATTCCTGGGTTCAAGCCCCACGTCAGGCTCTGCGCCGACAGCTCAGAGCCTGGAGCCTGCTTCGGATTCTGTGTCCCCCTCTCTCTGCCCCTCAACTCATTCATTCTCTCTCTCTCTCAAAAATAAACATTCATTAAAAAATTTTTAAAAAGGAACTATTTGCATCTACTGAAAAAGCTTAGAGTTAAAAAGAAACTATAGAGACTACGTGAGTCCTTACTGGCAAAAAAGAAAAAAAATCATTTCAATGTACATTGCAAACTTGTGAAATTGAAATCTAAGCTTTCCCAAGAGTTTATAACAGATATTATTTTTTTTAATTTTTTTAAGTTTATTTTTTTGAGAGAGAGAGAGCAAGGGAGGGTCAGAGAGAAAGGGAGAGAGAGAATCCCAAGCAGGCTCTGAGCTGTCAGCACAGAGCCTGATGTGGCTCTTGAACCCATGAACTGTGAGATCATGACCTGAGGTGAGATCAAGAGTCAGGCACTCAATCAACCGAGCCACCCAGGCGTCCCTATAATAGATGTCCTATTTGTTAATGTAACGTCCTTAACCAAGACATGTAAACCCAGTGACTTCTCCAGCTGCCATCAAGGACTCTCGTGGCCACAATATTATGTGAATCATGATTTTAGGAGAAATTAGAACTGTATACACTGACTATAGGGTATGTATGTATAAATATATAAATACACACACACACACACCCTTATGTGCCCTTTAATTCTGAGAAACACTGGTATGAGACAGAGATGTGTCATGTAAGCTACCAAGTATTGCGATGACACAGGGACCTGGCTCCCCATCACTGTGAGCCTGCATTTCTAGTCAAAGGCAAAGCGGGACAAGAAGACCTTGTTATTATTTCTTGAATTTTCAAGTGCCTTTGGTTTATTACATATCTTCCATTGCCTTTCACTAAAAATTTAACCTCAAACCCTCCCTCTCCTCCTCAAGACCTCTGGCTAAAGCATCTAGACTATAAATGGAGGCAAAAAGAAAGAGAAAAAAGAAAACCACCACCATGGAGTCACATTAAAAACCAAGAATGACACTGCCAGGCAGAGAGCCTCTCCTCTGCTGTCCCGCCCACCGCCCCCTTGTGGTGTATTCTATAAACTTCTATCTCCTTGGTTCTTTGGCCTCAGGTGAACTCTTTCACTGCCTGCACCTCGGGCCTCCGTCGGATGGTCACCCCCCATTTGGGGGCCCCCCCGGGGAACCTCTGCCAGGATGGGGCCAGGCCCTGCCCGGGTTCTGGGGACATTCCCTGGTGGCCCAACTGTAGCAGCCCTTGCGGAACTGACCACATCCCGCCAAGGTTACTCCTGGGAGAGGATCTGAAGCCCCAGGGGGAACTAGCCAGATGCCTAGGCCCAAAAGGGTGAGGGATCCTGCCCTCCCTCTCCTTTCTCTCCGAAGCTCCTCCTCAGCCTCCCCCTAGCACTCCTCAGACAACCGAAAGTCTCTGGCCAGGGTGGCTCCCTGGTGTGGTCTGAAGGTCTGAGGGCGAACAGGTCGGCCTGTCCCCCCAAGTAAGGGTGAAGGACCCCTTTTCTCTCCCCCACCCCCGAGGGCTCCATTCTCATGTGTGGCACAGCCGGCAGCTCAGCCAAGGTGAATCCACACGCGTTATGGACTCAGGGTTGACTCTCGGCCACCTCGCTTCTTTGGGGCCCCAGGGTCCCCTTCGCTCCCACGGTTCCAGCCCCCATCTTGATCTGCAGCCAAGATCCGTCCCTACACATCTGAGTGACCCCTACAGTTCCACAGACGAATGAAGATTCACCAAGGATTCCAGCCCACACCATGAGGGTCCCCTCCCGCTGCGTCCCACGGACCCGGGCACCACGGAGTTTCACCCAGCTCACCTATCAGCACGTTAACTAGCACCGTGCTCTGGTCTCTAACTGCACAGAACCCCTGAGGGATGGATACATCTATCCCCCACCCCACCCCTTCCAGCATGAAGCAGCTAGTGAAGAGGAGACCCCCCCACCAAATGCGAAAGATCTGTCATTGTCCATCTGCCTGGGGGGAACACAAACACTGCCTTTAGGCAACAGGCTTGAACCATGGGAACCTGACTGAGGGTAAAGGGTCCACGGTGACCACTGAACAAACAGGCTCAAAACAGCCAGAGGCCCTAGCTGACCAATGTGCTACTTGCAACCGGGCACAGCCACCAAAAAAGGAAAATTCCAGATCTTCCCATAGCCCTCACCTCTCCCCGTTAACGACAGCCCCACCACCCCTGCCTCCTGGCAGACCGGCTCTCCTTTGCTGCTCTGCCCGCTGCTCCTTTGCGGTGTATTCAATAAACTCTTATCTCCTTAAAAAAAATTGCATTCCATTAAATAATAGCATTAAACAGATACCTCGATATGCAATTTTTCCTAACAGTTAATACATTCTAAGGGAAATGTTTTAAACAGAACTCTTTGAAAATACTGATGACCCAAGAAAGCAAACAGTTTCTTCTTTCAAACAGTCGACATTCCACTTAATTAATATGGCAGAACATAGAAACATGGTCAGGCCCTGAAGTGTCACGTGTAATAAGGATTGTTCTCTCCCCCCAAATCCTGCCCTTGCCCTGCATTCTCTGTCTCTGTGAATGGCACATGCATCCACCCAGCTGTGACATCCAGAAATGGATGGCTCCTCTTTCTCTTACCCCTGTATCCAGTAAATGCCTAGGAGATGTCTTCACTCGGCTAACACGCCCTCACAGCTACCAGAGCTTCTGAACCCCCTGCCCCAACCTACCTGCTTCCCCATGTCCCCAGTCTTCCCCATCTTGGTAAATGGAACCAAGTACCCAGTTGCTCAGACAGAACAAAAACAAAGACATCCCCAATGTCTTTTTCTCAAATGCAACAACCAAAACGTGCTCCACATCTGAACATTTCTCACCACTCCAAGATCACGCCTTTCAAAGACCGCAGCAACACCTTTCTTGCTGGTCTCCACTCCATGCGGCAGCCAAGGTGCTCTTTACACACCTTTCTAAAATATAAATCTTGTCTTATTCTCCTGCCCCAAACCCTCCAATGAGTGTGCATCTCACGTAGATGGCCTCTCCAACTCCTTACCATGGCTCACAAGGTCCTATCTGTTCTCACTCCCAGCTACTGCTCTGAGCTCATTTCTACCACATTCTGCCTCTACCCTGGGAAACAGGAACCTGCTCGCTACACGTCAGACCTGCTCTTGAAGAACGTCTTTCTTGATATGTACCATGTCTTCTCCCTGGGATGCCCTTCCCCCAGACAGTGCGATCTCACATCCTTCAGGACTCTGTTCAGTGTTATCTCCTCCGACAGGCCTCACTGGCTAAAAAGGCCAACCCTCCCTCCCCATCAGGTGTTATTACTTGTGTATCATCGTGTTGCCTCCCTAGACATTCAGCTCAAAGTACAGGGACATGGTATTATTCTCTGATGGACCCCAAAAAACAGGTAGAAGGTACTTACAGAACACATGATTACATGACTTAATACATTGTGAAGTCCTACTTCACATCCCTTTTTGTAAGTATTGATTAGGGCTGTTCACATCTCTCAGTCTCTTCTGCCACGACTCCAGGCCACTTTCTATCCATTACTTCTTACCTGGGCTTCGGCCTTAGTTCATCTATTAGTCTTTCCGTATTTGTTTCTGTCTCTTTCTCATTAATTCTCCATACTGCTGGCAAAAGGAACTTTTATAAAATCTAAATCTGAGGGGCGCCCTGGTGGATCAGTCGGTTAAGCGTCTGACTCTTGATTTTGGCTCAGGTCATGATCTTACGGTGCGTGAGATCGAGCCCTAGTGGGGGCTCCACTTGGTGCAAAGCCTGCTTTGGATTCGGATTCTCCCTCTCAAAATAAATAAATAAACTTAAAAAAAAATCTAAACCTGATCCCTTCTGTCACCTGTTTAAAACCTTCCAAGACTGAAAACACTCTTTGTGTCTCCTTTGTAGCACTTCTTACAATTAGGACTTAAAAATTAGGTGTATATATACCTTTGAAACTCTCTCTCTCCATGCAGAATTGACAGTTCACTCTGTCAACATTACCAGAAATTTCAATCTTTACATTTCTTTGATGAAAACTTTGTCTCTAGGATAATCCTGTCACCATTCACAAATAATTAGGACAGGAGGATTTTAACATGGGCTAGTCAGATAAAGCAGTAGTTTCCTAGCAGAGGGCAGAGCCTTGAAAGGATAGAAGACAGGTATGTTTCAGTAGATAAGAAACACTGCAAACTAATGGACACTAATGGGAAGGGGAGCTGTGATATTGTCATTTATAATAAGAAATACAAATATATTCTTCCTATTTCTAGCACAGAGCTTCTAGAACCCTTGTAATCTTCCACAGTAGCGAGAGAGATAAAGGTGTCTTTTGTGTTAATGAGGTGACATTGGGATGCCCCTGGGTCACATGCAGGCTGGTTTCTAAGGGCACCTACCCATGAGTAGAGGGCTGGAACTTTTAGTCCCACCCATCGAGCTCCAGGAAGGGGAGGGAGGCTGGAGTTTACATCATTGGACACTGGTGATTGATACAATCAGTCACACCTATGTAACGAAGCCTCCATAAAAACCCAAAAGGCCGGTTTCAGACAGCTTACTGGTTGGTGAACACACAGAGATTTGGTAAGAGTGATGCACTTGAGAGGACATGGAAGCCTCATGCCCTTCCCCCACACCTTGCCCTATGCAGACCTTTCTTCTGGGTGTTCCTGAGTTCTACCCTTTTATAATAAACTGGTAATCTAGTAAGTAAAATGCTTCTCCAAGTTCCTCTAGCAAATTAATTGAAGCCAAGGAGGTGGTCATGGGAACCTCTGATTTATAGCCAGTTGATCAAAAGTGCAGTTAAAAACCTGGGTTTGTGATTGGAACCCAAAGCTGGGAGACTTCTCTGACCCAGACTTGTTTGGATAGATGTCTATTCGGATCCTTTGCCCTTTTTTAATTGGGTGATCTGTGTTTTTACTACTGACTTATAAGAGTTCTCTGTATACTCTGCAGATGTCCTGTATCAGATATGGTTTGCAAATATTTTCTCCCAAGTTGTGGCTTTTCTTGAGGATGTCTGTCATAAAGGATTTTAATTTTGCTAAAGTCCAATTTTTTTCTTTTGTGCACACTTTGCCTAATTCAAGGTCATGAGATTTTTTCTATTTCCCACTTATAGCTGGATATAATCCATCTGAG